>CM029017.1:1130658-1298677 GCA_016801055.1 Panax notoginseng
AATCTGTTACTTCTTCTTTTTGGGGTTTCTGCAGTTGAGACTTGTTCTTCTTCTGCTCTATGCCTCTTCTTGTCAGTGGAGAGACGACTTGATAGAGCCTATATGTTCTTCACGCTCTTAGACTTCTTCTTCATTGGTGTGGCTGCTACTGATATAGATTGAGAGCTTTCCACCTCTTGTGCCCTCCTCTTCTGACAGAGACCTTGCTGCTACTCCCAGTTGTTATTAGCCTCCTGTTTTCCTTGGAATTTTTCTTCTAGTTTACAAACAGCTGTGGAGACATTACTTTATGAACATTAAGAATTTCACCCTCATCATCCTTAATTTTATTCTTCAACTTTTTCTTCAAGATGATACTTAAAAACCTTCCATGGAAAACCTTTGTCAGTGGTTTTTCAGTTAACCTTTTCTTTTCTTCTTCTTATCCAGCCATTTAGACATTTAATCAAGCAAGATAGCTCCAAAGTTGATGTGTTTCTTCAGGACTATAGCAGACATAATCTTTAGCTGTTGGTCAATCACAGTATCATGTGCATGTGTCTTTGCATAAGATAAATTTACCCACTATTTCAGCAAGAAACTCGAATTCTTCAGGAAACTCCTTTTTCTTCATGTCCTTCAGACTAGGATTTCTTTTTGTACTGCATAACTTTCTTAGCTTTTTCAGTGTCGATCTCTTCCAGGATTTTTAGATCTCGGTCAGGAAGGCCTAAGTAGTGATTGACGTCAGAAGAACTTAGCTTCAGAATCTGACCCTTAACCTTGGTGGAAAGAATTCCTAAATTTATAGTTGCATTTGAGTGAAATTCCTTGACCAGGTCAATATATATCTGAATGTTTACTTCCAGGCATTCTAAGAACCCAACCTTCTTTACAAGTTCAAGAATATTTCTGAACTTCTTCTCAGATTTATTAAATGTCTTTGTTTCGAGCTGAATGCCAGAGATTACCCGCCAATCTGCCATTTTGAAGAGTTCAAAGTATGTGGGTATTTAATTTCAGGTGTCTAATGAGAGGTAGCTGAATAAACTTAAGGTAAAGCTTGAGGTTGATAGATTTAGGCTTTGAAGAGAGTTCTAGGGTTTAAAAAAGAGAGGAAGAGAGAGGTTCGATAGTATCTGATAACTGGTTTGAGATTTTGAATTTTTCTATATGACATTTCCTTCTAACTCTGCATAAGTTGTGATGTGTCAATCATTCATTAGTTGCATGATGCCCAGTAATAAACTGTAAGTCCCCGTAAACTTTTTAGTTTAATATTTTTTTTACGAAAAGGCATTACTGACGTGGATTGACCATTGACCTTTTGATTCGTAGAGTAGCTTGGTGAGGTAGCTATGGACTCTACGTTTTTCTTAGTTGACTCAACGATCTTCTTCTGAGAGATGCTGCAGTGGATGGTTTGACACTAATCCTCATCTTGAAACTGCATAGCTTAGCCACTGATGTACTTTATGAGGGTTTGGGCATTCTACTTCTGAGATGAGTCTCCAGGACATCTTTCCAACCAGTACTCGAACTTGTCTCATCATGATCTAAATAGTTGAGCATTTTGTTAGTTCTTCAGAGCTCCTCATGAGCTAGTGTATCCTCTGGGAAGTCTGCGATCGTCGAGTCTACTTTGTCGATCATTGAGGTTGAACTACGATCGTTAAGTTTCTCTTCAAACTCTACTCTACGATCGTTAACTATCATGGTCCTTAAGATGGACTTTACTAAGCATTCCTTCTGGGTTAAGGTAGCTCAGGAAGGGCAACCTCTTAGAATGAACTAAGGGTCAAGTTTGTCCCAGAGGCACTTTCCAGATGGAAAACTTTAGAAGTGGTTAGCACTGATATCTCATTTGACCTTTTCTGCTGGGGAGTTTATCAACCAACTCTAGACATTTGCATTGACTGTAATCTTATACTGCGAACAGATGGTTGATCGTAGGCGCTTCACGATTTTGAGTTGGGTGGCTAACAAAGTAATCAGTAGTACGTTTTGAGACATTCCTACTAACTATGGATCTTCATTTGGTTCATTAGCCATAAAGTTTTGGGACTCTGTAGCTAGTATCTTACTTCATTGTATATTTTTGATAGTTTCAGTGCTGCTATTCTTTAGCAAATCACTGCTCCCCCATAGTTGATATTGTCTTCTTAGTGAGGTGTGATTTCCTTTTCTTCATGTGCATTAGAAGGCAGCCTTGCATATCTCCTTCTGACTAGAATCATCACTATCAATTAAATCTCATTATATCATGGATATCTTCAGACTAATCACTCTACGATCGTTTGACAGAACTACGAACGTAGTCTTTGTTGACGGTTTTTACTCGTGGAGTTCTGTATCTTTAATGAAATCCTCATGATTAATGCTCGATGATACTCTGATGTGATTTCCCTTGAGGATTCTTCTTATGTGATATGCTTTGCATGATTGAGCATATAAGACCCTTTTTATCTTAGGGTGAATGGTTTGCTTCCATATAGAGATCAACAGCCATGTGAGCTTCATTCATGTTAGCTCAGCAGGTCTTCAAGGACAGGCTTTGACATACATGAATTTTATCAGAATCATTTCTGAACAGTCTAAAGCCTTCTGCTAGTTGAATCTTCTTGATTGAAGTATTCTGCTTCAGCATTCCTTAGTGTTGTCAGATAGACCAAGTACCTGCAGGTTAGATACATTTCTATTTTTTGGTACCCATAGTTAAATGGGTTCTACCTTGTTAGTTTTCAAAATCTTTGTTCCTCATATGTTTGGATTTTCATCATTTTGATCACCAACAATCATATTCATGCATACATCTAATAGATATTACATTTTAAGATGCATGATGATGAGTGTGTGTAAGATTAACCATTTAAATGAAATACTCTTTTTCTTTGATGGTTTCATCATTTGCTTGGTTATGTTCACAGAGTTTAAATGTTCACAGAGTGAGAATTAACACTATCACTTATTTGTATATGGTTGATTCATGGAGGTGATCAGTTTCTACGAATCTTTAAGATACTCTTGTAGAACTGATTATACTCTATGTATTATCAAAAACATTAGAACATAGGATTGTACACATATACAAACCCAATAGCAACAATTACTCTACTAAAGATTAGTTAAATTATGATATGTTTATGACCTATTTCAGACTTCTTTCAAGATGTAATCTTTGGCCTAGAACTTGGATTGGAGAGAAAGTTTGTTAGCAACTATTTTTCCAACCTCAGTGTACTTTCTCTCTTCCCCTTTTTAGGTAGAGTATGGTCTCTTGATAGAATACTTTTATAGTGCATAAGGTGATGCAACATGATGTATACATTTATATTGATGAGAAACCGTACCTTTCTATTGTCAATTTCTTAATAGTCATTTAACTACGATATACTGAGGTTAGGCATTGATGTGCATAGTTTTTTCATTTGCTCCTGACAGCTTATTGCTCCGGTTGACCTTCAATAAATCAGTCATGGTTTTGAAGATGTAAGCTAAGAGAATCTTACAATCTTTAGTTCTTTGACATCCTAGAGTCCATAAGGTTCACATCTAGCTGCTGGTTAGCCAATACATATTTCAGAAGTTCTTCTATCTTCTCTAGATAAGCATTTCTTAGCATGTGTGACCTTTTCATCTTGCAGGCTGGTGGATGTTTGACTCTTTGCTGTAGATGTCTCTTGAGCTTCCTAGCCTGGTCTTCAGACTACAAGAATGACCGCGGCCAAGGATTGGTTTTGTTGTAATGGCATTTAAAAGAATGGACCAATCTGAGCAGCATCAGGTGTATATACACGTCTACCTGTACACAATATTTCCAACGTGTGAGCTCATCTGCATTTACAACTGACTTACTACTAAACTAAGTTTAGAACAATGTTTGTGCCTAAGATCAACTCAAAGCGATTAGCTTTTGAATATAGCATGGGAACCTGCTCTGATACCAATTGTTAATTCCCAGTAGGCACACAATAGATCTAGAAGGTAGGGTTGAATAGATCCTTTTTAATTTTAAATACTTTTCTCGTTTATTTTGTATTGCTAGTGTTTTAGTATATGACAAACATAAGAATCTTTTCAAACACAGTGAAATAAGTAAAAGATCCCCTTCATTGATATATTCATAATCATACATACATTATTCTTAGAGTTAGTTCAGTTGCAAGCAGTTAATACATACATAGCAGTTATAGCAGTTAAGTGCATAATATAAATGACATAAAGTAAAAGACACAAGGGATTTTAAGTGGTTCAGAGACTCAAGCTCCTAATCCATTCTTCTACTTTCAACTAGTAGGATTTCCACTAAAGAAGGGCAGCACCCTAAATCACTAAGATTCCTTCAAGGCCAGCAGCCTTGGAACTTCAGTTCACTAAGAACTCTTCAAGGCCAGCAGCCTTGGAACTTCAGTTCACTAAAAACTCTTCAAGCCCAGCAGGCTAGAAACTTCATTTAGTCTCTCCGGACAAGGACACCTCAGGCCTTGGCTTCTTATTGGTGTTGATGTTATTTTTGTTGGTGCTGAGCTGCTAAGATGTCTTTAAGCTTGAACATCTTCTATACTTAGCAGCTTGGCGTGGTCCTCTTTGCATTTACTTTGAGTATGGACCACATCTTCTTTGTTGCAGCTGATCTTCATTATGTTCTGCTCATCTTCATATGATGTCAGCTGAGCACAATCACCATTTGGGTTTGCTAAGTGTTTTGAGCTTTTGGTACACTTCGTCTGTTCAAGTCCTTCTTCAAATTTGTTTTACTTCCACCTTCGTAGTCTCATTATCACTGAGACTTATTCTGTTAAGCTCTGGCGGAACTCGTACATTCAACACTATAGCATTCTAACAACTCAAAGATTCTGCAACTTCGTAATTATCAGCAACTTTTGATATTTGAAGCTCTGGCTTATATATACTCCTTCCCAATCTTTTCGTTGGTATATAGCTGTTGAAAGCTATTGAATTGCTTGGCAGATCTCGAGTTATTTGGTGTAGACTGCATATGTGACATGATATCCCCTTTATTACTTTCTGACACTGCAGTCTATTGTTTCACCTACCCCGTCAGAGATGTCACTTTGATGTCTCGGGCAGGTAGTCGACTTTATTTCCTCCTTCAGATTTCTCGATCAGAGGTTGTCCTTTTTCATCGAGGCTCTCAATAAGATCTGTTCGAATATCAATCCTCAGCCTGAACCGTTGCCAATGCTTCAACCTTCAGATGACCGAAGTTTACGATTCTGATGCACATCTTCTTGGACCTGATCGTAGTGTCTCGTTGAATGTTGCTCATTAACAAGTAGAGACAACACTACGATCTTGAAGAGTGTTTTTGTGAGGGCCCCGAATCCAGGTCCTAAATCACCTCAGATCCGATTCGATCATTCTATCACTATTACTATATTTGCGAAAGATATAAACATAAATTGTTTATACAATACATTTAACACACTAATTCCCAAGGTTGAGTAACCTTAACTTAATACACAATTCATAACTTACTTAACACATAACATTATTATCTTACAACACTATTACAAAACTAATCACGCACATTAACTTTAAGCTGGAACTGTCTTTAACCTTTTCTTGTATCCGACGTGTTCGTCTTAATCTGCAATGTTTTTATCATGATATAACAAAGGTGAGCATGAAAGTTGCCCAACAAGTTTAAATTGAATAATATAACGATATATCATGATTGAAAGAATCTGAATAATAAGCTGGCTATAATTCAACAATATAATTATGAACTAGCAGGAACAAATTCATGACTGAACAAGTATTATATATGAACAAATATATCTGAACCAATTGGTAATAAAGGTGATCAGCCTTTCATACCTGACTTATACATACAATATGTACAGAGTACAATTCATGGCAACCAGCAATGATTAACCATAAGCTTATCTGAATGAAACACTATTAGTAGAGTTAAGTAAAAATAAACTTTCCTGAACCGTTGATTACCGCTACACAATTTATATCGCTTTATCCAAAGACCTAATATTAGTAGTATAGATCTCTAATATTAGAATAATATCATCACAATATAATACTATTATATATATACACAGAATAACCTGAACACATAACACATATTCCTATCAGTCTATAGCACACATAAGACTCGGTATCAAGTTAAACTATTGCAGTCTATCTTGATTTCGACAAAATTCTAACGTCTCAACGGTCTAGCCGGACAAAATTTTGAGTTTAAGTTCAATTAAAGTCTGGTGAAACACTTAACAATTATCTCAGACAATTTTAATAACAGTAAAAATATTTTTCTATGTCTCATAATAATTTTTCATGTAACTATTACTATTTATCAAGATTTTTCAATCATTAACTCGTATTTAAATGAATTAAATACCCCAATATTCTATTATCATTAATATTTAATTATTATCAAATATTAATGAAATTTATGTCATGATATTATAATATATTTATAATATAACAAAGTATTTTTAATACTTTAAAATCATATTTATGTGATTTTTAAACCGTTAAATTCATTATCCGGTAATTACTATTAATATTAAAATATTAATATTTTCATGCCAAAATATCAAAAGTTATATTTTATAACTTAAAATATTTTTATAACACATAAATCATTTTTATAATTCATTAATTCTATTTTTTCATAATTTATTTAATATATGTATTAAATAAACTAATTATCATTAATATTGATTAATTAGTGAAATTCATCACAAAATATTAAAAGTCACTAAAAATACCTTAAAATATTTTCTTTTACCATAATATTATTTTTCATGATTTTTCATGTATTTAAATCATTTTTAAATAATTTATTTAATATTATAATTAAATAAATAAATACCTTTAATGTTCCAAAAATATTAAATATTTATGAAATATACTCAAAATAATTAAAAACTATTTTTCAGACTTTAAAATAATTTTTTGAAATTTATTTGTATTTTTAATAATTAAAAACCATTTTTTTCTATTTTTAATTAATTTTCGAAAAATCAGAAAATAAATTAAGTAGAAACTGTCGCTAAAAGGCCCTATAGCGACAGAATCGTCGCTATAGGTGTTCTTGGTGTTCTTGATGCCTGCCCAGAAAACGCATGTCAGACACCGAGTATGCTAGTTTGACCAGTTGTAACTTTTTGATCCTTAAGTTTCTGGGCTTGTTCTTATTTTAATAATATAGTACTAATGTAATACAACAACTACCAACTAAGTTCATGGTCATATGACACGAAATCAGAGAGATCAAAGCCTCTCAATATTCTGACAATGCTGTTCTTGAGTTTCTGGGTTACCCAGAAACTCAAGCAGTATTGAGGGTCCTTTATGCAGCCTTAAATATTTGATTTTCATGCCATGCTTATGTGATCTTAAGGTTCAATATTGTAGTCCTCATGTCAGTATACACTACCATCTCACTAACTCAACCTAACAACATCACATGTTCAAGATCTGGGCCGGTCAATATAGGGGTCAAGAATTGTTCTTCAGAAATCAAGGGTTTTCCATATTTCTTCATCCGGCTGGTGGTCAACGTGGGTTTGACTACGATTAGCTACGATTCTGTTATGGATCTGAGTGATCTAAAGGTATAGATGTAGAGCCTGCATGTCAGTCTACACGATACAACCAACAAAATTACATAACAACTTAAACCTAGCTAGATCTAGCGCCTGCAAAAGCTTGTCAGGAATTCTGGAAAATTCTAGGTTACCCAGAATCGTTTTCGTGATCGGTCAACGAGTTTTGACCGAGTATATCAGAAGATCTAGGCTTGATCCGACCCTGTATCCAGTTTCAGATCAAAGCCTACATGACATATAATAGATCTAAAACATAAAACACACAAAACATCAAACACCTTAAGATCTAGAGGCCCTGACATTAAGCTGTCAGGCCTTATTTTTCCAATTTTTCCAGATTTCTTAAAATACTAATTTTGTGCATCTAAGTGTTATGGATCCATGATCCAACAACCTAGATCACTTATTAACACCCTAATACACAACTTTAACCAATTATTAACAACATCTAACATCAAATCATGAGATTTCTAGAATTAGGGTTTTATACCTTTAAAACTTTGATCCTTGAACTTCTGATCTCTGATCTGATATTGGAAAGTTAAAGGTTGATCTAGCCCTAACTTAACACTCATATTTACTCTCAAATCTCAAATTCTAGATAGGGAAAAGTCTTGGACAAAATAAAAAGTAAAGTAAGTATTTTACTTAACTTTTATCTTTGATTTTTGGATTCAATGAATGTAGTGTTGCAAGGTGGCACCAAAGAGCAGATATGGTAAGATATTTAGCACATGCCAATATCTAAATGGATAAGTCAACAAGATTTGGAAAGTCTTTTACTTAATCATTAAGAAAAAGGTATTTTAGACATTTCGCATTTAATTTTAAAGGCATTCTTGTCATTTGCCCTAACCCTTAGGGTTTAGGGTTTGAGTTAAGGTTTAGGGTTTGAACCCTTTAGAGTTTAGGATTTAGGGTTAAAACCCTTAGATTTTGAAAATAAATTCTAAAATTTCCAAATTAGGTTTTCAAAAATAGAAAATTAATATTTCTAAATTATAATTAGAATTTTCTAATTATATTAAAATTCCTTAATTAGAATTTAAATATTGCTAATTAAGATTAATATTTCCTAATTAAACTCGCTAATTAAGCAATTAGGGTTAAAATCATATATTAGGGTTTTAAAAATCCCCGGAACTGAACTTAGGGTTTCAGAACCGGTTTTTAGGGTTTCTTATTCCTTTCTAGGATTTTCTAACCGAACGTTGACGTTCTTAATATATACCTCGGGTTTGTTACAAATATCGCTTATTTGGTTAACCCTTGACCCTCAACCACATTATGAACACATAATTGACCATACTCACAGAACATATTCATGTATTCCCTTAATCCTGAATAATTCACTTAAATCCTTCACAGAATTCTGAAATTCTCAAAATTCCATCTTAAAAATATCAAACGCATACACTTATTTTATGTCTAGGTTCAAATTTTGAACCTTAAATCAATTAATTAAAATTTTAAAAATTTTCAAAATTCTCAGGCTGTCACATTAACCCCTTCTTCTAAAAATTTTGTCCCCGAAATTTACCTTACACCTTACACCATACACCGTTCATTCTCATCATCACATGCTACCCAATACATTTTTCACCAGAGTAAAAATTTTAAAATTGTGCTGAGGGTTTTACAGACTATTGTCTGTCATTTTCGCAAAGGTTATATGGAAATTCATCCGCTAACCGTCATAACTTACGGACATTGGGGGTAATTAATCTAGTATGCCCTGTACTTAATAAGTACTGCTGGTCGAATCTGTTTCTCGTCTCTGCCATAGGCACAAAATTCTACCTCAGTCTTTATCGGAATCCGCACCAAAATAATTTGGTTTGGGAAATTTCTTTCAATGAACACTTAGAGTTTTTATAACATTAGTCTAGCTAAATTGAATAGCGTAGACTCATATCAATAATTCAATTCAATTGAATTATTTAGGTGTAGCCAAACCCCGTTGGCAAATTAAAATTTTTGAAAATATTTTTGAGAATGACGTCATGATGTCGTACTGTATTAACAGTCCGTTTGAGGATGCCGTCATTATATGACTTTGTCATAACACATCATACTATAGTGGAACAATGATTTTGGATCCATTCAACACTAAGTATTCCTGTATTTACAACTCTATCAAATTTTTATCATCTCTACACCAGGTTACATGGTACATACGTGATAAGTAAAATAAATTTTGATATTTCAAATCATTTGCGTCTAGCTGAAATAAATAGCATAGACTATACTTTAAATCGTTTCAAAAATGATTACGAGTGTACATTTTTTTTAAAAGCACATAGTGCGCATTTAGCTTGATGTCCAAAAAGTTCGAAGTCTAGCATAGCTAGGAATTTTGGAAAACCTATGTCTCCACTAATAATCATTTGCTTAAATAGTCTATCTATTCCTATTATTCTTAATACTTCATTCACACAAAACTATACCTAGTTCGTCAAACTTATCACACTTAAGAGTTCAGGAACTTGCCACAATCATATGAGTTTAAGAACTTATCCTAGACAGACCTTTGGCATCCATTCGCTGAGGGGTTCATAAACATTTCATATAATTATGAGTCACGAACATACCATAAGTATGAGTTTTAAGAACTCGTACTTAACCTTATATTCTCTACCTATAACCTATCTATCTGTTATACACATGAGAAATGAATCACCCTCTTATCATGCATATAGAAAATAGCGCGACACAAACATTTCAATGATTATCAGTGCCATAAACTAAGTGGTTTTTACACCAAGTACAATTCCCGCCTATAACAAGGAATCATACAACTCAGCTACTGACATGAATCCTCAATTGAATCCCCACCTAAATCTACTCCCTTCTCAATACGAATTTCATTTAATCCGTATTCATAATCCTTTCCTAAATATGTACCAATTCATAGTACAACTGTCACAGAACAATCTTGCTACTTGTCTATCATTCGCTCAATCCATATCAGATAATGGGGTTATCTCATCGTATATAATACGATCCATTTCTATTCTATGATCGTTTTGTTTTACGATCTCCTATCACTGTACTATTAGTCTTTTAGACTCTATCTATTCACCACTACTGTTCAACTTTATTATCAAAGTTAGAAAACTCTATATCTTATAACTCGCCGAGATCCGTCTTGGAATCTTACCGACACCCTAACTCTATTTGAGTTAGTACATATCCTAATCACTGCGGTTATTAGTCTCAGGTAACCCTACCTAAGGTTTATAACCAACAGCTCTAATACCAACTGTGAGAGCCCCGAATCCGGGTCCCAAATCGCCGCGGATCCGGTACAATCATTCTATCACTATTACTATATTTGCGGAAGATATAAACATAAATTGTTTATACAATACATTTAACACACTAATTCCCAAGGTCGAGTAACCTTAACTTAATACACAATTCATAACTTACTTAACACATAACATTATTATCTTACAACACTATTACAAAACTAATCACACACATTAACTTTAAGCTGGAACTGTCTTTAACCTTTACTTTTATCCGACATGTTCGTCTTAATCTGCAATGTTTTTATCATGATATAACAAGGGTGAGCATGAAAGTTGTCCAACAAGTTTAAATTCAATAATATAACGATATATCATGATTGAAAGAATCTGAATAATAAGCTGGCTATAATTCAACAATATAAATGTGAACTAGCAGGAACAAATTTATGACTGAACAAGTATTATATATGAATAAATATATCTGAACCAACTGGTAATAAAGGTGATCAGCCTTTCATACCTGACTTATACACGCAATATGTACAGAGTACAATTCATGGCAACCAGCAATGATTAACCATAAGTTTATCTGAATGAAACACTCTTAGTAGAGTTAAGTAAAAACAAACTTGCCTGAACCGTTGATTACCGCTACGCAATTTATATCGTTTTATCGAAAGACCTAATAATAGTAGTATAGATCTCTAATATTAGAATAATATCATCACAATATAATACTATTATATATATATATATATATATATATACACATACACAGAATAACCTGAACACATAACACATATTTCTATCAGTCTATAGCACACATAAGACTCGGTATCAAGTCAAACTATTGCAGTCTATCTTGATTCTGACAAAATTCTAACGTCCCGACGGTCTAGACGGACAAAATTTTGTGTTTAAGTTCAATTAAACTCTGGTGAAATACTTAACAATTATCTCAAATAATTTTAATAACAGTCAAAATATTTTTCTATGTCTCATAATAATTTTTCATGTAATTATTACTATTTATTATGATTTTTCAATCATTAACTCGTATTTAAATGAATTAAATACCCCAATATTCTATTATCATTAATATTTAATTATTATCAAATATTAATGAAATTAATGTCATAATATTATAATATATTTATAATATCACAAAGTATTTTTAATACTTTAAAATCATATTTATGTGATTTTTAAACCGTTAAATTCATTATTCGGTAATTACTATTAATATTAAAATATTAATATTTTCATGCCAAAATATTAAAAGTTATATTTTATAACTTAAAATATTTTTATAACACATAAATCATTTTTATAATTCATTAATTCTATTTTTCCATAATTTATTTAATATATTTATTAAATAAACTAATTATCATTAATATTGATTAATTAGTGAAATTCATCACAAAATATTAAAAGTCACTAAAAATAACTTAAAATATTTTCTTTTACCATAATATTATTTTTCATAATTTTTCATGTATTTAAATCATTTTTAAATAATTTATTTAATATTATAATTAAATAAATAAATACCTTTAATATTCCAAAAATATTAAATATTTATGAAATATACTCAAAATAATTAAAAACTATTTTTCAGACTTTAAAATAATTTTTTGAAATTTATTTTGCATTTTTAATAATTAAAAACTATTTTTTTCTATTTTTAATTAATTTTCGAAAAATCAGAAAATAAATTAAGTAGAAACTGTCGCTAAAAGGCCCTATAGCGACAGAATCGTCACTATAGGTGTTCTTGGTGTTCTTGATGCCTGCCCAGAAAACGCATGTCAGACACCGAGTATGCTAGTTTGACCGGTTGTAACTTTTTGATCCTTAAGTTTTTGGACTTGTTCTTGTTTTAATAATATAGTACTAATGTAATACAACAACTACCAACTAAGTTTATAGCCATATGACATGAAATCAGAGAGATCAAAGCCTCTCAATATTCTGAGAATGTTGTTCTTGAGTTTCTGGGTTGCCCAGAAACTCAAGCAGTGTTGAGGGTCCTTCAATGCAGCCTTAAATATTTGATTTCCATGCCATGCTTATGTGATCTTAAGGTTCAATATTGTAGTCCTCATGTCAGTATACACTACCATCTCACTAACTCAACCTAACAACATCACATGTTCAAGATCTGGGCCGGTCAATATAGGGGTCAAGAACTGTTCTTCAGAAATCTGGGTTTTCTGGATTTCTTCATCCGACTGGTGGTCAACGTGGGTTTGACTACGATTAGCTACGATTCTGTTACGGATCTGAGTGATCTAAAGGTGTAGATGTAGAGCATGCATGTCAGTCTACACGATACAACCAACAAAATTACATAACAACTTAAACCTAGCAAGATCTAGCGCCTGCAAAAGCTTGTCAGGAATTTTGGAAACTTCTGGGTTACCCAGAATCATTTTTCGTGATCGGTCAACGAGTTTTGACCGAGTATATCAGAAGATCTAGGCTTGATCCGACCCTGTATCCAGTTTCAGATCAAAGCCTACATGACATAGAATAGATCTAAAACATAAAACGCACAAAACATCAAACACCTTAAGATCTAGAGGCCCTGACATTAAGCTGTCAAGCCTTATTTTCCCAGTTTTTCCAGATTTCTTAAAATGCTAATTTTGTGCATCTAAGTGTTATGGATCCATGATCCAACAACCCAGATCACTTATTAACACCCTAATACACAACTTTAACCAATTATTAACAACATCTAACATCAAATCATGAGATTTCTAGAATTAGGGTTTTATACCTTTAAAACTTTGATCCTTGAACTTCTGATCTCTGATCTGATATTGGAAAGTTAAAGGTTGATCTAGCCCTAACTTAACACTCATATTTACTCTCAAATCTCAAATTCTAGAGAGGGAAAAGTCTTGGACAAAATAAAAAGTAAAGTAAGTATTTTACTTAACTTTTATCTTTGATTTTTGGATTCAATGAATGTAGTGTTGCAAGGTGGCACCAAAGAGCAGATATGGTAAGATATTTAGCACATGCCGATATCTAAATGGATAAGTCAACAAGATTTGGCAAGTCTTTTACTTAATCATTAAGAGAAGGGTATTTTAGACAGTTCGCATTTAATTTTAAAGGCATTCTTGTCATTTGCCCTAACCCTTAGGGTTTAGGATTTGAGTTAGGGTTTAGGGTTTGAACCCTTTAGAGTTTAGGATTTAGGGTTAAAACCCTTAGATTTTGAAAATAAATTCTAAAATTTCCAAATTAGGTTTTCAAAAATAGAAAATTAATATTTCTAAATTATAATTAGAATTTTCTAAATATATTAAAATTCCTTAATCAAAATTTAAATATTGCTATTTAGGATTAATATTTCCTAATTAAACTCGCTAATTAAGCAGTTAGGGTTAAAATCATATATTAGGGTTTTAAAAATCCCCGGAACTGAACTTAGGATTTCAGAACCAGTTTCTAGGGTTTTCTAACCGAACGTTGACATTCTTAATATATACCTCGGGTTTGTTACAAATATCGCTTATTTGGTCAACCCTTATCGCTTATTTGGTCAACCCTTAACCCTTAACCACATTTTGAACACATAATTGACCATACTCACAGAACATATTCACGTATTCCCTTAATCCTGAATAATTCACTTAAATCCTTCACAGAATTTTGAAATTCTCAAAATTTTATCTTAAAAATATCAAACGCATACACTTATTTTATGTCTAGGTTCAAATTTTAAACCTTAAATCAATTAATTAAAATTTTAAAAATTTTCTAAATTCTCGGGTTGTCTCAGTTTATTGGATTTCAATGTAGAACACATCTTCCTTCTCTTGTGTAGTGCTTCAACACTTCTATTTGCTTAGACTGATCTAAGATACTGATGACTTTACTCCTTGTTCTGGCCACTTCTGAATAGCAAGACTCTTAAGATTTGTGGCATGCCCAGCTCGCTTTCTCCTTGTGATCTCCCATTCACTTATCATCATTGGACCGACCCAATGCTTAATCACTTTAGCCTTGTTCTTCAGAATCTGACCAGCATCTCTGTGTACACTCCATCAGTTCCTTCTTTGTTTGGCAAACACTACAATCCTGGTTACTTTCAAGATTGTTGTCTTCTGTTTACTTGACAGCTACTGCACTTGCTGACTTTCCTTAGTCAGTTACTGAAGTCTTCTTCTGATTAACTTGTGGAAGACTTCATCTCGAATGGCTTCACACCTTAATCGGAATGTTGATTAGGTTGGTGCTTAGATCTTCTGTTAGCTTTGCATGCCATTCGTTGAGTGCTCTCTAGTTTCCTTCAGGTGGGATGTATCTCTGCAGCTTAGACTAGAGGCTTCATACTTTGGATATTCTGGGAGTGCTCATTTGTTGAGAATCATGTTTGCTCTACGATTCTGCCTTGGCGTTGTGAGCACATCTGTTGAAGCCTTAGTTCTGCACTCTACGATCCTGCCTTGGGTTGTGCAGACACTACGACTCCGAGATCAGATCTTGACACTCTATGATTTCTAATTTTATGCTCGTTTTCTTCATCTGATCTTGCTTGACTACGATCTCTGCCTCTGAATTGATTAGTAGACTCTACGACTCCGAGTGTAGTCTACGATTCTTGACTTGGCTTCGACAGATGCTCGGTCGGCTCGTAGACAAGCTGTCTCTACTATTCTGAACATGACTTCCTAAGCAGACTACGGCTCCGAGGAGATTCTTCTCGACAAACTACGATCCTTCCTCTTCTCTCCTGGCAGTCTACAAATTCCAAGATTTACTATCTTGCAGACTACAATTCTGCCTTGATAGCTCTCGATTTTTCCTTGACACTCCTAGTAGACTACGATTTCTGGTGCAGTGCTCGACGATCAGACAAGCCTATCTATTACATTTTTAGATCAATCTAACAAGCTTGATCTTTCTATATTTATAGTCCTTGTACATCATTTCTTTTCAAGGACTTTAGAAAGTTGTTTTGCTTATGTTGGATCAACCTAACATATTTGATCAATTCATTCTAAGTCCTTGTACATATATTCCTATTATCTATCAAAGGACTTTATAGCTTTTCTTAATGCAAGCATACTTGCATATTCATTCATGTATATCATAATCAAATCATATATAAATAAGAATATCATTCGCATGCTTATTCCTGACACAATGGTTCCGAAAGTAACGCATATAGTCGTTACGATGTTAAGATGTAATACGTTGTGCACGACGTAGGGGTACAATAGGCCGATCACCTAGAGTACTTGCAGAGAATGTTTTCAGTCTGTGTGATTGCTAAACATTCTGTTAAAGATGGTTTACAGTGGCGATGCACTATTAAACCTGAAAAAGAGTTCAAGGTCCGTATAGTCTTATGACTGTTAAAGGTTCAAGTCGAGATACTTGATAACCTAGGGACGTAGTTCAAGGTCTTATGATCCCTCAGCATGATTTGGAATCTTTTAAATTCTTGAGTTATTCATACTACTTCTCAATTATTGAACAATTGTGGAAGATTCTTGTTATTCTGCAAGATGGATGTGAAAAGGAGAGTATTCCTTAGAAAGAAGTAAATCGTAGAATGCGACACTAAATGATGAATATTGAACCCAATGAATGAATAAAGTATTAACGTAAAATCTATTTTGATAGATTGAATGAATGAAGATTAATAAACAAAATTTTAAGGACAAAATTCTTAGAAGAATGTGTGAAAATGTAATATTTCGAGTGTTTATGAGTTGAGTGTATGATAACGATCCTTAAAAAAGGAAATGAATGGATTAAAGAATATATAATACTCAAAATATAATTGAGTTCAAGTGAAAGTTATGAAATAAAACCTAGAATTTGCTGAAGAAATGAATAAAGTACGAAATATAAAACCTATATTAAGGTAATATGTTGTGATTTAACGATAAATTTTTTTTTTAAAGAGATTTGATGAAAACCTTAGTAAGGTAGAGTTTCGGTGATTCCGAGGACGGAATCCTTATAATAAGGAGGGAAGGATGTGATAACCCGAATTTTTATAAATTATTAAAATAAGAATTTAATAATTAAAAATTCTTATTATGAAATGTATATATTTTGAATTATGTGTTTTGAGTGTGGGTAAGTATATATGTTTGCAATTTATCTTGAAATATGTGATTTGGTGTGAAGAGATTAAGTGTGAATATAAAAGAGATGTATATTGTAAGACCCTAACTTATTAATGAATAAAATCAAATTTTCTCTAAATATTATTGTGAATAATAAGGGGCTAATTTGATATAATACTTTGGTTATGGGTGAAATGTGCAAATTTTGCAAAATAAGCAAGTGGTTATAAAATATTCATTTTGTCGGAAAATATTCGTTTGGTCGTGGAATATTCTTGCTGTCGGGGAATATTCGTACGACGGCGCAGCCTTGTGTGGGCCCCATAACGGAAAGCGATTGGATGAAGAAAATGACAATTATAAGTTATTTATAAATAACGGCGTAGTTGTTACCGTTAATACTGTTGGAATACCCGGTGATTAAAATACAGTAGCACACGGTATTGCACCAATTATTGATTCTTACGTAAGAAGGCACTACTCAATAATTGTTATTGTAGTTATTGTTCAATATTTTATTTTATTGATTCAATAATTGTTGCATTGATATTTTATATTATTGTTTTTTCAATAATTGTTGCTGCACAGTATTTTCCATTATCAGATCAATAATTCATATTATTTGAATAATATTATTAGATAACATTATTGGCAATGTCTAGAAAGTTCTGTCTAAGAGAGGTTTGGTCATCTAATTGCGCGCCAGTAAGGAGAAATCCTTATTGGAAAGCCCCCTCTTTCCTGGGAACGGCCTGGTTGTCATAAATGTGATTCTGTAATATTATTTGTGAATAATTAATTATTGATTCATATGATAAGGAAATATTTATTTTATGTGGATATAAATGAGGGATATATTTTTGTGGTTAAAAATGAAGGAGTTAATGTTGAGGTGTTTTATCAGTATTTTTATCGGAATGGAGGTATTAAAAATCAAATCAGGGTTTTTGAGAAATATTGCGGGTGTTATAATTTTTAATCCGACCGTTGGATCGTGGTAATTTTTGGATATGTTATACATATATAAGTTGAGTATATGTCCACAAATTTTGAACCGTTAAAAATGAACGTATGATTTATTATGAATTTTACGAGATGACTGGTTCAGAAATTGTTGAATTTTCGGAGTTTATCATTTTGATGGAAAATTCTAGAATTGGTGGGCCCCACTTGTGGTTGGTGAAGAAATGTGTTGAATTATATTTCAAATGTGGTAGGTGGGAATAGTAGCAGGTAAAGCCATCAGGTTGCAGGTCAAACCTACTAAAATTTTCCTATAAATAGAGGGCTAAGTTAGAATTGAAAATCACACCAGAAACAAATTTTCTCTCTTTCTCTCTCTAGATTATTGAGTGTATTTTGTGAGTATTTAGATACTTTGAGAGTTTCTATTCATCAGAGCAAGTTTCTTTCAGCCTTATACCGGTATTCCGACCAGAAGTACTGATATCTTGAGGTAAGGGATATTATTTTCTTCTTAAATGATATTATTTTCTTCAATATCATTATGCTGAAATATTGATATGAGTTTTTATCAAATTTGGAACTTTTTGTGTCGGGGTTACTATTCACGTATACGGTACTATTCACGTATACGGCACTATTCACGAATACGGCACTATTCACCGAAAAATAAAATTTTTCCTTTTTGTCCAAGATGTCTATTATGGTTACTATCTTTGATTGTATCCATGTTTTGATCTTTATTTTTGAATTCTGCTTCACAATTGATTATTATGAAGTATTATTGATCTTGGATAAACTGTTATACGAATCCCTACTATTTGTCCTTCTGTCTCATTGGATTCGTTCTCTTTAAGATATTTTTCATCATCCTCAGTCCTAAATGATGATATTAATGAATATCTTTGGCCTGTAGTGCAAAGATGTATGATTACTTGATGAATATCTTTGGCCTGTAGTGCAAAGATGAACAGGTGTTGAGATGAACATGACTGACAGGTGATACAAATGAATATCTTTGGCCTGTAGTGCAAAGATGAATATTTGGATAAAGATGATTATTAATTGATGTTACAGGGATAAAATATTGATGATGGACTTTTAAATCTTAGAAGATAGTAGAATTCTTTCTCTACTTGACTCTTCTAATGGTTTGCTGTTTCCGCTGCAGTTGTTGATCTAAAACTTGTTGTCGATTATATTCTATCAGATTTTTCCCTGTTGAAGACTAACGATAATTTGTTTGTATATTATCTTAGTCATAATATTCTTTACTGGGCTAGTTGAGCTCACCCTTTTCCTTTTTGTTCCATTTTTCTTCTCAGGAGGTGAGAACATAGCAGGATCTAGTCGGGGTATGGAGTGATGGTTCTAGAAAGATGTTTTAGCAGTCCTCACTATTTCTGTAAAATAGTGTTTGAATAATTGTAATGAGGATTTATTTGAGTGTGGATATTGTCTAGAAGACAATATTTGTATTTAAACTCACAGTATGTGTTGTCGTATTTTGCACGACAATTGTATTATTGAAGTTGTAGTTTGCTTTCTGTACCATGTATTTGGCGACTCAGAATGGGTGTTGTATACCTATTTTGGGGGCGTCACAGTTGGTATCAGAGCTTAGGGATATGATCCCTGGCTGAGATGTGAGACAAGAACTAGGAGGGGAGAGACGGGGAATTCCTTCGCTAGTATGACCTGACTAAGTTTATTTGGTGTTTATTTGGTCGGTCAGAGTATAGGGATAATATATGACATGACTATTAACCCTTGTTTTATGGCAGTATTTAAGAATGGCAGCTGAGAACGTTAATAATGGAGTAAATCAGACCGTGGAGACACCTTTGATCACCACCCAGGGGAACGTGCAACAGGAAGGCAATATTCCTCCTGTAAACAACGTTACCGAGCAAACGATGAATGATGGAATGTTTAGGAGCTTTTTGCAGTTCATGCAAAATCAGACGAGGGAGACTCGTGTGCAGAATACGGGTGGAAATGATAACGCGCGGTTTGTCACAGCTAAGCAGTTCAAAGAATTGGGACCACCAGAATTTAAGGGAAAGCCGGATCCGATCATGGCGGAAACGTGGGTCAAGCAAATTACCAAGATATTCGATGTCTTGGGATGCACGGAGGAACAGAAGGTTCCATTCGCCACCTTTATGTTCCGCGGTGAGGCAGACTACTGGTGGGAGTCTGTGAAGCGTACCCAGCCTGACGCACTCAACATGTCCTGGGAAACATTTCAAAAACTGTTCAATGACAAGTACTTTCCTGAAAGTATTCGTCATATGAAGGAGGTAGAGTTTATCAGACTGGAACAAAACAACATGACGGTGTCCCAGTACGAGGCGAAGTTTGCAGAGTTATCCAGGTTTGCACCTCATTTGGTCGAAAATGAGGAACGAATGACAAGGATGTTTCTGAGAGGTCTAAAACCCGAGATTCGACAATATCTTATCTCTCATAAATTTTCTTTATATTCAGATGTTGTAAACAGGGCTCAATTATTAGAGCGAGATAATGAGTATGTGCAACCGAGGGACCACAACCAGGGTCATACCGGTGGCGGCAGTCATCGAAGCAATGAAAACCAGCAGGGAGGAAAACATTCGGACAAAAGCGGTAACCACTCTGGTGGTAATCGTGGTCGTGATAATAGAAGGAGCGAGTCGGGAGGAGATTTCAAGAAGAGAAGGTACAACAATGATAATGTGAAGACGTCAGCACAAACATCAACTGTTTCTAGGGGAGGAGAACGACCACCGGTCGTATGTTACAAATGTTGGAAAGAGGGACATATCAGCCCAAACTGCCCACAACAATCCAAGGTATGTTATAACTGTGGAAAGGAGGGTCATATAGCTCGAGAGTGTTCTGTAGCAAAACCAAGTTCAGCGGGGATGGTGACTCCAAAAGCTGTCCCGGATAAGTCGAAATCAGCGGTTCCTGGAAGGGCGTTTGTCGTTACTGGCCAAAACGCGAGAAACCCGAACGAGGTGATCACGGGTAAGCTAATCTTGAATTCTTGCGAAGTTTATACTTTACTAGATACCGGTTCTACCCATTCTTTTATCTCTCCTGCTTGTGCTCAACGTTTAAACTTGACTCCGGAGAAATTGGACTTTAACTTATCTGTTGAAACTCCGTTGGGTGAAACCTTCGTTACATCTACAGTTTATAAATCTTGCATGATCCAAGTTGGCACTATCACATTACCTGTTGATCTTATCTCTTTAAAGATACTTGCTTTTGATGTGATTTTAGGAATTGATTGGTTAACCACTCATCATGCTAAAATTGATTGTTTTCGTAAGGTTGTTAGTTTTCATATTCCTAACCAACCTGTCATACGAATTCAAACTACTAAACCACTAAAATCAGTCACTGTCATATCAAGCCACAAAGCTATTCGTTTATTGAAAAACGGATGTCAAGCTTTCTTAGCCCATGTTATGGATTTGAACAAAGACAAGTCAGATTTGAATAATATTTCTATTGTTAGAGAATTTCCCGATGTATTTCCTGAAGAACTTCCTGGTCACCCCCAGAACGTGAAGTTGAATTCTTTATTGACCTTGAACCCGGTACAAAGCCCATTTCTAAAACTCCATATCGAATGGCTCCTATTGAACTTCAGGAGTTAAAAGTCCAACTACAGGAGTTGTTGGACATCGGTTTTATTCGTCCTAGTACGTCTCCTTGGGGTGCTCCTGTTTTATTCGTAAAGAAGAAAGACGGGAGTATGCGACTTTGTATCGACTATCGAGAATTGAATCATGTCACTATCAAGAATAGGTATCCGCTACCTCGCATTGATGACCTGTTCGACCAGTTACAAGGAACACAATTCTTTTCAAAGATCGATCTTCGTTCTGGATATCATCAGCTGAAGATTAAAACTGAGGATATTCCAAAGACTGCCTTCAGAACTCGGTACGGGCATTATGAATTCTTAGTAATGTCTTTTGGATTGACTAATGCTCCTGCTGCCTTCATGGATATGATGAACCGTGTATTCAAAGAATATTTGGATCAGTTCGTTGTTGTCTTTATTGATGACATCCTCATCTATTCCAAAAGCCGTGAAGATCATGAGCGCCATTTGAAGCTGGTACTGCAAAGGCTTCGTGAAAATAAGCTATATGCCAAATTGAAGAAATGCGAGTTCTGGCTTGAGGAAGTAGCATTCCTTGGGCACGTGGTGTCAAAACATGGAGTATCTGTCGACCCGGCGAAGATTGAAGCCATACAAAGTTGGGAGCAACCGAAGTCGGTAACCGAAGTACGTAGCTTTCTAGGCTTAGCTGGTTATTATCGGAGATTTGTGGAAGGATTTTCTCGAATCGCTACTCCGTTAACTCAGCTGACTCGGAAAGATACAAAATTCGTATGGAGTGAGGAATGCGAGAAGAGTTTCCAAGAACTCAAGAGGAGACTCATTTCGGCACCTGTTCTGACAATACCATCTGGTTCGGATGGATTTGTTATCTACAGCGATGCTTCAGGCAAAGGGTTAGGATGTGTTCTCATGCAACATGGGAAAGTCATAGCCTATGCCTCACGACAACTCAAAGAATATGAGAGGAATTATCCTACTCATGATTTGGAGTTGGCAGCAGTCGTTTTTGCGTTGAAGATCTGGAGACACTACCTGTATGGGGAGAAAGTGGAGATCTATACAGATCATAAAAGCCTCAAATATTTCTTCACCCAAAAGGAACTCAACATGCGGCAGCGACGTTGGCTCGAGCTGTTGAAAGATTACGATCATACCATCCAATATCATCCTGGAAAAGCAAACGTAGTAGCTGACGCATTGAGTAGAAGATCATATGCGGGTACGAGTGCAATATTGTTAACACAAAGGCCCATTTTGTATGACTTGCAAAGGATGGAGATAGAGATGAAGGCTCCAAGTACCCACATGATGATATCAAATATACGAGTAGAACCGACTTTAATCGATAAAGTTAAAGCTGCTCAAGCTACGGACATGGAGCTGATGCGTATGAAGAAGAAAGTGCAAGAAGGTGCTATTCCAGAAGCAAGAATCGATGAAGAAGGAATACTTCGAGTCAACTCCAGACTTTGTGTTCCTAACGATTTTGACTTGAAGCATAGAATAATGATGGAGGCACACAACACACCGTTTGCAATCCATCCTGGGAGTACCAAAATGTATCACGATCTTCGACATACATTTTGGTGGAGCAATATGAAAAGAGAGATCGCGGAGTTTATCTCGAGGTGTTTAACTTGTCAACGTGTAAAGGCGGAGCATCAAGTGCCAAAGGGTCCATTGCAACCACTTGAGATCCCGAAATGGAAGTGGGAACACATTACTATGGATTTTGTTACGGGTCTTCCCAAGGTTTCTCAAGGCATAGATGCGATTTGGGTTATTGTTGATAGATTAACCAAGTCCGCTCATTTCTTGCCGATACGTGAGACTTATTCCCTTGAACGTCTTGCTAGTATGTACGTGAACGAGATTGTGAGATTGCATGGCATGCCAGTATCCATAGTTTCGGATCGTGACCCAAGATTCACTTCACGATTTTGGGTTAGCTTGCAGAAAGCTATGGGCACGGATTTACGATTCAGTTCGGCATACCATCCTCAAACGGACGGACAATCAGAGAGGACTATTCAAACTCTTGAAGATCTATTAAGACTTTGTGTCCTAGATCTCAAAGGGAGTTGGGATAAGTACCTACCATTGGTGGAATTCTCCTACAACAACAGTTATCAGGCGAGCATAGGTGTGGCTCCATTCGAGGCGTTGTATGGAAGAAAATGTCGTTCTCCAGTATGCTGGGACGAGGTGGGTGAAGCAACATTGTTGGGACCAGAGTTGGTACGCATTACTACAGAGAAGATCCAAACGATTCGACAACGTATACAAACGGCACAGGATCGACAAAAGAGTTATGCGGATCTTCATCGGAAGGACGTGGAATTTAATATTGGGGATCATGTATTATTACGTGTTGCACCATGGAAGGGAGTTAC
This sequence comes from Panax notoginseng, assembly GCA_016801055.1. Classification (NCBI taxonomy): domain Eukaryota; kingdom Viridiplantae; phylum Streptophyta; class Magnoliopsida; order Apiales; family Araliaceae; genus Panax; species Panax notoginseng. The sequence continues at coordinate 1,154,566 of CM029017.1, forward strand.
AAGATTTGGGAAGAGAGGAAAGCTCAATCCAAGATTTGTTGGTCCATTTGAGATTCTTGAGCGAATAGGAAATGTGGCATATAGACTCGCATTACCTCCAAGCATGTCTCGTGTTCATAATGTTTTTCACATATCTATGCTTCGTAAATATGTTAAAGACCCGAACCACATTATTGAGTTAGAACCAGACGAGATAGCTGAAGATTTAACGTACGAGGAGGTACCTGTTAAGATCTTGGATAGAAAAGAGCATGTCCTACGCACGAAGGTTATACCACAAGTTAAGGTTTTGTGGAGAAACCATGCTATTGAAGAAATGACCTGGGAGTTGGAATCAGAAATGAAAGCGAGGTATCCTCACCTTTTTGAAACATCAGGTACGTACGTCAATTTCGAGGACGAAATTTCATAAGGAGGGGAGGTTGTAAGACCCCAACTTATTAATGAATAAAATCAAATTTTCTCTAAATATTATTGTGAATAATAAGGGGCTAATTTGATATAATACTTTGGTTATGGGTGAAATGTGCAAATTTTGCAAAATAAGCAAGTGGTTATAAAATATTCATTTTGTCGGGAAATATTCGTTTGGTCGTGGAATATTCTTGCTGTCGGGGAATATTCGTACGACGGCGCAGCCTTGTGTGGGCCCCATAACGGAAAGCGATTGGATGAAGAAAATGACAAGTATAAGTTATTTATAAATAACGGCGTAGTTGTTACCGTTAATACTGTTGGAATACCCGGTGATTAAAATACAGTAGCACACGGTATTGCACCAATTATTGATTCTTACGTAAGAAGGCACTACTCAATAATTGTTACAGTAGTTATTGTTCAATATTTTATTTTATTGATTCAATAATTGTTGCATTGATATTTTATATTATTGTTGTTTCAATAATTGTTGCTGCACAGTATTTTCCATTATCAGATCAATAATTCATATTATTTGAATAATATTATTAGATAACATTATTGGCAATGTCTAGAAAGTTCTGTCTAAGGAGAGGTTTGGTCATCTAATTGCGCGCCAGTAAGGAGAAATCCTTATTGGAAAGCCCCCTCTTTCCTGGGAACGGCCTGGTTGTCATAAATGTGATTCTGTAATATTATTTGTGAATAATTAATTATTGATTCATATGATAAGGAAATATTTATTTTATGTGGATATAAATGAGGGATATATTTTTGTGGTTAAAAATGAAGGAGTTAATGTTGAGGTTTTTATCAGTATTTTTATCGGAATGGAGGTATTAAAAATCAAATCAGGGTTTTTGAGAAATATTGCGGGTGTTATAATTTTTAATCCGACCGTTGGATCGTGGTAATTTTTGGATATGTTATACATATATAAGTTGAGTATATGTCCACAAATTTTGAACCGTTAAAAATGAACGTATGATTTATTATGAATTTTACGAGATAACTGGTTCAGAAATTGTTGAATTTTCGGAGTTTATCATTTTGATGGAAAATTCTAGAATTGGTGGGCCCCACTTGTGGTTGGTGAAGAAATGTGCTGAATTATATTTCAAATGTGGTAGGTGGGAATAGTAGCAGGTAAAGCCATCAGGTTGCAGGTCAAACCTACTAAAATTTTCCTATAAATAGAGGGCTAAGTTAGAATTGAAAATCACACCAGAAACAAATTTTCTCTCTTTCTCTCTCTAGATTATTGAGTGTATTTTGTGAGTATTTAGATGCTTTGAGAGTTTCTATTCATTAGAGCAAGTTTCTTTCAGCCTTATACCGGTATTCCGACCAGAAGTACTGATATCTTGAGGTAAGGGATATTATTTTCTTCTTAAATGATATTATTTTCTTCAATATCATTATGCTGAAATATTGATATGAGTTTTTATCAAATTTGGAACTTTTTGTGTCGGGATTACTATTCACGTATACGGTACTATTCACGTATACGGCACTATTCACGAATACAGCACTATTCACCGAAAAATAAAATTTTTCCTTTTTGTCCAAGATGTCTATTATGGTTACTATCTTTGATTGTATCCATGTTTTGATCTTTATTTTTGAATTCTGCTTCACAATTGATTATTATGAAGTATTATTGATCTTGGATAAACTGTTATACGAATCCCTACTATTTGTCCTTCTGTATCATTGGATTCGTTCTCTTTAAGATATTTTTCATCATCCTCAGTCCTAAATGATGATATTAATGAATATCTTTGGCCTGTAGTGCAAAGATGTATGATTACTTGATGAATATCTTTGGCCTGTAGTGCAAAGATGAACAGGTGTTGAGATGAACATGACTGACAGGTGATACAAATGAATATCTTTGGCCTGTAGTGCAAAGATGAATATTTGGATAAAGATGATTATTAATTGATGTTACAGGGATAAAATATTGATGATGGACTTTTAAATCTTAGAAGATAGTAGAATTCTTTCTCTACTTGACTCTTCTAATGGTTTGTTGTTTCCGCTGCAGTTGTTGATCTAAAACTTGTTGTCGATTATATTCCATCAGATTTTTCCCTGTTGAAGACTAACGATAATTTGTTTGTATATTATCTTAGTCATAATATTCTTTACTGGGCTAGTTGAGCTCACTCTTTTCCTTTTTGTTCTATTTTTCTTCTCAGGAGGTGAGAACATAGCAGGATCTAGTCGGGGTATGGAGTGATGGTTCTAGAAAGATGTTTTAGCAGTCCTCACTATTTCTGTAAAATAGTGTTTGAATAATTGTAATGAGGATTTATTTGAGTGTGGATATTGTCTAGAACACAATATTTGTATTTAAACTCATAGTATGTGTTGTCGTATTTTGCACGACAATTGTATTATTGAAGTTGTAGTTTGCTTTCTGTACCATGTATTTGGCGACTCAGAATGAGTGTTGTATACCTATTTTGGGGGCGTCACATATATGTTTGGAAAATAAGGTTTAATAATTAATTTAACTATTAAAGAAATTAAATGAGATTGTTATGGGAAGGTAATTAACTAAATAATATTAGTTAATTTAATTACGTTGAAAATTATATTATGAAATAATATAATTCGATTATTATGCTTTATGACAATGAAATTGGTATGCATTAAAATTTCATAAATAATGAGAGTAATTCACTTAATTAAAATGGTGAATTAATATAAATATATTTGATGGTAATTGTTATGGAAGTTAGGTGGAAATGGTTGATGGAAATATTCTAATTTAATTAAATAGTTAAATTAGAGGATTTAGAATTTGTTAAATAAAGTTATAATTATAATGGTTGAATATAAATTATAGTTATATTGATAAGGCTTGACTTAATTTATTAATGAATTAAGTTTAACTTTAATTAATTTAAGAATGTAGGATATTATTTAATGGGTGTGACAATGGATCATATAATAATGAAAATTATAAAAAATAAATTAAAAAGGGTTTGTGGGTCTAACATGGCCTTGTGACCCTTTACCTTTTGTAACAGCTGGGTCTCCTGGTTTGTTTAACTGATAAAACTATGTAAAGACTACTATTCAGTTATTTTGTGTTACGCTTATTATTTTCATAAGTTTGAGAGCAGAGAAGAAGGAAGAATTTGAGAGAGACATATTCTCTGAGAAATTGAAAAAGAGGTGATTATGAGAATCAAAGAAGGGAGAGGAAGGATAATCAAGCCATTCTCATCATCTAATTAAGCTTATGGAGAAATTAAAAGGTAATAATATAACCCTAGTTGTTAGTTGTGTTTTATCAAAACTTCTTCTCTTTAATTGGTTGTGGTGCATGTTTTGAGTAAGGAATTGGTTTATAAAGATTATTGGGTATGTATAATATGTTAACTATCATTTTGGTAAACAAGTCCATGGAAACATGTTTTAGAATGAAGAAATTAAGTTTTATTGATATATACATTAGGGATTGTTTTGGAATCAAACTTTATGATGAAGTCGTGATATAATCTGAAATTGGTGATATATGTTGTTAGTATGTTGAATTACGAAAATAACAAAAGTTGAATGAATCGAAATGGTTAAGACACAAATTCGTGGTGTTCGATTTCGCTAGAGATGTTAAAACATGAAAATAGAGTATGAACATGTGTTTTGGATCAAGGTTTAGGTTGTTTAATGTATTTATAAATTGTTATAATTCTAGTATATTGTAGTTTTATGAATTACGAATCTATATAATCTAAAATGGACTAATTTTGATGTTTATAACTCCAGTTATGAAGATTAGAAGGAGAAAAGGTCCAAAAATCGCATGAACAGTAACTTTAGAGTCCCGTTTCTGCTAACGGGCGCAACTGTGTTGTGCCTTAAGTCATTTGGGGTGAAGCTACGCTCTAGAGCACAGCTGCACTGTGTCCAAGGCTTAATTGGGCGTAGCTGCGCCCAAAGTATGTCAGGTGTGACTATTTTGACATATTTTAGTAAAGTAGGCATAACTTTTTCATACGAACTCCGATTGAGGCGATTCAAGATGATCCGGAACGATGACGAATAGACCTACAACTTTTACTCTTTAATTATTCAATTTGAGGTCAGGAACAGGGGGTCAAAATGGTCATCTTTAGGACTGTTGTGTTTTTAGGGACAATCGGAGGGCGTCGGGCATGAACATATGCAAGTGTAGTGCCTCTGACGATAAAAGATGTTGTTCTAAGTTATAAAACATGAATGTTAGTAAATATAATGATGCTTAACATTAGTAAATGATGTATTAGAGAAGTTGTATAAGCATACTAAGCATACACAAGAGAGACAAATCGGGTGTGTGACGAATGAACGTCAAAACGCCGTAACAAACGTTAATAAACATAAAAAGTGTTTTAAGTCAAATGAAATGAATATTATAAGATATGAAATGGGTTTAATATAAAACCAATAAGGATTCTTAGCAAGACTTAAACACTTGAATGAACTTCGAGTATGACCTAATAAGTAATATAGTGAGATGTAAGTCAAAAGTTAACACAATCAAATTGAACATTGTGTATTGATAATAGAAAAGGTTATGAGATTTAGAGTAAAGTTTATATTACAACTACTATACATTGCTATGTGACTAATAGTTAATGTGAATGATTATATAATTGTGTAGGGCACGTGAAGTACAAATAGCTGTAAGCTATTAAACTATTATTGGTAAACAACGATCAAGGCAAGTCTTTCAGTTCCTATTTACTATGTGAACTTGATGATTAACTGTTTTAAATCTTTATTGCAAAGAGCATGACGTGTTATATATATGTTGAAAGTATGAAATGTTAAAGTCAACTTATGACTACATTGATTGAGTAAAGCATGTTGATTGAGTAAGGAACTCAATCTTTATACTTGTTATATGAACTGTAGCATGTATGTTATGTTAGTTCAATATTTATGAGATATATGTTGAGCATGTTATTATGTGCTACGTGATGCATGAAAACTGTTAGATTTTGCTAGGATGTCGAGCTTAACCTTGTAAACAACCACTTTTACAGGTTAATGATTCAAGGTAATGTTATGTGCTACTTGAAAGACATGAATCATATGTGATACTTGAAGATTTATACACTTTGGCTGAGTTATTATTATTTGAACCATGTCTAATATTTTGGTAAATGTATTAATGTTAAATTATAATATCGTTTTGCGATGTAAACTCTTATAGTATTAAAATGATTCTGAGATATTTAGATGTAAAGGTTGAAAGTTTTGGAAACGAAAATAATTTGTAATAGAAAATTTTAATTACTTCGCAAATTTCAATGGTTGTATTATCATTTAATGATGTAAAATTAGAGGTTGAATGTATTGTTAACAACCGAAGTCGAGAATTGAATTATATGAATTCTGGGGTCGTTATAAGGAATGAATAAGTTTCTAACTAGTAATATCACCAATATGGGAGTTAATTAATGTCATGTAAAACTAGTATGGTGGTAGAGGTCGGAACTGGCTTAGAGCTAAACCAGTTTGACACTGCCAGGGACTGACGTAGCTACGCCCTCCTAGCAGTACGAACTGGCGCAGCTGCGCTAGTGGCCAGTCTGGGAAAGTTAGTTTTTACTATAAAGATATAATGAAACATTATTGTGAGGTGTGACATGAATAAAATTATGTAATAAGAATACATTTTAAGAACATAAGGTACCAAGTAGTACAATGAATTCATATATCATCTTTAATACAGAAATAATTAAATATATGTGTATCCTAGAAATTGGAAAAGGAATTACATGTGTAAAATGAATAGTTAATATCAAATAATGTTATAATGTGGTTAGGTGAGTAGTAAAAATAATTATGGGATATACCCGGGCAATAATACCTAACTGCGTTATTTTATTACATGTACTTAATGTACATGAAATATATGATATGAGTACATAAATAATTCCTAACTTTCCTAATATAGTAACAATTATACATTAAAATTTCATTTTTGGGAAGTAGAGTAACTGAACTAAACAAATTAAACAAGTTGCTGGAATTTTAGCTCATCTGTTGCTCCAACAGTACATAAACAGTAACCTATGGCCTAAATTACATAACTTCCCAGCAGTACTCATTAGCTAGAAGAATGGCTGGTGTTGGGTTGTTAAACTACTCTTAATTAACCATTGTTTTCCTCTTATGCACCATCGATTTTAACCCCAGTGTAAAGCCAATGTCCAGTCCAAGTTTTATCTATAAATTGCATCTCCATTTTTAGTTTTACGTTGCTTTTGTTTGTCTGTTGAAACTCTGATAACTTGAGTTTGAGTGGTTGTTGTTCAAAGAAGGGGCTATCAATCTCAAAAGGAAGAAACTAAGTTTACTAAGCTTCAAGAGGTATAAAATTCCTAACTTTGGTACTTAATTAGGTTTTGCCAAATTATTGAAATTCCTTAAAATTCTTTGTCAATTAATATGAATTAACATGATATCATATGTTAAGGAAGTATGTGTACATATATGGAACCTTTAATGATGGAATTAAATATGTTTTAACCAATTAGAATCATTGTTGGTTGATGCTCTGCAAAACAGAGCAAGTTACAGCTTCTGTTCCAGGTAGGGCGCAGCTGCGACCAGTTTATACTAGGGTGCAGCGCAGCTGCGCCATACCCAATATAAGAATGGATTCTGTTATTCAATATGGTAAAAATCTAATCTACTAAGATGACTTAAACATGCCTGAAAATAATTATAACAAGTGGTACAAAGCTTCCTTCTGAGTTATGAAGAGTCCAGCATGGTTTTAGTAGGAGATCTTTATCAAAACTTAATGTTTTAAAATAAACTTTGATGGAATATATGTTCTATAAGTTCTGAACTTAGTGGTTTATACACATGGTTGATTTCAAACATAAATGAGCATGATATAGTGTTTATAGTTCCTTTGCTCATGAATAAATTTGTTAAACTTTGTGTTAGAGAAGTTTTCAAGAAAAGCTTGGTATAACAAAGTTAATGTACATGAATGCTACACGATATATGTTCTGATCTGTGAAGACATTGATATGACTTAACTATACATGATAAGAGCTTTAAAGTGGTCTTGTATGTATTGAAATAGCATCATTCAAATTTAAATGATTTCAAAAGCAAACGTGAATATGTTTTCAAACCAAGTGCACTAAGTATAAGAAGAGAGACTCTGAAGATTTAAGATAACATGGTGATGATCATTATGTCTCTAAGCATGGTTCTTATGTGTTTGATATAATGGTAGTAGACCAAGCATGAGTTTCAAGCATGTTTCAAAGTACTAAACAATGCTAATTATGAATTAATGATATGAACACTATGAGCATGTGTATTGACAGATTATGTGATCACTATGTGGACATATAGTCAAGTTATAAAACATGGTAACTACATGATCTTTTTATGATTTAATACCATGTAAATTGTAAACTAAAACTTGTAACAATGAACTCAAGAATGGTCATATGTTATGTGAGAACCTCTAGAATGTATGTATGTTAAAGTATAAGTGTATAGGTATGATAGAATTGGACTGAAACCAGAAGAGCAGAAGCTCAACTCTGGTCAGGATAGAGGACATCGCAGTTGCGCCGTCCCTAAGCCTAGTCAGGGCGCAGCTGAGCCATCTTGCAGTCGATTCTGGATTCTGTTTGTAATCTGATAATCAAACCATACTTATATGGTTACTTCAATTGTTGATATATGACCAGTGTGCTATCCATTATGTTAAGAAACATGCTAGATAATAGAGTTGAATGTTTAACGAGTGATTATAACTTTCAAATGTGAAGTTCAAGAAAATATTTGCAAAACTATAAAGCAATGATTTAAAACCAAGTTGTCTGACCTTGTGGTGTCTTACAAACTGATTTTGTGCTACGAGTATGTAGGATATGTGATGTAGTATGTATAGATTATATAATTAAGTTAGACATTTATGTGTACGTTTGAACTTACATATGTGGGCTTATGCAACTAATGAAAATCCTATACGCATAACTATATTATGTTAGGATTCGAAAGAGTGTTGATAAGCTATATTTGGTAAACTACACTTGAGGTAAGTACTCGAACCTTACTCTTTATTGAGCATTATTTGAACTTGTGCAATTATTGATCATACAAGTAGAACTTTGAAGGAATAACACTTCGTAATGAAATTCAAACTTTGATTCGAACGACAATTGTTCATATATATATTGTGAAAGAAACTGTCTAAGCCATTGATTCGGCTAGACTATTGATAGTTGATCAAAAGCTATCCAAACTAAATTAACTTGGTACAGACTCTTATAACTGAGAAGAACAACCCTCTTGGTAGGATAATTATATATTATCGGGGAATCGACGTGCGCACATGAAAAAGACTAAATGTTATGCATGACATAGGGTACTTGGGGCTGATCACCTGTTGTACTCATTTTGTAGAATTATCAGTCTATTACTGTTAATTCTAGGAGAAGTTCATAGTCCTTAGTGACTGCTCAGTATTTATTACTTTGAAATCTTGAATTAATTTAATCATTGAATATTATTGATATTTCTGTCCATAGCGATTTTTATTGATAATAATCGATACTTCTTGCTATCTTGAACTATCATTATTGATATACCCTTGAGAAATTTAAAACCCTATTGATTTCCCTTTTGCTATATTACTTGCTGGGTAAAATTATTGCTCATCCTTGCTTTCCATAAAACTTTCAGTGAAGGCAGAACGTGGTGAACCCTCTGGCAAGGACAAGGGTAAAGAGAAAGCTTTGGAGTAGTTATTTCTGTAATACTAGGAATGTACAATTATGTGGTAGTAGAAAAACTTATTTGTATTAAATTATGTTTAGTTTAAGATGTATTGTATTAGTCACAGTTGCGAGACTTTGGGACAAGGATAATTATATTATATCAATATAATTTATTCTATTATTCCGCTATATGTGATGTTGATTTATTATTAGAGTTAGTACGTGACAACCAAATTTGAGACAAGGGTGGTCTGAATTTGGGGGCGTCACAATTATTCATATTATTATTTAGCATTATTGGCAATGTCTAGAAAGTTCTGTCGAGGGAAAAGGTTAGGTTATATAATTGCGTGCCAATAAGGATAAATCTTTATTAGAAAGCCCCATCTTTCCTGGGAATGATTTGGTTGTTAATATTGTGAGCTTATAATATTAATTGTGAATAATTATTATGTGGTGGTTATTAGTTGAATTTTGATATAAATGAAGGAATTTTACATGAAATATTTATTGAAAGTTTGGCAATTATCTTATCTGATATAATATTACATTATAAGAATATGATAATATAATATTATAATGTTTTTATAATGGTAATATTATTATTATAATATATAATTTCCTGGCATGTGAATAAATGGAGTGGAGGTTAACAACTTGAATTGGAATTCTTTCCGTATACTTCTTCTTTTTCAAATTTGCTGGCTAAAGTTTCCTGCATATTTTTCTTTCTTCTTTTTGGTGGGTGGTGAGACCTCCTGCAAACCATTTCTTTGTTTCCAAAATTATGTGGGCCCTTAAGGAGTTGATGGTTAGGCAAGGAAAAGAGAAAGAAATGAGGAAGTTAGGCGCATGGAAGAAAAAACAAGTTAGGCAAACCTACTTAACTTTTCTCCCTCCGTTGCACTATAAAAGGGAGGTTACCCCTCCTTCCTTAACATATCAGAAATTCTTATTATATAGTATTGTGAGTATTTCTCTTGAGTATAAGGATACTTTGAGTGTAGCTTTTTGTGCAAGATTTTTTCAGAATAATATCTGATATTCTAGTCAAATTTAGTTTCTACTAAGATAAAGGATATTATTTTATTTCAATACTCATAAGAAATATCATTTTCTTTCATACTCCATATTATGTAAGTGAAATTATTTTATTATTCCTAAATTTAAACTTACTATAGAAAGTATTGCTTCTATAATTCCTGAAATGATTAGAAATTTCTTAAGTTTTGCACTTCATCTAATATCATTTAACTGTAATATTAGTCTGAACATTAATTCTTATTAAATTTTAATTTTTTATGTTGGGGTACTTTTCATACGGTACTATTTATACGGTATTATTCATGGGTACTATTCACAACATAATTAAATCTTTTTTTCTGTTCAAATTATTTTTGATACATGAATATCATTCTTAAATTTTACTTCACAAATAGTTATCATGTTGACAATTTGGACATTTTTAAACTCTGGATAAATTGAATTATAAATATCTAATATTTATCCTTTATCTCACTTGATTGAATCTTTATATCATTGTCATTATCCTCATACTTATATTGTGTTGAAAGTCATCTTTGGCCCGTAGTGCAAAGATGGACTGTTGATTGGTATGATTATGACCAGGAATTGTGTATTGGTATAATCATAACCTTTAATGTTACAGATAAGGTTTGTTATGAAAGTCCTCTTTGGCCCGTAGTACATAGATGGACAGGTGTTTGGCATGATCATGACCACTGGTGATACTAACGAATATCATTGGCCTGTAGTGCATGGATAATTCGTTGATTTGAAATATTTATTGATTGGTGTTACAGGGATAAAATATTGAAGATGAACTTTTAAATCATAGAAGATAGTAGATATCATGCTCTACTTGACTCTTCTAATGGAGTTGTGATCTAAAACGTGTTGTCTATTGTATTCTATCAGATTTTTCCCTATTGAGGACTAAGGATAATTTGTTCTACATTATCTTAGTCATAATATTCTTTACTGGACTAGTTGAGCTCACATTTTTCCTTTTGGTTCCATTGTTCTTCTCAGGAGGCAAGAATATAGATGGGACTAGTCAGGGAGTGGAGTAATGATTCAAGATGGTTATTATAGCAGTCCTCACTATTTTGTAAAATAGTGTAACAATAATTGTAATGAGGACTTTATTTGAGTTTGGATATTTTCTACGAGATAATATTTGTATTAAAACTCACAGCATATGTGTTTTCGTATTTTGCACGACAGTTGTATTAAGGAAGTTTGTATTTGGTTTTTGTACCATGTATTTGGTGACTCAAAATGGGTTGTCTGAACCTATTTTAGGGGCATCACAAAAAGTAGCTACCAACCCTAGTTTAGCTATGTTATAGCTCATCATTCATCACATAGCATGGCTTGTAAGCTTAGTTAAGCAACAAAATCAGCATTTTGGTCATTAGAGGGGTGAGGTTTTTGGTCATGTGGAGGTCTTATTGCCGGCATGTTACATTTTTTATTCCATCCCTTGCAATTTGCTAGCATATGCATCCATATACTTATATATATATATATATATATATATATATATATATATATATATATATATACACACACACACACACACACACACACACATACACCTACATAAATTTATTACACCTTATTCATTTCCATTACACATTGAGCTTGACTAATTAATATCTATTCGGCTCAATTTTCATCCTAGCCATCCTAACTACTTAGTTCATAATTCCTAACACATTAGACATGTCCCATTATTCTCATTGGCCTTAATTACTCCTTAGCACATAATACTTGGGCTATATTTCCTAATACTTGAAGGTAAATTAATTAATTCACATTGGGCCTCATTATATTCCATAGTCCAATATATTATCAAATCATGTCTTAATTAATGCAATAAAGTAATTAGTTATGTCACCCAAGGTTTATCACTTAATATTAATTAAATATTACCAAGCTTATCACTATCCTTCTCAATCATCACATGCTTAATTCAATTCAATTTGAATTATTAAGTTACATGACAAATATATATATATATATATATATATATATATATATTGTACTAAAAAAATTTCAAACACATATTTTTGTTACTAATATTATTTATAAAATTCATGGGTATTACACTCTACGGTCCTCATCAGACTCTAAAATTGACCAAATTTGTAGAGCAAGTCAAGAACTCGGACAATGGAGCATTGTTGGTTAAAGGTCTCGATGCATTCACCAAAAATCCTTAGTTTAAATTGAAGTTCAGAAGAAGTGTATAACATCTAGTTTGTTTAAAGTAACAATTCTCTAGCTAGTGGTAGGTAAAGTTGCATTATGATGTGATAGGCCCAAGCCTCAAATCAAATTGACATAATATCTTATAATGTCAACATAAAGGATTCTAGAGTATCTGAGTAATAAATGCGCTAACGGGAACCTTGCAACAGAAACATTTTTTGGCAAATTATAAAAGGCATTAAGGATTCAAATTCAAGAACGGAACAACTTTGATCAAAAAGCCAAAGTTATGTCAAATTCAAAAGAACTTACTCTGCGAATATGAACAACTAGTTCAAGCTGCTAAGTACCTGAGAAGAGAAGCTTATTGTCAACTTAACAATACCTTTCAACATCATTGAATCAACAGTGATTTATTTTTCTGTGTGACAATCTTCGAAGTCTAAGTGACTTGAAAAGATCTTAGTTATCTAGAACTAAGTGTCCATATTTCAAGACTCAGTGACTCGAATGAACCTAAGTGGTTCAGTTGTAATAGATCTGTGTGATCTAGTCTTCGTGACCCTATCCTTAGTAGATTTCTACTCACTGAAGTAGTAGAGTGGACGACGAGTTATTCATTCTCAGAATCACTTAAAATTTGTTTGTGTCATTTACTTTTCAGTATTTACTTTTTGTCATATTATTGATATTGTTTATATGATTTAAAACACAAAGACTAAATTTGGAACTGAAGATTTTCCTTAATCTGTAAGGGGGTTTTCCAAAGTATATTTCATTGTGCTAAGATTAATTGAACTAATTATTTATCTGGTAACTAACCTTTATGTAATTGAATATATTTAAATATCTATTCAACATTTCTTCTAGATCTCTATTGTGCCTCTAGGAAACAACACTTTTCAATTAAAGTAAAAACGCTAGATCATGCCAAAAACTTACTATCAAATTTCTAGATTTTTATTTTTGTTGGTGAACTCTTTTAATGAAAAGTTTATAAACTACACGTCTTCAAAATAATTATTTTAAAATATTAAAAATAATTTTTTATTTTAAAATATTAAAAATTGGGGTTGGGTCAAAGTGGGTCGGTTGGGTCAAAATAGGTTGAGTTGGGGTCAAATCGGGTAGAAGGAATGGAAACGCCAAAAAATATCACTTTAAGGACTTAACTGACGAAAAATAAATTTTAGGGACGAGTTTGAAAGTGAGTGGCAACTTGGAGGGGCAGAAGTTGATATTCACCCAATTTGAAATGAAGAGAGGAATTAGTAAGAATATAATGAGATTATGATGAAAAACTTGATAATCAACTATTTTAGAGCTATTGATTTGCACCATCCAATGAGGAAAAGAATTACATCATATATCACTTACACTCTTTTTTGAGTTTTGGACAGAAAAGAAAAAAAAATAGAAAAGAAAAGAATAGAAAACTTGGAGTTTTCATTTGTGTTGTTTCTGAGTTTTTAATAGAAAAAAATAGAAAATTTAAATTTTTTCTTTTCTTCCGTTTTTGAGTTCCAATGAAACGAAAAAGAAAAATATCACTTTTATAAATTTACCCTTCTATTAATTATAACCATTGAACCATGAACAAAAATATGCAAGATAAATTTAATCAAAGAGAAAAATTCCATAATCAAATTCAAATATCCAAATAAATGTTAAACAAAAATTACTTCTATAAAGTCATTGTCATACCATACCCAAAAGTCATTAAACATAATCTGTATTATTAATATTAACAGAGATTATTCATCAAATTCTTCAAGAAATTCAATCTCCTCTCTAATGGTAACCCAAACATTGCTCGTGCCTTATTTTGATTTTCTAGTAGTCATAAATAGGTCTCGTCGATTTTTTCATCATCAAAATTCATTTTAGTTAGTCCTTTAATGATATCATTTACAGAATAAACTCACACATAAGAATTGATAAATGTTTTTCTTGTTTTTCATATGTTTCCCCTTGCTTTTCCAATATGGTAGCTAATATATCTATCACATTAGTTAATTTACCTTCATATGCAGGAGGATTTTTTACCGAAGATCCTGAATGGTCGGATAGTACGATTATGATGTTAAAGGGCCAAAAGCTAAGAGATCAGCGCAACGGTATTGGTTGACTTCGGGGTCAAGCGTTCGGTTCGTGTCTTCGGGGTCGGTGTTCAGCTTCGGATGGCGTCATGACTTCAGCTTCAGATAGCGTCATGACTTCGGGTATGGCGAACTTCTTCCAAAGAGGCGTCATAAATTCAGAAGTCGATGGACTTTATTATTATTATTATTATTATTATTATTATTATTATTATTATTATTATTATTATTATTATTATTATTATTATTATTATTATTATTATTATTATTATTATTACTATTATTACTATTATTATTTAGTTCTTTATAGTAATAGTATTTTATTAGGTAGTAAATCTTTTATAATAAGTTGTTATTTTTGTTAGGATATCTTTCCATAGCTCTAGGAAGTTTGTTAGAATATTTTTCATATCCCTAGGAGGATTTTATTTCTATTTTTTTATTTTCATATCTCTTGGAAGATTCTAGACTGACTTGGAGAGAAAGCTTTATTAGCTATATTTAAACTCAGCTTATGGGTTGAATCATATAGACTTTGATTTTGATAAATACAAATTTACACATTAGAGAGAGTTTTCTTTGTGTTTTTTCGGTGAATCTCTTGTTCCTTTATTTGTGAATTCATTTGTTTACCGGCCCGCAGGATAATCGCTATCCCGCTCGGCGTTAGTTGGTATCAAAGCTCAAGCATCTTTCTGGGAATAGACTCATCGGTTTTAATGACTGGTGTCGACGTCAGGATTTTTATTTGTCCCTTTCTGTTCTTGTCTTTTGGTGTTCTCATGTTATGTGAGATTTATTTGAAAAAACAAGTTTGAAAAGGTCCGACATGCATATGTTGACGATTTGACTGTAAAAGTCTCTAGTTGGTATTTTTAAATGGTTGCACCAACTCCACCGAGAAAAAGTTTGCACAAAGACCTAGTGATGGGACACTGTTTAACTGGTCTACAAAACCAAAATTCGTTAGGGTCTGGGGGTTTGCTTAAGCGGAGGGAAGGTGTTAGGCACCCCACGACTTCCGTAATAACACGGTTACCACCACTTTTAATTAAACTTTTATCTGTGTATGTTTGTGTGTGTGTTAAGTATATGTGCAGTTGTTTGGAAGTAGTGTTATGCCTCGTTTCCACCTATATACAAAGGGTTTGACTTTTGTATAAAAGTTCAATTTTAACAAGATATAGCAGTGATGTTTTATAAGACAGGTTTTTCAAACCCTTGTGCTCAATAGTAATTGAGGCCTTTGATACTTCTATTTTATTAAATGTTCGACTTGATTGCTTTTATTTTTGAGATGCGAGGCATCTTCGAGAAAATAAGATACATAGAAGTGTCGAACTCTTTGTGGGCATGAAAGTCATCTAAGGAAATTCAGACACCATAGATAATTTATAAGCTGGTTGCAGCTAAAAATGTCCATCACGGGAATCGAATCTAGATTCAAAGGATGGATTTGTGATCACGTGATTCCTAGGCTCATATGTGAAAGAAATATGTACAAAAAGTTAGAAAAAGAACTAGATTTGAGTAAATCTAAACTATTCCAGCTTCAACGGTTCTAGTTTATTCACCATGAACCGGTCAAAGTGAGAAATAGCTAGATTTAGCCAAATCTAGCCCGCAGGCTGAAAGATAAAATATCTACATTATGAAAGTAGATAAAATAATTATATATAAAAGCTGTAAATATATATATATATATATATATATATATATATATATATATATATATATACACACAAAAGCAATAAAAAGCCACGGATCGACGATCCTAGCATACCCACACAATGCGACTCTCAATGTTAGTGTATATATATATATATATATATATATATATATATATATATAAATGATAAAAAGCTTAAAATTTTGAAATATCTTACAGTGGGCTGCCAAGAAGACTTCAAATAGATTTAAACACCTAAAAACTCAGTTTTCACTGGTTAAATTTTAGTATGTAGCAAAACAGGAGCTTACAAGTTTTTAGAAAGAAGAATCACTCAGTTTAGAGCACTCTAGAAGTGTTTACAGGCTAAAACGGACAGAGTTTTCTCTCTTTTTTCTCTTTTTTCTTATTATGAGCTGCCAAAGGCCCATATTTATAGACCAGGGAGCCGCGGGTCTACCTGCTCCTGCCCGGGGTACCCCGGGCTCTGCGAGTCCCATCGTCTTGAAGTATGTGCACTCAGGTAACGCGCTGTCCTCTCGAACCTTCATAACTTTCAATCCAGGCATCCGATAAAGGTGTGATGTACCTTTTCAGAATGTTATTGTCGAGAGCTACACAATGACATGGGTTTAGAGGTTGTACGAAGCGGGAAAGATGGGTCCATGACCAGATCTTCAAGTCTTCAAATTCTATCTGGTGTGTTTTCTTGCGTAGTAGTCACTTGGGATTTAAGCTATGGTTGTTGTGGGACATTTCTGTATGCAGTGTTGATTAACATGTGTTGAGACGACATGAATGTAGTATCGAGGTGGGAAAGTGATGATTTTGCCCCTCACCGGGGTTATCTCTGACTTTGCACAGATGTAGCAGTTATTGCTCAGGGTTATCTCTGAGATTGGGCTGCTATGAATGCTGAATGTCCTCAGGATTATCTATGAGGTGTGCTTGACCTTTCAGGGTTGTCTCTGAGGTTAGAACTGAGTGTCTCGGGGTTGTCTCCAGGGTTGAAACTGACTTTTTTGAGATTATCTCCGGAATTAGAACTGCATCCCTCGGGGTTATCTCTGAGGCTGAAACTGAATCTCCCGTGGTTGTCTACAGGATTGAAACTGAATATCTCAGGGTTATCTCCAAGATTGAACTTAGTATCCCGGGGTTGTCCCCGGAATTGAGCTGATTTAACTTGCAGGGTAATCTCTGGAAGATGATTTTTCCCTCCTGCAAGGTTAGTAACATGAATGCAAAATTTTGAGTGTCTACAGATGCCCCTCTTTATCATATTCACGCAATGTAATGGCATGGATATGATAAAGAATTCTAGACACTTGAAATGTGACAAGATAATCATGATGCAATGTACTGCAGCATGATGCAAATGTATGTTGAATGCCAGGAATGGAGGTTGCTCCATGAATGAGACCAGAGGATGTTGACATTTAGGGTTATCACCAAAGTCCTTAACCCTCATCATAGACTTTCCACTGCAGATGTTCTTCTCATATACAAGAGAATCCTGGGGAATTGTGCTTTAATTACTGATGATATATATAACAGATTCCATCATCGGTCTTCCCTGATGAGCATGGCTTTCTATGATTTGTATCGTCAAGTAATTTCTGACTCTTCATTAGAGTTACTGCCAACAGCTAGTGATGTTAGGGTTGTCTGACCCTTGTTTAAAATGTTCTTCAACGGTTGAGATCATCGGACCATCTCTGATGCTTCGCTGGATTTAATTGCCAATGGTTAATAACGTCAAGGATGCTTGACTTTCGTTGAAATGATTTTCAACGGTCTAAACATCATCGGACTACCTCCGATGCTTCGTTAGATTTACTTGTCAAAGGCTAATAATGTCAGGGCTGCCTGACCTTCGTTGAAATGTTCTTCAACGGTGAATATCATCGGACCACCTCCGATGCTTCGCTGGAGTTAACTGCCCACGGCTGATAACGTCAGAGCTGCCTGACCTTCGTTGAAATGTTCTTCAATAGCTAATGTGATGCCCCCAAAATTAGGTATACATCACCCATCTTGGGTCGTCAGATACATGGTACAGAATACAGATACAACTTACTAATACAACTGTCGTGTACAATACGACAAAATATAACTGTGAGTTTGAATACAATTATTGTCTACTAGAGACTATACAAACTCAAAAGGAGTCCTCATTACAATTATTATCACACTATTTAATAGAATAGTGAAGACTACTAAAACTATCATCTGGTTCATCACTCCGTTCCCCGACTCGTCCCAGCTATATTCTCATTTCCTGAAGAGAACAGTGAAAGAAAGGGTGAGCTCAACTAGCCCAGTAAGAAATATTATGACTAAGATAATGCAGAATAAATTATCATTAGCCTTCAACAGTGTTAAACTGATAAAATATAATGAACATCAAGTTTAACTGCAACGGAACAAGCAATCCATTAAAAGAGTCAAGTAAAAAATAAAATCTACTATCTTCTATGATTTAAAAGGTTTTTCAACACTGTTATCGCTAGGACTCAGCTTAATAAAATAATCCACATCATCGAATCACCCCTGCACTACGGCCGAGGATATTCGTGTATTAATTAATGGTCATGATCATGCCAACAACTGTCCATCAATGCACTACGGGCCAATGAGGACTTTTTTCGCATCAGTTGTAACATTACGGTCATGATTATACCGAAAAATCTCTGGTCATAATCATACCAAGTCCATCTATGCACTACATGCCACAGATGACTTTCAACAGAATATAAACATGAGGATGATGACAATGATATAAGAATTCAATAAAACAAGTTCAAAAATTAATTTATCTAGGAACCAATAATGTCCAAATTATCAACATGATACTACTTTGTGGAGTGAAATTCAAGAATGCTTAGAAGAATATTTTCATAAAAAGATACTGGATGAAGCGCAAATATCAAGGATATTCCACTAATTTCATGGAGTATAGAAGTCAAAACTTTAATCAACTGAGTATAATAAAGAATGGAATAACAAAAGAAATCACCATGCATGCGGTACTTTGCATAGACAGGTTATTCCAACAGAATAATAATAACAGAACCAGGTCAGGCAAAATTTGTACCGATAGGATGTTCTAACAGAATAACAGAAGAATGTCACCAAGTATAGGGTAGACCGCATATACAGGTTATTCCAACAGAATAATAAGAAATGGAACAACAACAGTTCTCTTCATGAATAAGAAAGATTAACACCCCTTACCATTTTAAAGAAGAACTGAAATAAGGAAGTAGTTAAGTAGCAGAATACTTTTCTTCTCTCCCTCTATAGTTTCTCTCTATAGTTTCTCTCTCTAGAGTTCAGTGAATTCGTAAGAAATAATGAAGGAATGAGCTGTTACTTATAGAAAAATAGAATGCATAGTAACTAATCCATGAACGGTTCAGATTGATTACTTTAATCTGACGGTCCATATTTAAAAAAAAATCTTTTAAATAAAATATAATATATTCTATTTATAGAATAACTTTAATAAAGTATTCTGTTTTATATAAAAAGATGTTTTTGTTTTATTACGTTAATAATACGAATAAAACAAAACTTCATTATCGCTAAATAATTCATATTATTAACTGACAATAATTGAATCAAACTGAGTGACTTCTCACATAAGCATTAATAATCAATACCGTGTGCTACTATGCAACCACACGTATTACTGTACTTTTACTACCGAGTAGTTCAACAGTATCAATGGTAAAACTTCCGCCATTATTTTTAATAAAATATTTTTGTCGTTTTCTAAATCTGACAATAATTTCGTTGTGGGATCCACCAATGATTGTGCCGTTGTACGAATATTTCCTGTTAAAATGAATATTCCCCGACCAATCGAATATTATATAACAACTTGCGTGCTTTGCAAAATTTATAAATATTACCCACAACTATAACATTATATCAAATTAACTCCATAATATTCAAAAATGATATTTATAGAAAATTCATCTTTATTTATAAAAGTTGGGGTCTTACAGCTGAACATCATCGGACTAACTCCGATGCTTCGCTGGAGTTAATTTCCAACAGTTGATAACGTCAGGGTTGCTAGACCTTCGTTGAAATGTTCTTCAATGCTAAATATCATCGGACCACCTCCGATGCTTCGCTGGATTTACTTGCCAATGGCAAATGATGTCAAGGTTGCTTGACCTTCGTTGAAATGTTCTTCAATGGTGAACATCATCGGACCACCTCCGATGCTTCGCTGGATTTACTTGCCAGCGGCTAATGATGTCAAGGCTGGTTGACCCTAGTTGAAATGTCCTTCAACCATGAAAATCATCAGACCACCTCCGATGCTTCACTGGAGTTAATTGCCAACGGTTAATAACGTCAATGCTGCCTGACGTTAGTTGAAATGTTCTTCAACGGTGAATATCATCGGACCACCTCCGATGCTTCACTGGAGTTAATTGCCAATGGTTAATAACATCAAGGCTACCTGACCTACGTTGAAATGTCCTTCAACGGCTAAGGATATATGAAATCCTCGCTGGAGGAGAGATTTTTGATGAAATGTATGGATTTGATCGTAATTACGATCCCAATGATGACATCGGACCTTTTGGAGGTATTGCCAAGTGTAGCAAGCAACAGCTGTGATCATCGACTTTGTAAACCCTGTGTTCGGGCGAATAGCAATGATTGATGTGTAGACCCGCAGTTTGGTCTCTACAAATCAGGATTTTAGACTTTTTTTCTTAATCGCGTAGCGTCTTTTTTCCTGATTTAACTTTTTAGCTTATGGGACCTCCTTTGTAACTTAAATTTAATCAAGTTGGAGGGGGTAGGGACCACCCATGATAGTTATAAATGGACCCTCAGCAGCCACAAGTACACCCGCGGTCATCTATGGTTTCATATTGCTTGGCCTTTCCCTTTCACAAATCATTTTCACTTGAAGCCACATAGAGAATTCGAGAGTTCTTCTTCAGATCTACTGAGTTTGGGCTATTTTCTGGAAAATTCATCACCATACAAGTGTTCTGCACTATCCTGGTAACGTATACATGTCTTCTTTTCTAGTTTTGTCAGTTCAAAAGTGAGTTATCATATGAAATGCTTTTAAACACATAGTAGTGATTATGGATGCTCATATGACTCGATAAAACTTATTCAACACAGTAAATGTTAGTACTTAACCATGTTAAACGTATTGATGTGAAAAAAAATTAACTTTTGAAACAGTTAATTTGGCACCATTTTCTGCTATTTTTTCATCCTATTTGAGGACAAATGAGCAAAGGTTGTTAAGCAAAGTAATACTGGTAATTATGCTACCCTTATGGATTATGACTTTGATATTTTTCATGCATATATAGGATGTTTTTTACTATGAGTTGGTGTAATACTGAATTACCATCTAGTCATGCCTATGCGCATGTGGATAGTCCTTTTTACAAAGGAGACTCTGGCGAAAATTTTCCATGAGTCTAGGCATTGAATAAACATACATTTTTAACTCAACTTTAAGCATATTTTAAAGTACTGTATGCATGCATATAGACATCAAATGCATTTAATAAGCTCCAGGTTAGAATTTATCACACCCTTTCTGAGGTGATTTGGAAACTTGTGTCCGGATATATGGATCCAGACCAATCGAGCAGCTCCTGTATGACCTCTTCAGGTGTGAGGAAAAGAGCTTTAGATGTGCCTCACCCAGCCCGACAGCCTCGTCGGTTGACGGAGTTAGTGATTCGTCCTATCTGGGTTGAGGTACCAGATGTTGAGGACGAGGAGGAGGATGTACCGATTGTTGATCCTACTCCTTCTGCTTCTATTCCCTGCAGGGATCTTACATCCATTAACATGACGATTCCAGAGCTTCTGGATGATTGAGTCACCACCCCTCGATCTATTTGCATATGAATTAGGTAAAAGCCATGTTTGATCTTCCTTTTTCCTATTGATGAGGAACAAGGTTTTGATGTTAATTTGCATTGTGTTGCAGGTTTTCAGCTTTACGCATGCTCGAGGGAACTGGTTCTACATACACTCTTTGTTCCAGACTTTTCACCCAGAGTATCGAGAGATTGTGCATGCTTAGGGTTTTGAGGTGTTCTTTTCCATCCTCCCTCGTCATTATCCCTGGTTAGGGATCGCATTCTTCGACGATTATTCCTGATCATCCTCTATGGTTATTTCCTGGCGAATAACTCTTCTATGGTGTCGTTCACTTTAGTTAGTGCCACACTGGAGGTGGGCCATATTAGAGAGTTTGATTGGGGCTCCTACACCTTTGGCTACTTCCTCGGGGGAATACGTCTACGCTCACAGGGCTTGACGGAGGCTTGGCTAGGATTTTACCCATTCTTGCTGGTGAGTATTTCTCTTTTGATTTCCCTTATTCGGGTTAAGAGTGTTGACTGACCGCATATATTTGATCTTGTATTGGCAGTTTTGGGCCTATGAGAGGCTCCCGTGTCTGCGTCCCATTAGCCTGTTAGGTTTAGACACTTATCCATGGGGACGACGATGGCATCACTCCACGTTGGTAGAGGTTCCTCTAGTTGAGGGTTTCACCCATTCTCGCTTACAGTTGGAGTTGTTGACAGCCGATGTCATTACATGGGTTCCCTACTCTGAGGAACATTTGACAGCTGGCTTTAAGGGTGGTTTCCCGACTAGTGTCGAGTATGTGATGTCCACCCGTCGAATTCCTCTCTTCATAGATGGAGGTTGGGAGCTCTATTTAGGAGATCGTTCTATCAGGAGCACCAGAGGGGAGATTCGTATATCGATCTATCCTCCTGACAGGCATTATTGGCATGTGTCGCATCCACCGATCTTTGATATCCCGTTGGTGGGAGTTGATGGTTTTACTTTATCAGAGGGACTGTTCACTCAAGAGGCATTCTACCGTTGGTGGTTCCCTCACACCATTGAAGCTCAGACCCGCGCCACACAGTTTATGGGGGATATGGTTCCTGGCTCTATCATGATGGAGGATTAGATTGCCTGCATCTGAGAGCCTACTCATCTGACGTAGATTGATAGTTTGACACAGCAGTTGGACCGGTCGCATTTCTTTATCCGATATTTTGACAGAGATCCTTCTGAGGCAGATTCTTTTGATCCTTCCAGCTCTGGGGATGGCCCTTCAGGTGGCCCATATTCAAATGATTTTGTCGATGGATATCCTCCGTTATATTGGACTGATATCCCTACTCGCGGAGATTCAGTGACTCAGGAGGAGTTACATCAGATGGATAGGTTGGATGATATAGACATCAACACTATTGACTTCTTTCGATGTATTTCTCGCTATATCTTTTGATAGGCCTCTGTTAGATATTGGGCTGCAGTGCCCCATTCTCGTTATATCTTTAGATAGGCATATGTTAGTTGTTGGGCGACTGTGCCCCATTTCCCTGTATTTTCCAACTGTATACAGAGATGCATTTAGATGATGATGTACTTAGGAATGTATATATATTATTTTCCATTCCATACATCATATTGTTATCTATTGCTTATTATGCATGCATTATGTTTATGGACATGCATTTCCAGAGTTGAGTTTAGCATTGACCCATGGATGGTCTTATGACACGGCCCTACAGATGTCTTCATCGATAGTTAGTCGAATTGATCATACCCCACCAGTATTGATGGATTGATCATACCCCACCAGTATTGATGGTATCTTCATTGAGATTGTGGTATGATAGTTTGTCCTCCCTAGATCGAGCGACAGCTGATCAGCTGATGTGTTACTCTATGATCCTCCTGACATTCCAGGTTCTATTGGGCTCTGTAGAGGGCATGCTGGAGCATTGGGTACCGTATAGGTAGGTATTTCAGTTTGATACCCAGGAGTTGACTCCTACCTTGGAAGAGTATAAGCGTCTAACAGATTTTCCATTGGATAGGCCTTACACTCAGATGGCTGTCGGCAATATGAGCCGGCAGTTTATGACCCTCACGGGTTTGAGGCGTAAAGTTGCCCTAGATGAGATCTCCTCTGGGCATGTAGTGTCCATGCGTTTTCTGATTAACAGATTTGGCTCATTGGACAGTTATCTATAGTACTCCGGGGATTTCACCATTTCAGAGGATGATTGGCGTGTTGCCAGAGTAGATGTACTCTTGATGTGTATGGTGGCTTATTTGTACATGCCATTATACATGGACCACTTGGACATCGCCATAGTTATGGTGGTTCGTGTTCTCCAGGAGGGACATACCATTTTACCGATGATTCTGGTAGAGACCTTAAGGTCGGCCATGTATTGCCATACCCATCCTGCAGGGGTATTTATAGGTAGTTCGGTCTTATTGTACGTGTGGTTTATGACACACTTGAGATCGATTGGCACTTTCTGATGCCATGGGTATTGTTTTCCTATGAGATAGCTATGTCTTACTCCTTCCAGCCGGCGAAGTGTTCAGATGCAGCTTCTTGGTCAGTTTTCTTGTTAGGGATCGAGGATCGGTTTGATATTCTATCGTGTTCAGGGCTCAGCTCTCCCTACAGATTTATCACTCATGCAGTTGGCATGGATTATCTTCCTCTGGCTGGTTTGAAGGGTGTGACCACTTATCATCCACTAGCTATGATGGCACAGTTTGACCAGTTTCAGGATGTTCATCCCTTTGATGGGGCATTGGGTCAGCGTTTGCCATCTCAGCTTCTATCAGCAAAGGATTTGTCCAGGATTTATACCTGTTAGACCCAGCGTGAGAGGGTTGCTTTTTCTACTAGCCATCCAGGTCATTCTACAGGGTATTCTTCATGGCTGGAGGCAGAGATTGCATTGGCTAGGGTTGTATCAACAGAATTAGGTACTGATTCTGATAGTGGGGAGCCTATGGAGGGCCTTGATTCTCCCAGTGTTCATGCTGCTGTGACTCCACATTCTGTAGAGTATTTAGAGCAGAGTCTGCATCTGATGACATTTGAGAGGGATCAAGTTAGAGCCTTGATGTGGATAGCTCTTTATGATAGAGATGCCACTCTGATTCAGAGAGATGATGCTCTAGCTCACAGGGGTACCGTTGTTGCTGAGCGGGATGAGGCTCAATCATCTAGGGATGCAGATGTTATTGAGTGGGATGATGCTCTAGCTACCCGAGATACTTCCACTACAGATAATACTGCATTGAGATCTCATATTGCTGACATTATTGTAGAGATGAGTGCATTTATTGATGAGCATAGTGTCACCATGCAGATGGCCATAGATCTCTTGGCTCATGTATATACCCTTGGACAGGAGCTCATAGAGTTACCCCCATCTTCTGAGAGGGATACTATGTTAGACTTGATGGCTCGCTTATCCACTAGTTTGTAGATTAGCTTTGATTTTCCTGCATAGACTAGGTTAGCCATTTTTGTCATGTACAGGACACATTATATATATCAAACAGTATTATATGGTAAGGAAATATGTTTTGATTTACTTCCCTTTAGTTATGCCTTGTTACTTGCTTGATAGTTGCCTGTTTCTTCAGGGCTTATGATCTTTACGTATTCTAAACTCCTCCTTGATGGATGGACATTGAGATGTCTCAGGATCTTTCAGAATGGATCGTTGATGTTTGTATTCTGCTACCCTTTGGCGTCTTGGGACTGGGTTTTGTATATGGTTATGGACGGGATTGTGGCTTTCCTCTCTGAGGTTGACCACCCCACAGATGGTCACCGGTACTCCTTTGTATTGAGGAGCCCAGGTAGTTCCATCTCTTATGGATTGGTGTTTCTCTTTGAGGACTTAACCACATCTTAAATGGTCGCCGATTCTCCCATTTGTGTGGGGAGACCAGGTAATTCCATCCCTTTGGTCTAAGCCGATGAGATGTGGTTTAACAGCCCTGCAGACGGTCGCCGATATTCCTTTGTATTGGGGAGATCAGGTAGTTCCACCTCTCATTGTTTGGTTTGAAAGTTGAAAGATGATCCCAGTACCATTAACATGGCTTTGTGATTTTGGTAGGGGTGAGACCGCACCGTGAATGGCTGCCTACATACTCCCATTGATGAGGGGAAATCAGGTCTGCGTAGTTCCAACCTAACGTGAAAAGGTTGAAAGTTATAGGTTGTAAAGAGGGTGTAGAGATGTTTTTTTATTTTTCTGTAGTTAGACCGGACCATAAAAATGGTTGCATGCGTAATCCTGTGTGTTGGAGAGATCAGGTCTGTGTAGTTTTCCCCTGTTGGGAAAAACTAAAGTTATAAAAGGTTTTATCCCTAGTGGGACAAACTGAAGTTGTGAGGAAGTGTTTTATCCCTAGCGGCACAAATTGAAGTGCTGAAAGGTTTTATCCCTGGTGGGATAAACTGAAGTAGTGAAGATTGTATGTAGTGAGAAAAGGTTTTGAAAACCTGAATTGACTGATGGATCTGATGATCCAGAACCAGGATGTTGGTTTGTAGGTAACTTCAGACATAGTACTATTTCACGGTATCTGAGTTGATGAGTTGGGGAAATTCCTCGCCATTCATCTCTTGTAATCTGAGGGCTCCTCCTGTCAAAACCTCCTTGACAACAAACGGGCCTTCCCAGTTTGGGGCAAATTTTCCTTTAGATTGATCTAGTTGTCAAGAACCTTCTTCAAGACCAAGTCATGTTCTTTGAATTACCATAGCCGGACTTTCTTGTTGTAGGATCGAGCGATCCTCTGTTGCTATAACTGACCATGGAAGATGGTTGCGGCTCGCCTTTCATCTATCAGAGACCCTCAGAGTGTTGGTCTTTATAGGGAGCACTGCTTCCATGCCATCCTCTGTTGGTCTTTATCCAGCTGAGCGTCTATCAACACTCTGAGGGATTCCACTTCCACCTCTATAGGGAGCACTGCTTCCATGCCATAGGTTAATGAGAAAGGGGTTGCCCATGTGGAAGTACGCATTGACGTTCTGTAGGCTAATAGAGTCAGAGGCAACAAGTCAGGCCATCTTTTGTGATTGTTGGACATCTTTTGCATGATCTTCTTGATATTCTTATTAGTCGCTTCAACATCACCATTCATCTTTGGACGATAGATGACGGAGTTGAGATGTTTGATGTGAAATTTACTACATAACACCTCCATCATTTGATTGTTGAGGTTTTTGGCATTGTCTGATACAATCACCTCTTTGTCTGTATCGACAAATAATATTGTTTTTGATGAAACCAATGATCACCTCTTTAGTAACCTTGGGGGAAGAAGCTGCTTCTACCCACTTAGTGAAGTAGTCGATCATGGTGAAGATAAACCGATGACCATTACTGGCTTTGGGCTCGATGGGCCAGATCACATCCATTCCCCACATTGAGAAGCGCCAGGGAGAACTCATATTATAGAGCCCCTTTGGAGGGGCGTGGATAGCATTCTCATGAATTTGGCATTGGTAACATCTCTTGACGTGATCATCACAGTCATCCTGAGAAAGAAAGACAGAAATGCCCTATTCTTAGGATTTTCTTGACAAGTAGAGGGTCGTTCATGTGTTGGCCACATACTCCACCATGGATTTCATCCATGAGCTTCTGAGCTTGGTCTTTGTCTAGGCATCTAAGAAGGCCTAATCATACATCTCTTTTGTAGAGTGCGTCTCCGCTCAGGTAGAATTTCATAGCCATTCGATGGATCCGCTTTCTTTCAGCTTGACTTGCCTCAGCGGGTATAGATCCATCTCGCAAATATTCCTTGATATCCTGATACCAAGGGTGTTGGATGGGAGGCAGCTCATCTAATACTTCTCCAATGTAGTTCCCGTAGGCTGGTGCCTTTTGCCGAGCAAATGTGATATTTGGCATATCTTCCTTATCCAATATGTTTATTAAGGAGGCCAAAGTTGCTAGTGCAACTGCAAAGTCATTCTTATTCTGAGGAATGTGGAGGAAGGATATTTCTTCAAACTCCGAAACCATCTGGATAGCTTGTCGATGGTAAGATAGCAAATGTAATTCTTTGGTGTGATAGACCCCAATTATTTGTCTGATTACCAGTTCGGAATCTCCAAAGACAGTTAACCGTTTAACGCCCATGGATTGGGCTAGTTTCAACCCCATAATGCAGCCTTCATACTCAACTGTGTTGTTGGTGTTGACAAACTACAACTTGATGGCAACGGGATATTGCTTTCCCGAAATGGATTCTAGAACTGCTACAGCTCCAAAACCTTCCATATTTATGGCTCCATCAAAATACATCCTCCATGGTTGGGGTGTATTGTCCTGATGGTGTTATTGAATTGTCATTACCCCTTCATCGAGAAAATATATTTCCAAGGTTTGAAATCCCCTGAAGGTGTGGAGTTCAGTTGATTCGCAATTCCTTGACCTTTGATAGACTTTTGAGTCATGTAGATGATGTCAATTACTGTAGAATCAACTGCCATTTAGAAAGTCGACAATTTATCATGGGTTTGCTGAACACGTACTTGAGATGATTCATGCGGGATATGAGATGGGTTGTGTGACCATGGAGATAATGTTGTAATCTCATGGAAGCCCACGCTAAAGCACATCAAGTTTTCTCAATCAGAGTGTACTTGTGTTCACTAATGTTGAATCTTTTGTTGAGACAATAGAAAGCTCTTTCTTGACCTCTATCATCTTTATATCCCAGCATGTAGCCCATGGCATTGTCATTGATTGATAGGTACATAAACAGGGGAACACCATCCTTTGGAGGTACTAAAATAGGAGCTTTGACTAGTTGCTCTTTGATGAAAAGGAAGGCTTTTTGACACTCTTCATTTCATTTCTTGGAGGAGTTCTTCCTTAACAACTTGAAGATGGGTTCACAAGTTGTTGTGAGTTAGGAGATGAATCGATTGATGAAATTGATTCTTCCCAAAAATCCCCATATTTCCCTCTCTGTCTGGGGTATGGGCATTTCCGTGATGGCTTGGATTTTTGCAGGATCTAGCTCAATGCCTTTGTGGCTAACTAGGAATCCCAGTAACTTGCCTGATTTGACACCAAAGGTGCACTTAGCTGGATTTAGCTTCAAGTTGTACTTGCGCAACCGGTTGAAAAGCTTTTTGAGATGATCTAGGTGGTCTTCTTCCCTTTGGGACTTGACAATGATGGCATCCACATAGACTTCTATCTCTTTGTGCATTAGATCATGGAAAAGAGCCATCATTTCTCACTGATAGGTAGCTCCAGCATTGATGAGGCTGAATGACAACCGTCTGTACCAAAAGGTTCCCCAAGAAGTGATGAATGCAGTTTTCTCACGATCCTCTTCAGCAACCATGATTTGATGGTACCCAAAAAAGCAGTCGGCAAAGGACTATAACCCATACTCAGTTGTATGGTCAACGAGTATGTGTATGAACGGTATGAGAAAGCTATCTTTGAGACAAGCTTTGTTCAGATCCCTGTAATCCACACAAACTCGCACCTTCCCTCCAGGTTTAGGCACAGGGACTATGTTAGATAGCCACTCAGGGTATGTTGATACCATGATGATGCCGGCTTGAAATTGTTTCTCAATTTCTTCTTTGACTTTCAAACTCCACTCTGGTTTTAATCGCCTGAGTTTTTGTCTGACTAACTTGAATCCCTCTTTGATGGGAAGGCAATGAATGACGATGTCAGTTGACAAACTGACCATTTCTTTATGAGACCATGCAAACACATCCTAGAATTGGGTCAATAGAGTAACCATGTCATTCCTTTGGCTGGGAGTAAGGTCCATACCAATCTGGATTTGTTTGGGGTTTTCTGAGGTTCTAAGGTTAAAAGAAGTGGTTTGATCAAGATTTGGCTTGGGTTTATCTTTGACCCATTCTTTTATCTCCTGAGGTATCTCATAGTCCTCTTGTTCAATCTCCATCAAGTCAGAGTCCAACTTCACATCAAAGTTGTAGTCCTTATGAAGAATAGGCACCTCATCAGCAAGTTTAGGCATATCTAACTTTAGAGTCCTGAAACAAAATGCTTTCACTTAATATATGAAACTATTTAATCATACAAAGTGTTAGCATGAAATGATAAAAACATTTACTAATAATATGCAACAAAAGTATGCAGTTATTGCTCCCTACAGGGCAGAGGGAGTTTAAGCCCTTTTTACCCTTTTCGGCAAATGCAAGGAGTGCTGCTCCAATTACCGAGGGTCAAGTCCTGGTGGACAGCTATGATGAAAGGGTGATAAGTGGGTTTTACACCTACTTATTGGATATCAATTCAAGCGAACTATGCCCATCTCCAGTATATTTTAGTGTATTTTTAGTTGCGCTTCATGTTATTTTGCTTTTCATATACTGAGAACTCCTTGGGTGCAAAAGTGCAGGAATTGGCATGAGCTTAAAGTTGGTTGGTGGCGATGAAGCTAATGGAGGTATGAGGATCGAGTGAAGCAAAGAAATAAAGCATTGGTGGACAATTGAACTAGAACAGTATGACAAGGATGAGCAGCATGACAGAATTAGAAGCAGCAGCAGAACCAGAATCCAAACTGTAGAAGCAGCGCGGACGTGCGGCTACACAAGCCAGTACTCGCACGCCCACGCGATCACCCGGATTGGACAGATTTTACACACGCGCGCCCGCGCGATGATTGCAAAGGGGACTCGCGCGCCCGCGAGCGACATTGACTGCAGCTGTTGACTTTATATTATTGGTAGCGTAACGAAGTTAGGGGGGTGAATTAGGGCTTATATATTAGACTTATTATCAGTATGGAAAGAGACACGCCACCCCTTGGGGGATGATTTAGCTATCGTTACTTTCTCTCTGCAATTTCAATAATAGATTAGAGTAGATTAGTGTAGGTAATTTCTAGACTTGAATAGATTGAAGACTAGAAGCAATTGAAAAGCATCAGGGATTCCATCTTGGATCAGGAGACCAGATTTGCACTACAATTCTCTACTTTTATTTTCTCTTTGATTCATAATTGTATCTTACGATGTTTATTCTATATGTGGATGATAGATTTGATTCAGCTATGATTTAAACTCTATTCTGGGATTACAATGGATTCTATAGATTAGTTATTTCTGATATATAGCATTGTTAGCCATATTAATTGTTATGGGATTGTCTAATTAGATTTATGCTATTTTCTTAGTTGATTGGCCATGAATTACTGTGATAACCCATACGGACTCGAGAGACGAAGTATGGGTTTAGATCTGATCTTATTAGCTTGTGATTGTATGTTCGACATGGTGATGGAATATATGATTCGTGCTTAGGATAGACATATACCAAGGCATCGCTTGTAGTCATTTGAGAACTTGAGCTTAAGCCCTAATTATTTGTAAACCACATAGACATATAGTGATTTAGGTAATGTGGGTGTTCATGTGTATTCTATCAGCTGTGGATTATATATGATATGGGTATGGTACATTGAGAGATGGCTATACTTTACTTTTATGTTCTCGACTAACAATTCAGTTCAATTAGTTTAACTTAACATGCAGTGTATGGATTTAAATGAGTCAATAGATGAAATTGTGATCTCAGGTCTTCATTATCTAGTCTCACTCTAGGAATAGTTAAGTTTATTTAATTTCATAATTTTAATATAAAACATTAAATCATTCGTTTAGATAAGACTGAATTGGTTACGGGTTAATGCTTGGTGAACCTTATTAGTTAATTCTCCGTGGGAACAATACTTTACTTACTATTTATTACTTGTTGACCGTGTATTCTTGCACGCATATATTGATCGGTAAAAGGACCAACAAGTTTTTGGCGCCGTTGCCGGGGAATTAGCTTAATAAATTTTTGCCAACATTAATTTCAATCAAATTGGTCTTAATTTAAACATTATTTTTTTATTTTAATTAGTTTCTTTTATTTCTCTCTTTTCAGGTACCATGGGTGACTTTGCTTATCAATGGCCTTACACGAATATGCCTCAACCAAGGGACATAAGCACTGAGGGACTCAATGTATTTTCTACATTGTCGGCACAAATTGGAACACTTTCGGAGAGGTTGGATGTTCTTGCAGCCCAACACAATCGAGAGATAGTAGTTACATGTGAATACTGTGTTGGCGAGCATCTGAGTTATCAGTGCAACATCAAGGTTGGACAAGTGCAGTTTGGGGTGATTACTCCAACAGCTATGTTAATCCCAATTATCATCAAGGTTGGGGGTATCACCCTGATTATGAATGGAATTGTAACTATCAAGACCAGGACTGCATTTTGAGTCCAACATATCCATCGGATTTCTCATATCCACCTCCAATGCAACAAGAAGAAAATTCAAAGTTGAAGGAATTCATATAAAGGATTATAGCAGAAAAGGAAGAGATGATAATGAGTCAGGAGTTATCAACCCAGAATCTTAATCGATAGATGGAACAACTTATTAACTCTTCAAGGAATGTTCCTCAATGCATAGAATTTGAAACTGAACAAGATAATTCAAGAGTGGAGGATTTTTGGTTCAAGTTTGTAGCATCAACTGAGGAGAAGATGATTGAGCAAGAGAGGTCCATTTGAAATCTACAGAATCAAATGGATCAAATACTCGAAGCCTTGAACAATCGCCCTCAAAATAATTGGTACTATGACATGGATGATGAAACTGATGGAGAACCAGAAGTGTACATGCCACTGGATGAGCTTAAAGAAGTTTTCATTGAGGAGACAACTGGGGAATTGGATAATGTAGAACATAAACTGTCTTGTATAATACCCCAAGTGCCTTTTCAATCAGAGTTTAATAATTCAGTGAACTTTGCACACCCATGTCCCCTTGGTAGTCACATCCAAAGCAAGACTTTCTGCGATTATGAGGCCCCTTACAAACCATGGTGGACTGAGGAAGAGATAATAGAAGAAGAAAAGCATGTTGTATCTGTCATGCCTCATTGCAAAAATCTATTCATAGATACAACGGACGAAGCACCTAGCTATACAATAGAACTGGGGGAATCATGTACAGGAAATATGCTAGGTGGCTTTAATCCGAAGACTCTTATGATGGGGAACCTCCCAATGCACATTGCAGTTCTAATGGATGGAGGGTTCCTAGATTATCGTAGAGGAATTGGATAGTGGTGTCAAGAAAAGAGTCAAGCTAATTGACTATAACTTAGCGCTTGATGGGAGGCAACCCATTATTTCTATCTCTACCTTTTAATTATTATGTTTAGATTGTTTTTGTTAGTTCATTTTCATTTTTAATTATGAGAGTTTGATTTGTTCTGCAGGAGAATTGAAAAGAAGTCATCACTGTGTTATGTATTGGAAGATGCAGATTAGAATTGCAAGAACGCGGCCGCGCAATATATACCTTGAAAACCCACGCGCCCGCATTGCAAGTCTGTGCAGAAATAGCTTTTGCGCGCCCGCGCCATGTCTCCATTAAACGCGCAACTGCGCCCAGCTACAAGCCAACCATAGTTCGGGACCGCCGTGCCATATCCACCACCGGATTCACCACCCAATGAGGGTGGTGCAGTTGAGCATTAGGGGAGTTTCTCTATCCCTATATCTCCATTCATTGAGACAATGAATATTCTAAGTTTGGGGGTATTAGGGTAGTAGTGTAGTTTCATATAGCATTTGCATGTTTAGTTTAAAGTTTCATGTTTAGTTTAAAAGTTTGCATTTATATGTGTTAGTTAATAATTGCATGTTATATTGTTCTGTTTTTAGTCATCATTATTTGTGTTAGTATATGTTGAGTTGCATGCCTCACAAATTCCAGCTTTATGAAAATTTTGTCTAGCCTATGATAAATGTGAATGTTGAAGGATTGTTGAATATGTTGGATAACATGAACTTAGATACAATGTTTTACATAATGTAATTCATGATGCTGTTTAGATGCTTTCAGTTTGCACTGCCATGTTCACAATTGCTTGTAGGTATAAGAATTATGTGTTCCATTGCTCGATAGTAAATGTGGTTGTAAAAAGAGAATTATGTGGAAAATGGACTTAGACTGTACAAAACATTGGCAATCAAACTTTGGGAAAACTTGGGTATGCTATGAATTAAAAAAAATAAATAGCAATAACGTGGCTAGTCTTATTTCGGGGCCCTAGCTACTTGAGTAAGTACGCCCGTAGGGGTGTCTTAACACCTAGCGCCCTAAGGTCTTTCATGGTCTGGGAGTCGTTGGTTGAAAGCTCGCTAAGGGGTAGTAGTGTTTGCCTAATGGAATAAGGCATTGCACAGTCATGTGAAAAAAAAAAGAGAAAAAGAAGAAAAAATAGCAATAAACACCGCGAAAAAGAGCGAAAATCGCCCTCGTGAGTAACAATAAAGCAGTTAAGCCCATTGTTGAACCTTAGTTTGCTTTGATATGTTGGAACAATCTTTGTTGCATAAGTATACATGAGTCTTGATTTATACTGTAATTTTCTGTTGTGAGCAGTTTAGCATGTGTATTATTTGCTTAAATCAAGTTTTGGTGAACACAACACACACACACAACATCTCTATAGCATATATGAATTATCTGAGTGTATGATATTATGCCTATAGTTTGGTTTGAATTTGTATTCTTGAATCTGGAAAATTCACTGAGGCATCTTGGACTGAAATTCTATACTAGCTGGAACAATGTGAGATTAGTTGCATCATAATTTAGTTGCATAGCATGTAGTTGTATTTTCAGTGTTTTATGTGTATGCATTGCTTGAGGGCAAGCAACAGTTCAAGTTTGGGGGTATTTGATAAGTGGGTTTTACACCTACTTATTGGATATCAATTCACGCGAACTATGCCCATCTCAAGTACATTTTAGTGTATTTTTAGTTGCATTTCATGTTATTTAGCATTTCATATATTGAGAACTCATTGGGTGCAAAAGTGCAGGAATTGGCATGAGCTTAAAGTTGGTTGGTGGCGGTGAAGCTAATGGAGGTATGAGGATCGAGTGGAGCAAAGAAACCAAGCTTTGGTGGACAATTGAACTAGAGCAGTATGACAAGGATGAGCAGCATGACAGAATTAGAAGCAGCAGCAGAACCAGAATCCAAACTGCAGAAGCCGCGCGGCCGCACAACTACACAAGCCAGTACTCGCGCGCCCGCGCGATCACCCAGATTGGACAGATTTTACACATACGTTCCCGCACGATGATTACAAAGGGGACTCGCGCGCCCGCACGCGACATTGACTGCAGCTGTTGACTTTATTTTATTGGAAGCGTAACGAAGTGAGGGGGTGAATTAGGGCTTATATATTAGACTTATTATCAGTATGGAAAGAGACACACCACCCCTTGGGGGATGATTTAGCTATCGTTACTTCCTCTCTACAATTTCAATAATAGATTAGAGTAGATTAGTGTAGGTAATTTCTAGAGTTGAATAGATTGAAGACTTGAAGCAATTGAAAAGCATCAGGGATTCCATCTTGGATCAGGAGAACAGATTTACACTACAATTCTCTACTTTTATCTTCTCTTTGATTCATAATTGTATCTTACGATGTTTATTCTATATGTGGATGATAGATTTGATTCAGCTATGATTTAAACTCTATTTTGGGATAACAATGGATTCTATGGATTAGTTATTTCTGATATATTTCATTGTTAGCCATATTAATTGCTATGGGATTTTCTAATTAGATTCATGCTATTTTCTTAGTTGATTGGCCATCAATTACTGTGATAACCCATACGGACTCGAGAGACGAAGTATGGGTTTAAATTTGATCTTATTAGCTTGTGATTGTATGTTCGACATGGTGATGGAATATATGATTCGTGCTTAGGATAGACATATACCGAGGCATCGCTTATAGTCATTTAAGAACTTGGGCTTAAACCCTAATTATTTGTAAACCACATAGACATATAGTGATTTAGGTAATGTGTGTGTTCATGTGTATTCTATCAGCTGTGGATTATATATGATATGTGTATGGTACATTGAGAGATGGCTATACTTTACTTTTGTGTTCTCGACTAACAGTTCAGTTCAATTAGTTTGACTTAACATGCAGTGTATGGATTTAAATGAGTCAATAGATGAAATTGTGATCTCAGGTCTTCATTATCTAGTCTCACTCTATGAATAGTTAGGTTTATTTAATTTCATAGTTTTAATATAAAACATTAAATCATTCGTTTAGATAAGACTGAATTGGTTACGGGTTAATGCTTGGTGAACCTTATTAGTTAATTCTCCGTGGGAACGATATTTTACTTACTCTTTATTACGTGTTGACCGTGTATACTTGAACGCATATATTGATCAGTAAAATGACAAACAAAGGGTTGTTATCGTCCTCCTTCTCTTGAATGCTGACCATGACATCTGAGCAGTTGTCATCTAAGATATCCTTGTTCATACCCTTGGTATGTGCCATGAAGTACATCTTTGATAAGCACCTCTTAATGTCTTGTTTGCGCCTTTGATTCCTTTCCTCCATGCCCGGGTCTGGAATCAAGACTTCTTTTCCTTTAACCGGTATCGGCTTAGGAAACATCATACCTACCATAGAGGCAAGAATTTTCTGTAGAGGCCGTACAGAATCAGCATCTGTAGGTTTAGGCAACAGCCTTGTAGATGAAGGAACCGGTGTATGCTTGTGCAAGTTCCTATGACTGGACCCATAGGAGTAGCCTAGTCCGGCCTTCCCTGTCTGGCTGGGAACTTAAATTGGGCATTTAATTCCTTACTGATTCTTTCCTAACCCTTGTCCAGGTTGGAAACCCAAGGATATCATTTCTTGAGTTTCCGATATTACTTCGACGGAAACGCCAATGAGTTGATAGTGAGTGTTTCTCCTCAAGGGCTTGGAAGCTGACAGGCTAAACTTCATCATTGAAACTTATGAGAGGTATATCACTTTGTACAAGATACTCTAGCTCAGCATTGACAGTGACTAGATTGTTGTTGATGATATACTTGAGCTGCTGATGAAGAGTGGATGGGACTGCTCCCGCCATGTGAATCCAATATCTTCATAACAGTAAGTTATATCCTGTAGTGATTTTGAGCACTTAGAAGGATATGTAGAATGTATGTGGACCGATTTCCACTGGTAATTCAATTTCTCTGACAGTATTTCGCCAAGATCCATCAAAGGCTTTGATGATTATGTGGCTGCTTCGAATCCTGTTGAGATTGATGTTCATATTTTCTAATGTGGCATAGGGGAATATGTTTAGGGATCATCCTCCATCTATTAGCACTCCACCGAACACATATCCGGAAGACATCACCGCTATGTGAAATGGTTTGCAATAACTCTTCCCTTCGGGAGGTATGTCATCATCGGTGAAGGATATCACATTACTGTTGAAGATGTGATCAACCAGATGATGGAATTTTTCAACATCCACTGTCTTTGGCAAGTGGGCTTCTTATAATACTTTCAATAAGACCTTCTGGTGATCTTCTGAAGAGAAAATCAAGTTCTGGATAAAGATCTATTATGGATCTTCTTTCAAGCTTTGAACCACCTTGGCTTCATTGTGTCCCATCTTGCGGAGGAATTCTTCAATCTTCTCCTTGGGCACTTTCCCCTTATATCTGATGATAGGCTTCATCACTCGTTAAGGAAGATATAGTGGATTTTCTTTAGACACTACAGCAGTTATGTTTGACGTTGATCCTTCAACCTCCCCATAGTTACATGGGACTTTCTTAAGGCTGATGACAGGATATTGTGGCTTGAATGGCAATATGATTGGCTTTGGTGTGATAAGTAGGTTTTATACCTACTTATCCGGTATCTATTACTTGAATTAGTTGCTTAAACCTATGTTTCATAGTTACTTTGCATGCATTGTGTATTCATTTCATACATTTTATGTTATTTTTTAGTCTATGACACGGCATTGGCATGAAGAAGCAAGGAAAAACAATTTGGACATCTTTTGGACTAAAATATACAAGCAAGTGCAAGAAGGGAAGATTGCAGAGCTTTTAACACCAAGTTGGATAAATGTTCTTGGCCTGGAACTTGGATTTTATTGTAAATCTACTTATTAGCTTTCCGGAACATCTTGAATCGTCCCAATCGGAGTTCGGATACAAGAGTTATGTCCTTTTTATCAACAAAGATCAAAGCTTAAAGTTATCCTGCTTGCAATTTACATAGCATCTACTTCAAGCCTGATTTCAATCATGATCAAGCGAGAATCTGTCAATTCTAAAAGAACGAAAGTTGTAGTTCTCGTCAATATCTTCGATTTGATAGGTGGCAAGCTCCATAACTCTTAGCGGATCAAAGTTATGCATGTTTTACCAGAGGATGTCGCAGCAGAAAATAGAGTGGCACGGGGCACCCCATAAATGAACTACGAGCGACGCGGGGCACGCCGGGCCAGTAGATTCTCTGCTACAGTAGCGTGGGGCGCGCCCAAATTAGCCTAAGAGTAGCACTGGGCGCGCCGATCGACGGGGGAAGAGTTAAATTGGGTGTTATGTTGTCCAATTTGAGCTAGAATAGGATTCTTAGTTGCCTAACTTGCTAGGGTGTCCGTTAGAACTATAAATACTTGATTTTAACTTGGATTGGGAGGCTAGTTTTGAAGGATTCCATTAGATTAGATTAGAGTAGATTAGGAGCAAAACCCTAGTTCTTATGAGATTTGGAGATTGAAGCAACTTGGAGACCATTGAAGATCAAGGGGAGGAACTTAAGGAAGATGGAGATTTGCTGACAACAGATTTATTCTTTACTCTACTCTTATTTTTATCTTTTAATGTGTATTCAAGTGTGGATTCTTAGTTTTAATTCAATGAACTAATTCTTTATTTGAGATTACAATGGATCTTATTGTGTATTTTATTTTAATATGCTTCGCTATCAATTATTATGAGGATTGTCTATTGTGATTTGGACTTAATTGTTTAATTGATTGGCCATCAATTATCATGATAATCTATATGAAATCGGAAGAGGAGTATAGATTTAGATCTAATCATGATAGCATGTGTTTGTGATTTCTGCATAGATGGAATTCATGATTTGTGTCTAGATAGAGATATGCCTTTACGCCATATGTAATTTTATAGAGAACTTGTGTTTTAAATCCTTTCTAATTGTAATTCATATATAGATATAGTGGATTGGTTAATTAGGGTGTCTTGCTTATCATCTGTGGATTTAAGTGGGTATGTGTATTATGCATCGAGAGGTGGTTTTATCTGCTTTAGTGTTCTTGATTAACAATTTAGGATAGAGAATAATTGATGAGAAGTGTGTTATTTTAAATAAAAGCAATAAGTGAAATTGTGATTTTAAATCTCCGTAATCTTAATTTAACTAGTGGTAATTAGATTTAGTTTACTTATAAATTAAAATTCATTCGTTTAAATAAGATTGAGTTGGTTACGGGTTAGTACTTGATGATTTTTATTAAACAATTTCTCGTGGGAACGATACTCTACTTTCACTTTATTACTTGTTGACCACGTATACTTGCGTGTTGTGTGTAATTAGATTTTACCCAACATGGTGCAGCCGCTTTCAAAGGGTTTTCAACTCCTTTGAGCTGAATTGGTTGAATTGTAAGTGGTGTGGCAACCAAATCTCCTTCAGAGGATATAACTGCTACAACTTCCTTCCATCCTGGAGGAAATGTGTCTTCACTATTAAATGATACAGCGTCATCATCTGCCATTTGCAGGTCACCGCTGTCAATCATGTTTTGTATAATATGGCGGAGTGCCCAACATTCCTCACCGTTGTGACCGCGAGAGTGAGAATGGTATTGACATACTCCAGTAGCATCAAACCTTTTTGAGCGTGGACTGACTGGAGGTAGCAGTGCTGTGATTTTTCCCTCATTAATCAGCATCTGTAATATTTCTTCCATCGGTTGGCCTAAATAGGTGAATTCCCTTTGGTTGGCAAAGTCCCGACAGGCTTTAGCTATTACTTTTCTTGCAAGCTTTTCCTCCAATGTTTCACTTTCTTGGTTAAGTGGTGGAGTATTTGTGATAAGAGAAAGGAGGCTAGCATGCTCCTGACCGAACAACTACCTTGTGACTTGGTGTTGATGAATCACCAATTCTGCCAATTGATTGACTTGTTCGTCAAGAGACTTTAACTCTTGTTCCATCATGAACTGGAACTCTGAATAATCCCATTTGTCAGAATTATCCTTATTGGTTTGGGGAGAACCATGCACATATTTGAGGTATTTGGAGCTCTCTCCACTGCCTCTATTGATCATGTTAACCTCCTCTTCCTTGTGTTGAGGGAGAGGTTTGTCTTGAACATGTGGTTGCTCGGGCTTGATCACCACGATCTCACCACTATCAATTAAGTCCTGGATCTTATGCTTGAGGGTCCAACAATCTTGAGTATCATGGCCTGGAGCTCCAGAATGATAAGCACACTTTTTTCTTGTAGTGAAGCCTTTTACAATTGGATTAGCTGGTGGAAGGAGATGAGTGATTTTCTTCTGAGCTGTCAGAAGTTTGAAAATGTTTTCGAGTGAATTCCCTAAGGGGGTGAACACTCTTGAGCGTTTGATTTCTCCACTCTTTGGCAAAGGAGGATTTGAAGACTGAGCTTGAAAAAGGGAGTAGTTTCTCCTTTGAATAGGCAAGTTTTGATTGCCTTTTTTTCCTTGCAGTATCAAGGCAACATCCTCTTCTTTCTTCTTATGGACCCTCCGAGGGTTGTTCCCATAACTTCCAGATTTGATATGCTCAGCTACGGCTTTTAAAGCGGCGAGGTCTTGAATCTTCCCAAACTTTAATACCATTTCTACCATTTCTCCATGCTTAATCATTTCTGAGAATGGTTTTCCTATTCCAGTTAGGATCATCTCATAAAATGGAGCTTCTTCAATATCTATGAAGGTCATCACCATTTCAGACTCTGTCATAGATGGGATAACTTGAGCAGCCAGACGCCTCCATCTTCTTTTTTCTTAACCTTGGTAATTTGATACCGGTCTAAAGCCATATAAGTTTGAAAACAGTATTGACTGAGGAAAGGATGAGCTAACTCTTCCCAGCTGTGAATTTTGGAGTTATCCAATCTGGTGTACCATGCCCTGGCTTCTCCAATCAGATTTTTCTGAAATAGCTATATTCTGACCTTTTCATTCTTGGCATGGGATCTGAGATCTCCAATGAACACTTTTAAGTGGGTATAAGGACCTCCCAATTCATCATATTTCTCAAAATCGGGAGTTTTGAATTTATCTGGATAATGAACCCCGGGAAAGATGCAAATGTCTGAATATGAAACACTTCCGTGTGTTCCATTCCCTTTGATGGACCGAATGGCCTCTTCCATTTGTAGAACCTTCTTCTGAATATCACCGGTGTCTTGATATTCTTTAAGATGGCTGATTTCAGGGGTTTTGTTGGTCTTTTCAATATGAGACTCAGGTGCTGAAACTTCTCTGTCCGGACCCTGGATTCCTCCATGTGCAGAGGGTTCTGTGTGGATGGGTATTTGTGGACCCTGAGTTGATTTGTCCAATTGATGAGTGCATATTATTCATTTATTTTGATTCCTTTATGTTTAGTTTTATTGTGTGTTTCATGTGTATATGAGCTTATTAAGGTGTTTAATGATTTCAGGAAGAATTGGAGCTGAAATGAGAAAAAAGGGATAATTGCAGGATTTTTAGCATTATATTGGATGCATGGTCTTGGCTTGGGACTTGGATTTTATTATAAAGCTCTTTCTTAGCTTTCCGGAACATCTTGAATCGTCCCAATCGGAGTTCATATGAAAAAGTTATGATCTTTTTACCAGACGGAAGTTGAACCTCAAAGTTTGGAAGTTGGAATTTGCATAGCAGTCACTTAGAGACCAATTTCGACCTTGATGCAGCCAGAATCTGTCAAATCTCAAAGAATGAAAGTTGTAGATCTCATCAATATCTTCGTTTTGATAGGTAGCAAGACCTTAACTCCTTCCGGATCAAAAGTTATGATCATTTTACCAAAGGACGTCACAGCAGAAAATGGAAATTCGCCCCAGCGAATTTGAGCACCAAAATTGGAAAATCTTGGATTTTTGAAAAGTTTCTAAATACAGATTTTGGCAGATTTCAACATGGAATGAGATTATTATTTCTATTAGCTTTAGGATTTACTTTATACTAAGATTTATTTCCAAATTAGATTCTATTTCTTTATGGAAACTAGTTATGATTTGTAATTCCTTTTAGGATTTGGATTTCTACTTCCCATAGGATTTAAGACTTTTTCTAGCACTATAAATATAGGATGATAGTCAGGGTTTTATTCATTCAATCATCTATTACATTCTCTCATCTACAACATTGGAGGATTGAAGACATGAGCTAAGTTATTTTTATTCAGTTCTAAGGGATGTTGAACTTTATTTATAATTAATGGTTAATTGAGTATTCATTATTTTTTACTTCTTACATGAAATTTTTTCTTGATAATCTGATTTAATTTTTGAATGTTATTTAGCTTAACTGATTTGATTTCTGCAAGATTGAGTTGGTTAACGAATATCATATGCTGGATCAAGGAATAATATTACGTGTAATTGATATTGTTTCAAATCACAAGTAGTAATTATTAATACATGATTGTGGATAAGCTTTTGAGTATTGCTATGATTATCAGAAGACAAGTAAAACAATCCGAGTTTATGTGTTTGTTGCTTGGAATAGTCTAATTTCCTAGTTCTTAATGCTGCTATTATATTAAATCTAGAGACCTTGTTCTAGGTTATATAATTGTTAGAATCTTGTGAAGAGCTTATTTCATTGAGTGACAATCTAAGGGGAGTTTTGGGTAATAGAGCTTGTTGTTACCTAGGGCTATTAGTTTCATTGAAGGGTAAATAATATTACACTTTATTAATCTATTGTTGTAAAAAGGTGATACTGAACTGAAGCTTTTTATTCATTGTTTATTCTTATTAGTTTATTCTTGTTAATTTAGTTAATTAATTAAATATCCCCTTGTCATTAGAAATCATAGGATAAATATAAAACAAATCACTCTCTGTGGGATCGATCCTTGCTTATTACTGTGCTAATTGTTTGAATTTGTAAAGTGAAAGTGAGATTAATTTAAGAGTGTAAACGACAACTCCCAAATTTTGGTGCCGCTGCCGGGGAGTGTTAGTTGTTTTTGTTTATTCTTTGTTTTCGTTTATTTTTATTATTTTCTTTTTGCTTTTGTTTTATGACCCAATCCTCTAACTTTATTGACTTAAATTTTGATCAAGAAATAGAGAAAACTGTAAATACAAAAGAAGCTCTTATTCTATCACTTGAAGTGGAAGAGATGGCGGTGCCACACAAAAATAGGACTTTAAAAGAACTGGCTACTCTTGATCTTGATCAATCATCATTTTATATCGAGTATCCTATTTTAGATGTTGCTTTTGAACTTAACTCTAGACTAATTCATCTTTTACCTACTTTTCGTGGTCTTACAGGTGAAAATCCATATAAGCATCTAAAGGAGTTTCATGTGGTGTGTTCCACGATGAAAGCACAAGGAGTGGCAAAGGAGCAAATCAAGCTTAGACTTTTTCCATTCTCATTAGCA
The DNA here is from genome assembly GCA_016801055.1 of Panax notoginseng. Lineage (NCBI taxonomy): Eukaryota > Viridiplantae > Streptophyta > Magnoliopsida > Apiales > Araliaceae > Panax > Panax notoginseng. The sequence continues at coordinate 1,198,178 of CM029017.1, forward strand.
AATTTGGCTAAAGACTGGTTATACTATCTACCTGCAGGATCAATACGATCATGGACTGATATGCAAAGGTTATTCTTAGAGAGGTATTTTCCTACATCAAGAGTTGCCGCTATAAGAAAGGAGATATGGGGAATCAGGCAGTTCTATGGAGAGAATCTCTATGATTATTGGGAAAGGTTCAAGAAGTTGTGTTCCAACTGTCCACCTCATGGAATTGATGAACATTACTTGATCCAGTACTTCTATGAGGGGTTGCTACCAATGGAAAGAAGTATGATTGATGTAGCAAGTGGAGGAGCACTGGTAGACAAGACTCCAGAAGCAACAAGGAACTTAATTACAAACATGTCAGCTAACTCACAGCAGTATGGAACTAAGATGGATCATACACCAAAAATGGTAAATATAAGCACGAGAGATTTGGAGCAGCAGATTTCTGATTTAACTGCTTTGGTTCGACAAATGGCTGCAAGGAATACGCAAGGTATTCAGCAAGCTCAACCTCAGTACCACACAGAAAACCAAAATGCACCTGTCAATTCTGGGACATCTATGAAGGATATGTTCAAGGCATTCATAAACCAAACACAACAGTTCATGAATCAGACACAACAATTCCAGTAGGAGACAAGAACTTCTGTTCAAGATCTGAGGGACCAAGTTGGTCAACTTGCAACCACAGTAGGAAGGTCACTTTCTCAAACTGTTGAAAATGTAAGTGTCATAACATTGAGATATGGTGCAGAGGATCAGCAACGAGAAAAGTCAATACAAACTAAGTCCGACAATAGTGAAACAGGCAGCAGTGATGTAATCAAGCACAAAATTCCACCTCTTTCAGCTTATGAACCGAAACTACCTTTTCCCCAAGTTCTAACAAGGAATTGGAAAGTTGGAAAGAATTCAACATAGTACACAGAGTCTAATGAAAAATTCCTAGAAGAAATTAGGAATAGTGAACAAGAACTTAAAGATGATGAAGAGTTCACTATTGGAAACCAGTTGGAAGAGCTTGAGGCTACTACTGAATTTGAAGAAGAAATCAGGTATTAAAAGTCTGAAAAGGATGAACAAGAGGAAGAAGAGAACGAATTGATAAGTTCTGTAGATCTTTACAAAGAGGATATAGATGATACATCTATGCAAACAACAAAAACACTACATGATACATACAATGGGACCTTAACTATGGAATTGGATGAGGCACGTGTCCAGTTCAGTATATATAAAGATAAAAGGAATCCTGGTAATATTAATTTTGTTTTTTCTACTGATGTTGTTAACTCTATAGTGCAGAAATCACTTGAGAAAATATACAAAAAGGATTTAATGGTTGGAATGGAGCAAAATCAGGATCTAAAGGATGCTCCTAATGAAGAATTGAAATTGTTACCAGTCCACTTGAAGTACACAAGTCCAATTGCATAGGATGAGAAAGATGATGCCAAGCTAATGACAAAAAATAAGGGCAGCTGCTTGGGAGGCAACCCAAGATCTCATATTTGATTTTTCTATCCCTTCACTTTTTAGTTTTTTTTATTGCATGTTAGCTAGTAGAATTTTCTTCTTTGCATGATTTTCTTACATTGGGGAGAATGTAAGGTTCGAGTGTGGGAGGGAGATTTAGGTTTTTATGTATGTAGGAATATTGATCCTATTTTGATGGGGAATTTGAAAAATTGATGCTTTTGAAATTTTTAAAAAAATTTGGTTTCATGATTCTATTTGGCTATATGTTAAAAGGTTAAAGTCAAAAATTAAAAATTAATACTAAATTTTAGAATATATTTAATGCTTAATTAGTTAATGAATGATGAAGACTAAGCCATGATCCATAGTAATTGATTTAAATTAAATTTGTGATACACGAGTTCTTGAATATGAGAAACATGTTTATTTGGCTAAGTTATTTGTGAAATTATCTATGTGCACTGATTTCATGACTTAGAATTGTTTAACTTGATTATGTTGTTGCAGAACCATGTGAAAAAATGATGAATGAAAAACAAAAGAAAAAAAAGAAGGAAAAAATGAAAAATGACAATATGCTTCAATGTCCATTGTGCGAAATAACTGGGTATTCAAGCCTCGGGAAGCATCGATATTCACGCTGAAAAGTGTGATGGATAAAAGTAATTTGACTAGTCGACTTTTGTGGCCTTTGTTACTTGAATAAGTAAGCCTTAGGGGTGTCTCTACACCTAGCGCCCTAAGATCATCTGGTTTGGGAGTCGTTGGTGGAAAGTTCACTAATGGGTAACTCAGAAAAGTCTAAGAAAAAAAGACATTTCACATGTCAAGAAAAGAAACAAAATATAAGAAAAGTATGAAAATACATTCATTTGTGCTAAAGAAAAGGTTCTATGAAAAAATTAAAAAGCAAGGAAAATTTGTTCTTAGTTGTGAGTCAATATGCACGGTTTTTGTTCCATAATAACCAAGTTGAGTAAGTATGTGGACTGTAGGAAAGTTTCTTTTATGGTTACATGTTGGTTTAATGAAGTTCGTTGGTGAAATGGTAAGGTTGTTTATTGTGAGTTAACTGATGAGGCATTGATTAGATTTTTGTGAGTCTAGTGTTAAAAAAATCATAATTTGTATCCTGAAATCTTTTGACATAATGATTGAATAGAATTTTTCTAGAAATCAAACTTTTGGTCTACACGAGGACGAGTAAAGGCTAAGTGTGGGGGAATTTGATGAGTGCATATTATTCATTTATTTTGATTCCTTTATGTTTAGTTTTATTGTATGTTTCATGTGTATATGAGCTTATTAAGGTGTTTAATGATTTCAGGAAGAATTGGAGCTGAAATGAGAAAAAAAGGATAATTGCAGGGTTTTTAGCATTATATTGGATACAAGGTCTTGGCTTGGAACTTAGATTTTATTGTAGAGCTCTTTCTTAGCTTTCCGGAACATCTTGAATCGTCCCAATCGGAGTTCATATGAAAAAGTTATGATCTTTTTACCAGACGGAAGTTGAACCTCAAAGTTTAGAAGTTGGAATTTGCATAGCTGTCACTTAGAGACCAATTTCGACCTTGATGTAATCAGAATCTGTCAAATCTTAAAGAATAAAAGTTGTAAATCTCGTCAATATCTTCGTTTTGATGGGTATCAGGACCCGTAACTCCTTCCGGATCAAAAGTTATGGTCGTTTTACCAAAGGACGTCACAGCAAAAAATGGAAATTCGCCCCAGCGAATTTGAGCACAAAAATTGGAAAATCTTGGATTTTTGGAAAGTTTTTAAATACAGATTTTGCCAGATTTCAACATGGAATGAGATTATTATTTCTATTAGCTTTAGGATTTACTTTATACTAAGATATATTTCCAAATTAGATTCTATTTCTTTATGGAAACTAGTTATAATTTGTAATTCCTTTTAGGATTTGGATTTTTACTTCCCATAGGATTTAGGACTTTATCTAGCACTATAAATAGAGGATGATAGTCAGGATTTTATTCATTCAATCATCTACTACATTCTCTCATCTACAACATTGAAGGATTGAAGACATGAGCTAAGTTATATTTATTCAGTTCTAAGGGATGTTGAACCTTATTCATAATTAATAGTTAATTGAGTAATCATTATTTATTCCTTCTCACATGAAATTCATTCTTGATAATCTGATTTAATTTTTGAATGCTATTTAGCTTAACTGATTTGATTTCTGCAGGATTGAGTTGGTTAACAAATATCATATTCTAGATCAAGGAATAATATTACGTGTAATTGATATTGTTTCTAATCACAAGTAGTAATTAGTAATACATGATTGTGGACAAGCTTTTGAGTATTGCTATGATTATCAGAAGATAAGTTAAACAATCCGAGTTTATGTGTTTGTTGCTTGAAATAGTCTAATTCCCTAGTTCTTAATGCTATTATTATATTAAATCTAGAGACCTTGTTCTAGGTTATATAATTGTTAGAATCTTGTGAAAAGCTTATTTCATTGAGTGACAATCTAAGGAGAGTTTCGGGTAACAGAGCTTGTTGTTACCTAGGGTTATTAGTTTCATTGAAGGGTAAATAATATTACACTTTATTAATCTATTGTTGTAAAAAGGTGATACTGAACTGAAAAACTGAAGCTTTTTATTCATTATTTATTCTTATTAGTTTATTCTTGTTAATTGAGTTAATTAATTAAAAATCCCCTTTTCATTAGAAATCATAGGATAAATATAAAACAAATCACTCTCTGTGGGATCGATTGTTGCTTACTACTGTGCTAATTGTTTGAATTTGTAAAGTAAAAGTGAGGTTAATTTAGGAGTGTAAACGACAGCTCCCACCAACTCTTTGAGCAGAGCAACCAACTCTATTATTTGATTGCTTAATCCTTCGAACTCCTCGAGAGAGACATGAGTAGGATTAGGCTGGCCGCTTGTAGCCATGTTTGGCTGTAGGCTTAGTGCCTTTTTGGACTTTGAACAGGTAATGGGACCAATCGTTTCCCTACAAAAAGACTTATGTAGTTTAGTATGGGGAAGCATGGTAATGTTACATGTTATGTAATGTGTTCATTTTTTAGGAGTGTTATCCTGCAAAACGGATGTCAGTTGTTTTAATGACAGGATAGCATGACAGGTTTTAATATGCATGTTCACATAATCCATTATATTTTCCATTACATTGAGATTGACATGGAAATGAAATTATAAGTAATTGAAATGGGAAGGTATGAAGAGATTTCCCTCCGCGTTTGGTTAATCAGAGGCTGACCTATCTTAGGCTACTCTCGCGGCTTTTTGGCATGAAGGTTCCCAGATCATCGCAATTTACTCGATGGGAAGTTAATCCGATCTTTCAACTGGAGCAAATCTGGGTGGTACCTTTCCTGAGCCTCGTTGAATTAGTCTATCGACGAGTTCAGTAATCAAACACCGATGGGATAGCCTCCTGGTGGAGGGACCACACAACATACATTCAAATACATCGCGTCTCACCGTATAGAACTGATAACATGTGCGAAGCACTAATATCACAGGCAGATATGGTGCGAAGCACTAAGTGCAGTAAATAAAGCATTAGTACACATTCATTCAAATGTAAATGCAGCATTCAAACATAAGCAGGTAAAAGTTTTTGAAAAGTTTGAATAGCGGCTTAAGCCCTCTTACTGGCATCCCCAGCAGAGTCGCCACCTGTCGACGTCGTGATTTTTATTTGTCCCTTTCTGTTCTTGTCTTTTGGTGTTCTCATGTTAGGTGAGATTTGTTTGAAAAAATAAGTTTGAAAAGATCCGACATGTATATGTCGACGATTTGACTGTAAGAGTCTCCAGTTGGTATTTTTAAATGGTTGCAGCAACTCAACCGAGAAAAGGTTTGCACAAAGACCTAGTGATGTGACACTGTTTAATTGGTTTGCAAAACTGAAATTCGTTAGGGTCCAGGGGCTTGATTAAGCGGAGGGAAGGTGTTAGGCACCCCCCGACTAACGTGATAACACGGTTACCGCCACTTTTCTTTAGACTTTTATCTGCGTATGTGTGTGTGTGTTAGGTCTATATGCAGTTGTTTGGAAGTAGTGATATGCCTCGTTTACACCTATATACAAAGGGTTTGACTTTTGTATAAAAGTTCAATTTTAACAAGATATAGCAGTGATGTTTTATAAGACAGGTTTTTCAAACCCTTGTGCTCAATAGTAATTGAGGCCTTTGATACTTACATTTTATTAAATGTTCGGCTTGATTGTTTTTATTTTCGAGATGCGAGGCATCTTCGAGAAAATAAGATACATAGTTGTGTCAAACTCCTTCTGGGTATGAGAGCCATCAAAGGAAATTTAGACACCGTAGATAATTTACAAGCTGACTGCTCCAGAAAATGTTTATCACAGGAACCGAATCTAGATTCAGAGGCTAAATTTGTGATCACATGATTCATAGGCTCACATGTGAAAGCAATATGTACAAAAACCTAGAAAAAGAACTAGATTTGAATAAATCTAAACTATTCCATCTTCAACGGTTCTAGTTTAGTCACCATGAACCGGTCAAAGCGAGAAATAGCTAGATTTAGGCAAATCTAGCCCGCAGGCTGAAAGATTAAATATTTACATTATAAAAGTAGATACAACAGTTATATATATATATAAGCAGTAAAAGGCCACGAAATGATCTCCAAGCCAAACAGAAATGTATATACATATATATATATATATATATATATATATATATATATATATATATATATATATATATGTGTGTGTGTGTGTGTGTGTGTGTGTGTGTGTGTGTGTGTATATATATAAGCTGTAAACGCATCGGATATTATATCCAGGCTCAATCGAACAGAGTTCAATTATAAGATATATATATATATATATATATATTGTGACGCCCCCAAAATAGGTATACATAACCTATTCTGAATCGCCAAATACATGGTACAAAATACAAATAAAAACTTAATTATACAACTGTCGTGTAAAATACGACAAAACATAAGCTATGAGTTTTAATACAACATTGTCTTCTAAACAGTATTCAAACTCAAAATAAGTCCTCAATACATTTATTTTCACACTATTTCATAGAATTGTGAGGACTACTAATGCTATCATCTGAACCATCACTCCGTTCCCTGACTAGTCCCTGCTACGTTCTCATTTCCTGAAGAGAACAATGAAAGCAAAAGGGTGAGCTCAACTAGCCCAGTAAGAAATATTATGACTAAGATAATGCAGAATAAATTATCATTAGCCTTCAACAGTGTTAAACTGATAAAATATAACAAACATCAAGTTTAACTGCAGCAGAACAAGCAATCCATTAAAAGAGTCAAATAGAGAATAAAATCTACTATCTTTTATGATTTAAAAGGTTTTTTCATCACTTTTATCGCTGAGACTCAGCTTAATAAATAATCCACATCATCCCTGCACTACGGCCAAGGATATTCATTAGCATCACGACCACAAATTATCCACGCACTACGAGCCAAGGATATTCTTGTAATCATCAATGTTCAAGATCACGCCAACAACTGTCCATCAATGCACTGCGAGCCAATGAGGACTTTTACCACATTATTTGTAACATTACGGTCATGATTACACCGAAAAATCCCTGGTCATAATCATACCAAGTCCATCTATGCACTACAGGCCACAGATGACTTTCAACAAAATATAAATATGAGGATGATGACAATGATATAAGAATTCAACATCCAAATTGTCAACATGATACAGCTTTGTAGAGTAAAATTTAAGAATGCTCAGAAAAATATTTCCATGAAAAGATACTAGATGAAGCGCAAATATCAAGGATATTCCACAAATTTCATAGAATATAGAAGTCAAAACTATAATCAACTGAGTATAATAAAGAATGGAATAACAAAAGAAATCACCAGGCATGCGATAGACCGTACAGACAGGTTATTCCAACATAATAATAAATAAAGGAACCAGGTCATGCGTAAACGCACAGACAGAATATTCCAACAGAATAATAAACAACGGAACTAGGTCATGCGTAAACGCACAAACAGGATGCTCCAACAGAATAATAAATAAATGAACCAGGTCATGCGTAACGCACAGATAGGATGTTCCAACAGAATAATAAATAATGGAATAACAGAAGAATTTCACCAAGTATAGGGTAGCCCGCGTATACAGGTTATTCCAACAGAATAATAAAGAATGGAATAACATAAGTTCTCTTCATGAATACAAAAGAAATAATACCCCTTACCTCAGAAGAAACTGAATATAGGAGTAGTGAAGTAGCAGAATACTTTTCTTCTTTCTCTCTATAATTTCTCTTTCTAGAGTGTCAGTGAATTCGTACGAAATAATAAAGGAATGAGCTTCTATTTATAGAAGAATGGACTGCATAGTAACTAATTCATGAACGGTCCTGATTGATTTAATAAAATATTCTAATAAAATAAAATCTTTTAAATAATATATATATATATATATATATATATATATATATATATATATATATATATATATATATATATATATATATATATATATATACGGAAAGGATCTAAAGCTGACCAAATAAGCGGACCAAAGAACGGACCAAGGCAAAAACACGCGGGTTTCAGGGTCAACCCGCGGGTTGGTCAGACCCGGACCCTGAAATCCGCGTGTTTTTGCCTTGGTCCGTTCTTTGGTCCGCTTATTTGGTCCGTTTTAGATCCTCCCCGTATATATATATATATATATATATATATATATATATATATATATATATATATATATATATATATAACCTGTGCAGACAAATATCATGGGTGAAAACCCCATGACTTCAATTGATTTCTTCTGCCAAGCTTTTCAATCTAGCATACATATAATAATGGAATAATACACCCCCAAGTGATCACCAATTAAATTTTCCACCCACTTGATAAAAATATCCCATCCCTTGACTAAATATCACCCCCATTCCTACGTAACACCCATTTTTCCTCCCACCCCACTTTCATGATATATATATATATATATATATATATATATATCTTATTCATAACACACACTATTTTGAAAAAATGAGTAAGTGGGGGATCCAAATAATACGCCAAACTTACAACAAATACTCCATAAAAATCTCCTCAATATTTTTAACAACATTTATCATCATTATTATAATTCACAATATTAATCGACCAAATCGTTCCTAGGAAAGAGGGGGCTTTCCAATAAGGATTTCTCCCTATTGGCGAGTAATTAGGTGACCAAACCTCTCCTTGACAGAACTTCTAGACATCGTTAATATTGTAAATAATAATATTAATAACTTCGTCGTCTCAATTAATGATTTAATACTATATAAAAAAAATCGACAATAATTGAATCAAATAACGTGAGATATTATGCAACAATTAATATAGCAATAATTGAACAAAACTGAGTGACTTCTCACGTAAGCATAAATAATCAATACCGTGTGCTACTATGCAACCACGCGTATTACTGTACTTTTAACACCGGGTGTTTCAACAGTTAATGGTAAAACTTCCGTCGTTATTTTCATAAAGTATTTTTGTGGTTTTCTCAATCCGACAATAATTCTATTATGGGGTCCACCAATGATTGTGCCGTCGTATGAATATTTCCTGTTAAAACGAATATTTTCCAACCAATCGAATATAATATAACAACTTACGTACTTTGTAAAATTTATAAATATTACCCACAACTATAACATTATATCAAATTCATTCTATAATATTCATAGAAAAATCATATTTATTAAAAAGTTGGGGTCTTACAACCTCCCCTTCTTATGAAATTTTGCCCTCGAAATTAGGGTACGTACCTGATATGTCGAAGAGGTAAGGATACCTTGATTTCATTTCAGATTCTAACTCCCAGGTCATTTCTTCAATATTATGGTTTCTCCACAAAACTTTGACTTGAGGTATAACCTTGGAGCGTAAAATATGTTCCTTCTTATCCAAGATTTGAACAGGAACCTCTTCATACGTCAAATCTTCTGCTATTTCGTCCAGTTCTAACTCAATAATGTGGTTCAGGTCTTCCACATATTTACGTAACATGGATATGTGAAAAACGTTATGAACACGAGACATACTTGGCGGTAAAGCGAGTCTATAAGCCATAGTTCCTACTCGATCGAGGATTAAAAATGGGCTGATGAATCGAGGATTGAGCTTTCCTCTCTTTCCAAATCTCGTAACTCCTTTCAATGGAGCAACACGTAACAACAACACATGATCTCCTATATCGAATTCCACGTCTTTTCGATGAAGATCAGCATAACTCTTTTGTCGATCTTGTGAGATTTTTATACGTTGTCGAATCGTTTGAATCTTTTTTATAGTCATACGTACCAACTCCGGTTCCAACAACGTTGCTTCACCCACCTCATCCCAGCATACTGGAGAACAACACTTTCTTCCATTTAACACTTCGAATGGAGCCATGCCAATACTTGCTTGATAACTGTTGTTGTAGAAAAACTCCACCAATGGTAAGAACTTATCCCAACTTCCCTTGAAGTCAAGGACACAGAGTCTTAATAAATCCTCCAAACTTTGAATAGTCCTCTCTGATTATCCGTCCGTCTAAGGATGATATGCTGAACTAAATGCCCGTAGCTTTTTGCAAACTAACCCAAAATCGTGAAGTAAATCTTAGATCTCGATCAGAAACTATGGATACTTGCATACCATGCAGTCTTACAATCTCATTTATGTACATACGAGAAAGACGTTCAAGTGTATAAGTTTCTCGTATAGGTAAGAAGTGAGCAGACTTGGTTAATCTATCAACAACGACCCAAATTGCATCTATGCCTTGAGAAACCTTGGGAAGACCAGTAACAAAATCAATGGTAATGTGCTCCCACTTCCATTCTAGAATTTCAAGTGGTTGCAATGGACCTTTTGGTACTTGATGCTTCACCTTGACTCGTTGACACGTTAGACACCTTGAGATAAATAGCGCTATCTCTCTCTTCATATTGCCCCACCAAAATGTATGTCAAAGATCATGATACATTTTGGTACTACCGGGATGGATTGCAAACGGTGTGTTGTGCGCCTCTATTATGATTTTATACTTTAAATCAGGGTCGTTAGGAACACAAAGTCTGGAGTTGACTCGAAGTATTCCTTCTTCATCGATTCTAGCTTTCGGCATAGCACCTTCTTGCACTTTCTTTCTCATAGGCATCAACTCCAGGTCTGTAGCTTGAGCAGCTTTAACTTTATCGATTAAAGTCGATTCTACTCATATATTTGCCATCATCACATGGGTCCCTGGAGTCTTTAACTCTATCTCTATCCTTTGCAAGTCACATAAAATGAGCCTTTGCGTTGACAATATCGCACTCATACTTGCATATGATCTCCTACTCAATGCATCAGCTACCACGTTCGCTTTTCCAGGATGGTATTGGATGGTATGATCATAATCTTTCAACAGTTCAAGCCAACGTCGTTGTCGCATGTTGAGTTCCTTTTGAGTGAAGAAATATTTGAGGCTTTTATGATCCGTAAAGATCTCCATTTTCTCTCCATACAAGTAATGCCTCCAAATTTTAGGTGCGAAGACAACAGCTGCCAACTCTAGATCATGAGTATGATAATTTCTCTCATATTCTTTGAGTTGTCTTAAGGCATAGGCTATGACTTTCCCATGTTGCATGAGAACACATCCTAGCCCTTTGCCCGAAGCATCACTGTAGATGACAAATCCCTCCGAGCCAAATGGTATTGTCAGAACAGGTACTGAAATGAGTCTCCTCTTGAGTTCTTGAAAACTCTTCTCACATTCCTCGTTCCAACTGAATTTTGTATCATTTTGAGTTAGCTGAGTTAATGGAGTAGCGATTCGAGAAAATCCTTCCACGAATCTCCGATAATAACCAGCTAAGCCGAGAAAGCTACGTACTTCGGTCACTGATTTGGGTTGCTCCCAGCTTTGAATAGCTTCAATTTTTGCTGGGTCAACAGATATTTCACGACTTGATACTACGTGCCCTAGGAATGCTACTTCCTCAAGCCAGAACTCGCATTTCTTCAACTTGGCATAAAGCTTGTTTTCACGAAGCTTTTGGAGTATCAGCCTCAAGTGTTGCTCATGATCTTCACGGCTTTTGGAATAAATAAGAATGTCATCAATAAAGACAACCACAAAGTGATCCAAATATTCCTTGAATACTCAGTTCATCATATCCATGAAGGTTGCAGGAGCATTAGTCAATCCAAAAGACATGACTAAAAATTTATAGTGTTTGTATCGAGTTCTGAAGGCAGTCTTTGGAATATCCTCAGTTTTAACCTTCAGCTGATGATATCCAGAACGAAGATCGATCTTTAAAAAGAATCTAGCACCTTGCTACTGGTCAAACATGTCATCAATACGTGGCAATGGGTACCTATTTTTGATGGTGACGTGATTCAACTCCCGATAATCAATACAAAGTCGCATACTCCCATCTTTCTTCTTCACGAATAGAACAGGAGCATCCCAAGGAGAAGTACTAGGACGAATAAGTCAATGTCTAACAATTCCTGCAGTTGGGTCTTTAACTCCTGAAGTTTAATAGGAGACATTCGATATGGGGCTTTGGAAATGGGTTTTGTACCGGGTTCAAGGTCGAAATAAAATCAATTTCATGCTCTGGGGGTAGGCCAGGAAGTTCTTCAGGAAATACGTAAGGAAATTTATTAACAATAGAAATATCATTCAAAACTGACGTATTTTTGTTTAGATCCGTGACATGAGCTGAGAAAGCTTGACATCCGTTTTTCAATAAACGAATAGCTTTACGGCTTGAGATGATAGTGATTGATTTTAATGGTTTGGTTGCTTGAATTCGCATAATAGGTTGGTTAGGAATATGAAAGCTAACAACCTTACGAAAACAATCAATTTTTGCATGATGAGTAGTTAACCAATCAATCCCTAGAATCACATCAAATGTAAGTATTTTCAATAAAATAAGATCGACAGGTAATGTGAGGGTACCAATTTGAACCAAACAAGACTTATAAACAGTGGATGTAATGAAGGTTTCTCCCAACAGAGTTTCCACAGATAAGTCAAAGTTTAATTTCTCCGCAGTCAAATTTAATCGTTGAGCGCAAGTAGAAAAAATAAAAGAATGGGTAGAACCGGTATCAAATAAGGTATATACTTCGCTAGAGTTTATGATAAGCTTACCCATGATGACCTCATTCGGGTTCCTTGCTTTCTGGGAGGTCACGACAAACGCTCTCCCTTGAACTACCGGTTTTGTCTTGTCTGAGACGGCCTTTGATGCCTCCATCCCAGCTGGGCTTGACTTTGGTGCACGACAAAATCAGGCTAAGTGACCTTCTCTTCCACAATTGTAACATGCTTTGGATGGCATCGCACAGTTTGGACTGATGTGTCCCTCCCCTCCACATTTGAAGCATATGATAGGTGGTTGTTCTCCTTCCTTAACGACGAATGTTGATCGTCTTTCCATCATTGTTGAATCTCCTCTTCTTGAAATGTCCATTCTTATTATTTTGGCCATAATTACCACCGAAGTGGTTACCATTTATGGCATGTTGATTCCCTCCACGCTTATTGTCATCGCTTCGATGACTGTTATCCCTGGTATTATCATTTTGTTGGCTGCTTTCTCTTGGTTGGGTTGCCTCGTTATCGCGCTCCAATAACTGAGCCCTATTTACAACATCTGAATACAAACATAGTTTATGAGAAATAAGATATTGACGTATCTCCGGCTTCAAACCTCTTAAAAAAATCCGCGTCATTTTCTCCTCATTATCAACTAAGTGGGACGTAAACCGGGATAACTCGGCAAACTTGGCTTCGTACTACGACACGGTCATACTGTTTTACTCCAGCTTAATGAACTCTACTTCTTTCATGTAACGAATACTTTTGGGAAAGTACTTGTCGTTGAACAGTTCTTGAAACTTCTCCCAAGACATCTTCAGTGCGGCAGGTTGAGTACGCTTTACAGATTCCCACCAGTAATCTGCCTCTGCCCGCAACATGAAGGTGGCAAATAGAACCTTTTGCTCCTCGGAGCATCCTAAGACATCAAATATCTTATTTATCTGCTTTATCCATGTCTCCGTCTTAAGTGGTTTTGGCTCTCCAAAAAACTCCGGTGGTCCTAGTTCCTTAAACTGCTTAGCGGTGACAGTCCGAGAGTTGACGGTGCTTCCACCTGCATTTTGGACAGGAGCCGCTCTTGCCTGATGTTGCATGAATTGCATAAAGCCTCTAAACATTCCATCGTTCATCATCTGGTCAGTGTTGTTGTTTGCCTGAGGATTGTCGCCCTCTTGATGCACATTATCCTGATTATTGATCTGTGGAGACTCAACGGTCTCCTGTGCTCCATTGAAGTTCTCAACATTCTCGGATGTCATTTTTAAATACTGCCACAAAACAAAGTTTAATTAACATATCACATATTATCCCGATACTCTGACCGACCAATTAAATGCCAAATAAACTTAGGTAGGTCATACAAGCGAAGGAATTCCCCATCTCTCCCCTCCTAGTTCTTATCTCACATCTCAGCTAGGGATCATATCCCTAAGCTTTGATACCAACTGTGACGACCCTAAAATAGGTATACATCACCTATTCTGAGTCGCCAAATACATGGTACAAAATACAAATAAAAAATTAATTATACATCTGTCATGTAAAATACGACAAAACATAAGCTGTGAGTTTTAATACAACATTGTCTTCTAAACAGTATTCAAACTCAAAATAAGTCCTCAATATATTTATTTTCACATTATTGCATAGAATCGTGAGGACTACTAATGCTATCATCTGAACCGTCACTCCATTCCCCGACTAGTCCCTGCTACGTTCTCATTTCTTTGAAGAGAACAATGAAAGCAAAAGGGTGAGCTCAACTAGCCCAGTAAGAAATATTATGACTAAGATAATACAGAATAAATTATCATTAGCCTTCAACAGTGTTAAACTGATAAAATATAACAAACATCAAGTTTAACTGCAGCAAAACAAGCAATCCATTAAAAGAGTCAAGTAAAGAATAAAATCTACTATCTTTTATGATTTAAAAGGTTTTTTCATCACTTTTATCGCTGAGACTCAGCTTAATAAATAATCCACATCATCCCTGCACTACAGCCAAGGATATTTATTAGTATCACGACCACAAATTATCCATGCACTACGGGCCAAGGATATTCGTGTATTCATCATTGGTCATGATCACGCCAACAACTATCCATCAATGCACTGCGAGCCAATGAGGACTTTTAACACATCATTTGTAACATTACGGTCTTGATTACACCGAAAAATCCCTGGTCATAATCATACCAAGTCCATCTATGCACTACAGGCCACAGATGACTTTCAACAAAATATAAACATGAGGATGATGACAATGATATAAGAATTCAATAAAACAAGTTTAAGAATTAATTTATGCAGGAACCAACAACATCCAAATTGTCAACATGATACAGCTTTGTAGAGTAAAATTTAAGAATGCTCAGAAAAATATTTCCATGAAAAGATACTAGATGAAGCGCAAATATCAAGGATATTCCACTAATTTCATGGAATATAGAAGTCAAAACTGTAATCAACTGAGTATAATAAAGAATGGAATAACAAAAGAAATCACCAGGCATGCGATAGACCGCACAGACAGGTTATTCCAACATAATAATAAATAAAGGAACCAGGTCATGCGTAAACGCACAGACAGAATATTCCAATAGAATAATAAACAACGGAACTAGGTCATGCGTAAACGCACAGACAGGATGCTCCAACATAATAATAAATAACGAAACCAGGTCATGCGTAACGCACAAACAGGATGTTCCAACAGAATAATAAAGAATAGAATAATAGAAGAATTTCACCAAGTATAGGGTAGCCCACGTATACAGGTTATTCCAACATAATAATAAAGAATGGAATAACAGAAGTTCTCTTCATTAATACAAAAGAAATAATACCCCTTACCTTAAAAGAAACTAGATATAAGAGTAGTGAAGTAGCAGAATACTTTTCTTCTTTCTCTCTATAATTTCTCTTTCTAGAGTGTCAGTGAATTCGTAAGAAATAATGAAAGAATGAGCTTTTATTTATAGAAGAATGGACTGTATAGTAACTAATTCATTAATGGTCCAGATTGATTTACTTTTAAATGGACGGTCCTGATTGATTTAATAAAATATTCTAATAAAATAAAATCTTTTAAATAATATTTATATATATATATATATATAACCTGTGCAGACAAATATCACGGGTGAAAACCCCGTGACTTCAATTGATTTCTTCTGCCAAGCTTTTCAATCTAGCATACATATAATAATGGAATAATACACCCCCATGTGATCACCAATTAAATTTTCCACCCACTTGATAAAAATCTCCCATCCCTTGACTAAATATCACCCCCATTCCTACATAACACCCATTTTTCCTCCAACCCAACTTTCATGATTTTATATATATATATATATATATATATATATATATATATATATATATATATATATATCTTATTCATAACACACTATTTTGAAAAAATGAATAAGTGGGGGGTCCAAATAATACGCTAAACTTACAACAAATACTCCATAAAAATCTCCTCAATATTTTTAGCAACATTTATCATCATTACTATAATTCACAATATTAATCGACCTGGTCGTTCTCAGGAAAGTGGGGGCTTTCCAATAAGGATTTCTCCCTATTGGCGCGTAATTAGGTGACCAAACCTCTCCTTGACAGAACTTCTAGACATCGTTAATATTCTAAATAATAATATTAATAACTTCGTCGTCTCAATTATTGATTTAATAGTATATAAAAAATTGACAATAATTGAATCAAATAACGTGAGATACTATGCAACAATTAATATAACAATAATTGAACAAAACTGAGTGACTTCTCACGTAAGCATCAATAATCAATATCGTGTGCTACTATGCAACCACGCATATTACTGTACTTTTAACACCGGGTGTTTCAACAGTTAACGGTAAAACTTCCGCCGTTATTTTCATAAAGTATTTTTGTCGGTTCTCAATCCGATAATAATTCGGTTGTGGGGTCCACCAATGATTGTGCCGTCGTACGAATATTCCCTGTTAAAACGAATATTCTCCGACCAATCGAATATAATATAACAACTTGCGTACTTTGCAAAATTTATAAATATTACCCAC
The DNA here is from genome assembly GCA_016801055.1 of Panax notoginseng. Lineage (NCBI taxonomy): Eukaryota > Viridiplantae > Streptophyta > Magnoliopsida > Apiales > Araliaceae > Panax > Panax notoginseng. The sequence continues at coordinate 1,214,884 of CM029017.1, forward strand.
AACTATAACATTATATCAAATTCATTCCATAATATTCAAAAATGATATTTGTAGAAAAATCATCTTTATTAAAAAGTTAGGGTCTTACATATATATATATATATATATATATATATATATATATATATATATATATACACACACTAACGTTGAGAGTCGCGTTGTGTGGGTATGCCCGGATCGTCGATCTGTGACTTTTTATTGCTTATACATATATATATATATATATATATATATATATGATAAAAAAAACTTAAAAATCTGAAATATCTTACAGTGGGCTGCCAAGAAGACTTCAAATAGCTTTAAACGCCTGAAAACTCGGTTTCCACTGGTTAAATTTCAATATGTAGCAAAACACGAGCTTACAAGTGTTTAGAAAGAAGAATCACTCAGTTTAGAGAATTTTAGAAGTGTTTACACACTAAAACGGACAGAGATTCCTCTCCTTTTTCTCTTTTTCTCTCTTTTTTTATTATGAGTTGCCAAAGGCTTATATTTATAGACCAGGGAGCCGCGGGTCTACCTACGGCTACCCGGGGTGACCCGGGCTCTATGGGTCTCGTCGCCTTAAAGTACGTGCACTCGGGTAATGCGTTGTCCGCTCGAACCTTCATAACTTTCAATCCGGCATCCGATAAAGGCGTGTTGTACCTTTTCAGAAGGCTGTTATCGAGAGCTACACAATAACATGGGATTAAAGGTTGTACGAAGCAAGGAAGATGGTTCCATGACCAGATCTTCAAGTCTTCAAATTCTATCTGGTGTGCTATCTTGTGTAGTAGTCACTCAGGATTTGAGCAATGGTTCTTGTGGGACACTGCTATATACAATGTTGATTGACATGTGTTGAGACGACGTGAATGTAGTATTGAGGTGGCAAAATGATAATTTTGCCCCTCACCGGGGTTATCTCCAGTTTTGCGCAGATGTAGCAGTCGTTGCTCAGGATTATCTCTGAGATTGGGCTACTGTGAATGTCGAATGTCCTCAGGGTTATCTCTGAGGTGTGCTTGACCTCTCGGGGTTTTCTCTAGGGTTAGAATTGAGTGTCCCGGAGTTGTCTCCAAGGTTAAAACTGAGTTTTTTGGGGGTTATCTCCAGAACTGGAACTGCGTCCCTCAGGGTTATCTTCAAGGTTGGAACTGAATCTCCCGTGGTTGTCTTTGGGATTGAAACTGAATATCTCAGGGTTGTCTCCGAGATTGAACTGAGTATCCCAGGGTTGTCTCCGGGATTGAGCTGATTTGACTTTTAGGGTAATCTCTAGAAGATGATTTTGCCCTCTTACGAGGTTAGTAACAGGAATGTAAAATTTCAAGTGTCTACAACTGGTGGACATAGTCGTGGTTGTGGTCGTATAGGGTAGATTATGGCTGAGGAAGTCCCGGACCAGGATCGTAACATTCAAGACGCGATGATTGAGGATTTACAGAGATAGGTTACAGAGTTAACCAGGCGTCTTAAGGCACTGACCCGGGGTCGTCGTGGACAGGTTCTGAAAGAGGTAGTCCCGCACCTTGATCACTATCGTCGACAGTTTCTGGCTCAGGAAGTCCCACATCTTGATCATGACGAGGAAAGGTATTATTCTCGTGGACAGTATCCGACCGAGGAAGTCCCGGTCTATTTCTCGCATGTAAGACCCCGAATTTTATGAAATAAAAGTATTCAATTTTTCTTATAATTAATATTCAGTAAATAGTTAAATTGATAAATGTTAAAGTTAAGGGTGATATATGAATTTTTTTTCAAAATACACAAGTGGTTATAAAATATTCATTGTTGTCGGGGAATATTCGTTTGGTCGTGGAATATTCTTTCTGTCGGGGAATATTCGTACGACGGCGCAGCCATTTGTGGGCCCCATAACAGAATAAATGTCGGGTGAAGAAAAAGATAAATTTGAGTTTTTACAAATAACGGCGTAGTTGTTACCGTTAACACTGTTGGAATACCCGGTGGTTAAAATACAGTAATACGCGTTATTGCACAGTAGCACACGGTATTGCACAGTATTTTTGAAATTATTGATTCTTACGTAAGAAGGCACTACTGAATAATTGTCACAGTAATTACTGTTCAATATTTTATTTTATTGATTTAATAATTGCTGCGTTGATATTTTATATTATTGTTGTTCAATAATTGTCGCTGCACTGTATTTCCCATTATCAGATCAATAATTCATGTTATTTGAATAATATTATTAGATAACATTATTGGCAATGTCTAAAAAGTTCTGTCTAAGAAGAGGTTTGGTCACCTAATTGCGCGCCAGTAAGGAGAAATTCTTATTAGAAAGCCCCCTCTTTCCTGGGAACGGCCTGGTTGTCATAAATGTGATTCTGTAATATTATTTGTGAATAATTAATTATTGATTCATATGATAAGGAAATATTTATTTTATGTGGATATAAATGAGGGATATATTTTGGTAGTTAAAAATGAAGGAATTAATGTTGAGGTGTTTTATCTGTATTTTTATCGGAACGGGGGTATTGAAAATCAAATTAGGATTTTTAAGATATTTTGCGAGGGTTATAATTTTTAATCCGACCGTTGGATCGTGGTAATATTTGGATATGTTATACATATATAAGTTGAGTATATGTCCACAAATTTTGAACCGTTAAAAATGAACGTATAATTTGTTATGAATTTTACAAGATGACTAGTTCAGAAATTGTTGAATTTTCGGAGATAATCATTTTGGTGGAAAATTCTAGAATTGGTGGACCCCATTCTTGGTTGGTGAAGAAATGTGATGAGAGTTTTATTCAAATGTGGTGGATGGGAATAGTAGCAGGTAAAGCCATCAGGTTGCAGGTTAAGTCTGCTTCGGCGTGCTAACATTTTCCTATAAATAGAGGGCTAAGTTAGAATTGAAAATCACACCAGAAACATAAGCTTTCTCTCTTTCTCTCTCTATATTATGAAGCATATTTTGTGAGTATTTAGATACTTTGAGAGTTGCTATTCAGTGCAAGTTTCCTTCGGCTTTGCATTCTAGTCAGAAATACTGCACTTTTGAGGTAAGGGATAGTAATGAATTTTAAGGGTTATTATGTTTTTCAGTTCGTAATTCTTCTGACCTTCAGAAAATTCTGAAAAAATTTGAAATGATATTTTGATGAGTTTTATTGATTGTGTCCAAAAATAATAATTTTTGGATGTATAGATTAAGAGTTATGAATTTTACGGGAAAAGACTATTTTAAAAGTAACCGCTTATAACTCCTTGTAGTTAACTCCAAAATTGATGAAATTTTTATTGAAAGTATATCTATATAATATCAGTGTACTCTGTAAATTTCAGAATTTTTGGATAAAAGTATAATTTATGATAAATGTCTAAATATTCGGCGGTTTTGGCCTTATGAAAAATAGTAAATGAGTATTAAAAATTCTGAGAAAAATATATGTTCAATATGGGACTATATTCTGCTAAATTCCAGAAAAGAAATATTTTTGGAACTGATTTGGTATTTTTCATGAAAATGGACTAGTTATAAAAAATGAATTAAATATGTTATGTGAAGTAAGAAAATTAGAAAATAGGATTTTATGGCTTGAGAATCCTATATGAGGTATATGCAGATTTTTGATGAGGATTTTGGTTATTGATGATGAAATCTTAAGAGTTTGCATTTTATGATGATTAAATGCATTAATTAGTAAAGTGTAAATAATTTAAATAAATTATTTATAAGCTTAAAAAATATTATTTTTTCAGTATCATTATACCGAAAATATTGATATGTATATTATTGTGGAATTTCTACCTTTTTCATGTCGAGGTTACTATTCATGAGTTACTATTCATGAGTTACTATTCACGAGTTACTATTCATGAGTTACTATTCACGAGTTACTATTCACGACAAAATTGGTTTCTTTTTCTAACCAAATTATAGTTGATTTATGAATATTACTCTTGAAATTAAATCTATGTTTTGATCATACTGTTTTTATTATCATATATAACATTTTTATAACCTTGATGTTAAAATTCTCTTTCGCTTGAGTGTAAAGATGGGTAAATTATTGGTATGATCATGACTATGGGTTCTCTTTGGCCAGTAGTGCAAAGTTGAATTGTTGACTAGTATGATCATTGTAAGACCCCGTATTTTATGAAATAAAATTATTCAATTTTTCTATTTAGTAAATGGTTAAATTGATAAAAGTTTAAAGTTATGGGTGAAATATGAATTTTTTTTTTAAAATAAGCAAGTGGTTATAAAATAATCATTGTTGTCGGGGAATATTCGTTTGGTCGTGGAATATTCTTTCTGTCGGGGAATATTCGTACGACGGCGCAGCTATTTGTGGGCCCCATAACAGAATAACTGTCGGGTGAAGAAAACGACAAATTTGAGTTTTTACAAATAACGGCGTAGTTGTTACCGTTAACACTGTTGGAATACCTGGTGGTTAAAATACAGTAATACGCGTTATTGCACAGTAGCACACGGTATTGCATAGTATTTTTGAAATTATTGATTCTTACGTAAGAAGGCACTACTCAATAATTGTTACAGTAGTTACTGTTCAATATTTTATTTTATTGATTCAATAATTGTTGCGTTGATATTTTATATTATTGTTGTTTCAATAATTGTTACTGCACAGTATTTCCCATTATCAGATCAATAATTCATATTATTTGAATAGTATTATTAGATAGCATTATTGGCAATGTCTAGAAAGTTCTGTCTAAGGAGAGGTTTGGTCACCTAATTGCGCGCCAGTAAGGAAAAATTCTTATTGGAAAGCCCCCTCTTTCCTGGGAATGGCCTGGTTGTCATAAATGTGATTCTGTAATATTATTTGTGAATAATTAATTATTGATTCATATGATAAGAAAATATTTATTTTATGTGGATATAAATGAGGGATATATTTTTGTGGTTAAAAAATGAAGGAGTTAATGTTGAGATTTTTATCCGTATTTTTGTCGGAATGGAGGTATTAAAAATCAGGGTTTTTGAGAAATATTGCGGGTGTTATAATTTTTAATCCGACCGTTGGATCGTGGAAATTTTTGGATATGTTATACATATATAAGTTGAGTATATGTTCAAAAATTTTGAACCGTTAAAAATGAACGTATGATTTATTATGAATTTTACGAGATGACTGGTTCAGAAATTGTTGAATTTTCGGAGTTTATCATTTTTGTGGAAAATTCTAGAATTGGTGGGCCCCACTTGTGGTTGGTGAAGAAATGTGCTGAATTATATTTCAAATGTGGTGGGTGGGAATAGTAGCAGGTAAAGCCATCAGGTTGCAGGTCAAACCTACCAAAATTTTCCTATAAATAGAGGGCTAAGTTAGAATTGAAAATCACACCAGAAACATAAGTTTCTCTCTTTCTCTCTCTATATTATGAAGCATATTTTGTGAGTTTTTAGATACTTGGTGAGTTGCTATTCATCAGTGCAAGTTTCCTTCAGCATCATATCCGATATCCAGTCAGAAGTACTGCTCTTTTGAGGTAAGGGATATTAAGGGATTTTAAGGGTTGTTATGATTTTCAGTTTCGTAATTTTTCTGATCTTCAAAAATTCTGGAAAAATTTGAAATGATATTTTGATGAGTTTTCTTGATTGTGTCCAAAAATGGTGATTTTTGGATGTATAGATTGAGAGTTATGAATTTTATGAGAAAAGACTATTTTAAAAGTAACAGCTTATAATTTCTTGTGGTTAACTCCAAAATTGATGAAATTTTTATTGGGAGTACATGTATATGATAGAAGTATACTCTGTAAATTTCAGAATTTTTAGACAAAAGTACAATTTTTGATAAATGTCTAAATATTCGGCTATTTTGGCCATATGAAAAATAGTAAATGACTTTTAAAAATTCTGAGAAAAATATATGTTCACTATGGGACTATATTATGCTAAATTCCAGAAAAGAAATATTTTTGGAACTGATTTGGTATTTTTCATGAAAATAGTCTAGTTATGAGTAAATGAATTAAATATGTTATGTGAAGTAAGAAAATTGGAAAATAGGATTTTATGGCTTGAGAATCCTATATGAGGTATATGCAGATTTTTGATGAGGGTTTTGGTTATTGATGATGAAATCTTAAGAGTTGGCATTTTATGATGATTAAATGCATTAATTAGTAAAGTGTAAACAATTTAAATAAATTGTTTATAAGCTTAAGAAATGTTATTCTTTCAATATCATTATACCGAAATATTGGTATGAATTTTATTGTGGAATTTCTACCTTTTTGAGTCGGTGTTACTATTCACGAGTTACTATTCACGAGTTACTATTCATGAGTTACTATTCACGAGTTACTATTCATGACAAAATTGGTTTCTTTTACTAACCAAATTATAGTTGATTTATGAATATTACTCTTGAGATTAAATCTATATGTTGATTATATTGATTTTATTATCATATATAACATTTTTATAACCCTGATGTTGAAATTCTCTTTCACTGGAGTGTAAAGATGGGTAGATTATTGGTATGATCATGACTAGGGTTCTCTTTGGCCTGTAGTGCAAAGTTGAATTGTGACTGGTATGATCATGACCATTGAATTTATAATTGAATATCTTAAGCTTAAGTGAAAAAGTGAATTGATCAACATGGTTATAATTATTGTTTATATAAATTCTGAAATGATTATATATTTCTTTGAGATATGAATATATTTGGCCTGTAGTGCAAATATGAATTGTTGAAGAATATCTTTGGCCTGTAGTGCAAAGATGAATTATTGATGAATATCTTTGGCCTGTAGTGCAAAGATGAACTGTTGTTGAATATCTTTGGCCGTAGTGCAAAGATGGTTTTATTAGTATGATTATGAACAGGAACTGTGATTTGGTATAACCATGATCTTTGATGTTTTAGGTAAAGACATGTGATGAAAATATTCTTCGTCCTGGGTGCGAAGAAAACTTTATAGTCACAATTATGATTATGAGTTATTCATATGATTGTGGAAAGGAACTGTTGAGTGATGTTACATGGATAAAACATTGTTGGTGGATTTTTAACATGGAGAAGATAATAGACTTTATAGTCTATTTGACTCTTCTAATGGATTGCTCGTTCCGCTGCAACTATGGTTAAAATTTTTATCATTTACCATATGTTCTAAATCTCTGATTTATTATTGATGAAGGCTATTGATAATTTAATTATCTTTAGTCATGATATTCTTTACTGAGCTAGTTGTGCTCACCCTTTTGCTTCACAATTCCTTTCAGGTAATAAGAGTGTAGCTGGGTCGAGCGGGGGTAACAAGGGAATAGAACGGTGGTCATCATTTAGTAGTTATATTTGGTGAAGGAAATAGGGTGTGGCGAACCCAACGTTGGAAGGGTGTTTTGTCACTATCATACAAGATGTCTAATGACATACAACCTCGTGTCATCATAGGACAGGGTTGTGCTCATCCACTTGCTGAGTATATCTATGGGCACTACCTATATAATCTTGGTGTTTGTTTGAAGTATAATTCTCAATTAGAGACAGTGGAGATAATGATAAGTCAAGAGAAGACTCACCATTGGGAAGAATATGATAGTAATCTTCTCGTTTTTCTTTGGGGTCTATTGGGTCAACCAAGGATAATTCTGTGGCCATATGATATCTATCATAACCTAGAAGCATGGCCTCCCATGTACGAAGGTTTCCTTGAGCACTTCCCAAAGATTCTAATTTCTAAAACAGTTTTTGACTATACCTTTATGTAAGGTGTCATTGTGAGGTACTATCCACGGTTGGAACATGAGTCATATTTGGTATATGTTTGTATCCAAACTCACAGCATATGTGTTGTTGTATTTTGCACGACAATTGTTGTAATAAAGTTGTAGATGTTTTCTGTACCATGTATTTGACGACTCAGAATGGGTTGGGTGGAATGGACCTGTTTTGGGGTCGTTACAATCATGACCATTGAATTTATAACTGAATATCTTTAGCTTAAGTGCAAAGGTGAATTGATCAACATGGTTATAATTATTGTTTATATAAATTCTTAAATGATTATATATTTCTTTGAGATATGAATATATTTGGCCTGTAGTGCAAAGATGAATTGTTAATGAATATCTTTGGCCCGTAGTGCAAAGATGAACTGTTGTTGAATATCTTTGGCCTATAGTGTAAAGATGGTCTGTTGATGAATATCTTTGGCCTGTAGTGCAAAGATGAACTGTTGTTGAATATCCTTGGCCGTAGTGCAAAGATGGATTTATTAGTATGATTATAAACAGGAACTGTGATTTGGTATAACCATGATCTTTGATGTTTCAGGTAAAGACAGGTGATGAAAATATTCTTCGTCGTGGGTACGAAGAAAAATTTAGAATCACAATTATGATTATGAGTTATTTATATGATTGTGGACCAGAACTGTTGATTGATGTTACAGGGATAAAATATTGTTGGTGAATTTTTAACATGGAGAAGATAATAGACTTTACAGTCTATTTGACTCTTCTAATGGATTGCTCGTTCCGCTGCAACTATGGTTGAAATTTTTATCATTTACCATATGTTCTAAATCTCTGATTTATTATTGATGAAGGCTATTGATAATTTAATTATCTTTAGTCATGATATTCTTTACTGAGCTAGTTGTGCTCACCCTTTTGCTTCACAATTCCTTTCAGGTAATAAGAGTGTAGCTGGGCTAAGTAGCATTAGCCTGTGACCCAATCTGGGGCTTTGAGGTTACCGGACATGGTTGGATTTGACTAGCTGTATCCTACTGCATTGTTGCGAGCAACGACGTTGGGCCGTGAGGTTTTACAAAGTTGAATTGTTGACTGGTATGATCATGACCATTGAATTTATAACTGAATATCTTTAGCTTAAGTGCAAAGGTGAATTGATCAACATGGTTATAATTATTGTTTATATAAATTTTGAAATGATTATATATTTCTTTGAGATATTAATATCTTTGGCCCGTAGTGCAAAGATGACCTGTTGATGAATATCTTTGGCCTGTAGTGCAAAGATGGTCTGTGGATGAATATCTTTGGCCCGTAGTGCAAAGATGAATTTATTAGTATGATTATGAACAGGAACTGTGATTTGGTATAACCATGATCTTTGATGTTTCAGGTAAAGACATGTGATGAAAATTATCTTCGTTCTGGATGCGAATAGGAATTTAGAATCACAATTATGATTATGAGTTATTTATATGATTGTGGACCAGAACTGTTGATTGATGTTACAGGGATAAAACAATGTTGATGGATTTTTAACATGGAGAAGATAATAGATTTTATGGTCTATTTGACTCTTCTAATGGATTGCACGTTCCGCTGCAACTATAGTTGAAATTTTTATCATCTACCATATGTTCTAAATCTCTGATTTATTACTGATGAAGACTATTGATAATTTATTTATCTTTAGTCATGATATTCTTTACTGGGCTAGTTGTGCTCACCCTTCTGTTCACAATTCCTTTCAAGTAATAAGAGTGTAGCTGGGTCGAGCGGGAGTAACATGGGAATAGAACGGTGGTCATCATTTAGGAGTTATATTTGGTGAATCATCTTGGGTGAAGCGAACCTAACGTTAGAAGGGTGTTTTGTCACTATCATACAAGATGTCTAATGACATACAACCTCGTGTCATCATTAGACAGGGTTGTGCTCATCCACTTGCTGAGTATATTTACGAGCACTACCTATATAATCTTGGTGTTTGTTTGAAGTATAATTCTCAAATAGAGACAGTAGAGATAATGATAAGTCAAGAGAAGACTCACCATTGGGAAGAATATGATAGTAATCTTCTCGTTTTTCTTTGGGGTATATTGGGTCAACCAAGGATAATTCTATGGCTATATGATATCTATCACAACCTAGAAGCACGGCCTCCCATGTACGAAAGTTTCCTTGAGCACTTCCCAAAGATTCTAATTTCTAAAACAGTTTTTGACTATACCTTTATGTAAGGTGTCATTGTGACGTGTTGTCCACGGTTGGGACATGAGTCATATTTGGTATATATTTGTATCCAAACTCACAGCATATGTGTTGTTGTATTTTGCACAATAATTATTATAATAAAGTTGTAGTTATTTTCTGTACCATGTATTTGGTGACTCAGAATGGGTGTTGTATACCTATTTTGGGGGCGTCACAGTTGGTATCAGAGCTTAGGGATATGGTCTCTGGCGGAGATCGGAGAATAGAACTAGGAAGGGAGAGACGAGTATAATCCTTCGCTAGTGTGTCCTACCTAAGCTTATTTGTTGGTCAGTCGTAATATCGGAATATTATGTGATATGTTAATTTGTTCAATTAACCCTTGTTTTGAAGCTATATTCTAGAATGATAGCTAAAATATAGGAGATTAGCAATGGAGAAATCATGATGACAGGGAAGATGGAATCTGAAATGAAAGCAAGGTATTCTCAACTCTTTGAAATATCAGGTACGTAAATTTCGGGGACGAAATTTCATAAGGAGGGGAGATTGTAAGACCCCGAATTTTATGAAATAAAAGTATTCATTTTTTCTTATAATTACTATTTAGTAAATGGTTAAATTGATAAATGTTAAAGTTAAGGGTGATATATGAATTTTTTTTCAAAATACACAAGTGGTTATAAAATATTCATTGTTGTCGGGGAATATTCGTTTGGTCGTGGAATATTCTTTCTGTCGGGGCATATTCGTACAACGGCGCAGCCATTTGTGGGCCCCATAACAGAATAACTGTTGGGTGAAAAAAACGACAAATTTGAGTTTTTACAAATAACAGCGTAGTTGTTACCGTTAACACTGTTGGAATACCCGGTGGTTAAAATACAGTAATACGCGTTATTGCACAGTAGCACACGGTATTGCACAGTATTTTTGAAATTATTGATTCTTACGTAAGAAGGCACTACTGAATAATTGTAACAGTAATTACTGTTCAATATTTTATTTTATTGATTCAATAATTACTGCGTTGATATTTTATATTATTGTTGTTCAATAATTATCACTGCACTGTATTTTCCATTATCAGATCAATAATTCATGTTATTTGAATAATATTATTAAATAAAATTATTGGCAATGTCTAGAAAGTTCTGTCTAAGGAGAGGTTTGGTCACCTAATTGCGCGTCAGTAAGGAGAAATTCTTATTGGAAAGCCCCCTCTTTCCTGGGAACGGCCTGGTTGTCATAAATGTGATTTTGTAATATTATTTGTGAATAATTAATTATTGATTCATATGATAAGGAAATATTTATTTTATGTGGATATAAATGAGGGATATATTTTTGTAGTTAAAAATGAAGGAGTTAATGTTGAGGTGTTTTATCTGTATTTTTATCGGAACGGAGGTATTGAAAATCAAATTAGGATTTTTAAGATATTTTGCGAGGGTTATAATTTTTAATCCGACCGTTGGATCGTGATAATATTTGGATATGTTATACATATATAAGTTGAGTATATGTCCACAAATTTTGAACCGTTAAAAATCAACGTATAATTTGTTATGAATTTTTCGAGATGACTGGTTCAGAAATTGTTGAATTTTTAGAGATAATCATTTTGGTGGAAAATTCTAGAATTGGTGGACCCCACTTTTGGTTGGTGAAGAAATGTGCTGAGATTTTTATTCAAATGTGGTGGGTGGGAATAGTAGCAGGTAAAGCCATCAGGTTGCAGGTTAAGTCTGCTTCGGCGTGCTAACATTTTCCTATAAATAGAGGGCTAAGTTAGAATTGAAAATCACACCAGAAACATAAGCTTTCTCTCTTTCTCTCTCTATATTATGAAGCATATTTTGTGAGTATTTAGATACTTTGAGAGTTGCTATTCAGTGCAAGTTTCCTTCGGCTTTGCATTCTAGTCAGAAATATTGCACTTTTGAGGTAAGGGATAGTAATGGATTTTAAGGGTTATTATGTTTTTCAGTTCGTAATTCTTCTGTCCTTCAGAAAATTCTAGAAAAATTTAAAATGATATTTTGATGAGTTTTATTGATTGTGTCCAAAAATAGTAATTTTTGGATGTATAGATTGAGAGTTATGAATTTTACGGGAAAAGACTATTTTAAAAGTAACCGCTTATAACTCCTTGTGGTTAACTCCAAAATTGATGAAATTTTTATTGGAAGTATATCTATATAATATCAGTGTACTCTGTAAATTTCAGAATTTTTGGATAAAAGTACAATTTATGATAAATGTCTAAATATTCGGCGGTTTTGGCCATATGAAAATTAGTAAATGAGTTTTAAAAATTCTGAGAAAAATATATGTTCAATATGGGACTATATTCTGCTAAATTCCAAAAAAGAAATATTTTTAGAACTGATTTGGTATTTTTAATGAAAATGGACTAGTTATAAAAAAATGAATTAAATATGTTATGTGAAGTAAGAAAATTGAAAAATAGGATTTTATGGCTTGAGAATACTATATGAGGTATATGCAGATTTTTGATGAGGATTTTAATTATTGATGATGAAATCATAAGAGTTGGCATTTTATGATGATTAAATGCATTAATTAGTAAAGTGTAAATAATTTAAATAAATTGTTTATAAGCTTAAAAAATATTATTCTTTCAATATCATTATACCGAAATATTGATATGTATATTATTGTGGAATTTCTACCTGTTTCATATCGGGGATACTATTCATGAGTTACTATTCATGAGTTACTATTCACGAGTTACTATTCATGAGTTACTATTCACAAGTTACTATTCACGACAAAATTAGTTTCTTTTTCTAACCAAATTATAGTTAATTTATGAATATTGCTCTTAAAATTAAATCCATATTTTGATCATATTATTTTTATTATCATATATAACATTTTTATAACCTTGATGTTGAAATTCTCTTTCGCTTGAGTGTAAAGATTGGTAAATTATTGGTATGATCATGACTATGGGTTTTCTTTGGCCAGTAGTGTAAAGTTGAATTGTTGACTTGTATAATCATGACCATTGAATTTATAACTGAATATCTTTAGCTTAAGTGCAAAAGTGAATTGATCAACATGGTTATAATTATTGTTTATATAAATTTTGAAATGATTATATATTTCTTTGAGATATTAATATCTTTGGCCCGTAGTGCAAAGATGACCTGTTGATGAATATCTTTGGCCTGTAGTGCAAAGATGGTCTGTGGATGAATATCTTTGGCCCGTAGTGCAAAGATGAATTTATTAGTATGCTTATGAACAGGAACTGTGATTTGGTATAACCATGATCTTTGATGTTTCAGGTAAAGACATGTGATGAAAATTATCTTCGTTCTGGATGCGAAGAGGAATTTAGAATCACAATTATGATTATAAGTTATTTATATGATTATGGACCAGAACTGTTGATTGATGTTACAGGGATAAAACATTGTTGATGAATTTTTAACATGGAGAAGATAATAGATTTTATGGTCTATTTGACTCTTCTAATGGATTGCACGTTCCGCTGCAACTATGGTTGAAATTTTTATCATCTACCATATGTTCTAAATCTCTGATTTATTACTGATGAAGACTATTGATAATTTATTTATCTTTAGTCATGATATTCTTTACTGGGCTAGTTGTGCTCACCCTTCTGTTCACAATTCCTTTCAGGTAATAAGAGTGTAGCTGGGTCGAGCGGGAGTAACATGGGAATAGAACGGTGGTCATCATTTAGGAGTTCTATTTGGTGAATCATCTTGGGTGAAGCGAACCCAACGTTGGAAGGGTTTTTTGTCACTATCATACAAGATGTCTAATGACATACAATCTCGTGTCATCATAAGATAGGGTTGTGCTCATCCACTTGCTGAGTATATTTACGAGCACTACCTATATAATCTTGGTATTTGTTTGAAGTATAATTCTCAATTAGAGACAGTAGAGATAATGATAAGTCAAGAGAAGACTCACCATTGAGAAGAATATGATAGTAATCTTCTCGTTTATATTTGGGGTATATTGGGTCAACTAAGGATAATTCTATGGCCATATGATATCTATCACAACCTAGAAGCATGGCCTCCCATGTACGAAGGTTTCCTTGAGCACTTCCCAAAGATTCTAATTTCTAAAACAGTTTTTGACTATACCTTTATGTAAGGTGTCATTGTGACGTGTTGTCCACGGTTGGGACATGAGTCATATTTGGTATATATTTATATCCAAACTCACAGCCTATGTGTTGTTGTATTTTGCACAACAATTATTGTAATAAAGTTGTAGTTATTTTCTGTACCATGTATTTGGCGACTCAGAATGGGTGTTGTATACCTATTTTGGGGGCGTCACAAACTGTGACGCCCCCAAAATTAGGTATACGTCACCCATCTTGGGTCGTCACTTACATGGTACAGAATACAAATACAACTTACTAATACAACTGTCGTGTACAATACGACAAAACATAAACTGTGAGTTTGAATACAAATATTATCTTCTAGAGAGTATTCATACTCAAAAGGAGTCCTCATTACATTTATTAACACACTATTACATAGAATAGTGAGGACTACTAATGCTATCATTCGAACCATGACTCCGTTCCCCGACTTGCCCAGCTACGTTCTCATTTCCTGAAGAGAACAGTGAAAGAAAGGGTGAGCTCAACTAGCCCAGTAAGAAATATTATGACTAAGATAATGCAGAATAAATTATCATTAGCCTTCAACAATGTTAAACTGATAAAATATAATAGACATCAAGTTTAACTGCAGCGGAACAAGCAATCCATTAAAAGAGTCAAGTAGAAAATAAACTCTACTATCTTTTATGATATAAAAGGTTTTTCAACACTGTTATCGCTGGGACTCAGCTTAATAAAATAATCCACATCATCGAATTACCCCTGCACTACGGCCAAGGATATTCGTGTATTCATTAATGGTCATGATCATGCCAACAACTGTCCATCAATGCACTACGGGCCAATGAGGACTTTTACCACATCATTTGTAACATTACGGTCATGATTATATCGAATAATCCCTGGTCATAATCATACCAAGTCCATCTATGCACTACAGGCCACAGATGACTTTCAACATTTTATAAACATGAGGATGATGACAATGATATAAGAATTCAATAAAACAAGTTCAAAAATTAATTTATCCAAGAATTAACAACGTCCAAATTGTCAACATGATACTGCTTTGTGGAGTAAAATTCAAGAATGCTTAGAAGAATATTTTCATGAAAAGATACTGGATGAAACGCAATTATCAAGGATATTCCACAAATTTCATGGAGTATAGAAGTCAAAACTTTAACCAACTGAGTATAATAAGGAATAGAATAACAAAAGAAATCACCAGGCATGCGATAGACCGCATAGGCAGGTTATTCCAACAGAATAATAAATAACGGAACCAGGTCCGGCGTAAACCACACAGACAGGATATTTCAACAGAATAGTAAAGACAGAACCAGGTCCGGCGTAGAATGCACAGACAGGATATTCCAACAGAATAGTAAAGATGGAACCAGGTCCGGCGTAGAACGCACAGACAGGATGTTCCAACAAAATAATAAATAATGGAACCAGGTCCGGCGTAGAACGCACAGACAGGATGTTCCAGCAGAATAATAAGGAATGGAATAATAGAAGAATTTCACCAAGTATGCGGTACTTCGCATAAACAGGTTATTCTAACATAATAACAAAGAATGGAACAACAGAAGTTCTCTTCATGAAGATGAAAGAAAGAAATAATATTCCCTACCTTTGAAAGAAACTGGATATAGGAGTAGTGAGGGAGCAGACTTCTCTTCCTCTATAGATTTTCTCTCTATAGCTTCTCTCTATAATTTTCTCTCTAGAGTTTCAGTGAATTCGTAAGAAATAATGAAGGAATGAGCTTCTAGTTATAGGAGAATAGAAGTGTACTGTTCATGGATGAAATAATTTTGCAAATATACGTACCAAGGTTTTGATATCACCAATGCAAAAATTCAATCAACTAACCAATAAGATTACAACAAAAAATTAAAATATAATACATATATATAAACACATGTTTTCAACTTATATATATCAATATTATATATACACCACTTAATTTTTCTCCCCCATAACCAACATCAATTCCCCACCCACCCAATAATCAAATTCACTACACTCTTACATATCACTATCACACTCAAACACATCTTACACCCATCACTTTCATATAATTACTTTTCCACCATTTTCCACTCACACACATCACTTTCACTCTTCCTTTTGTTCCACCACTCTCCACTCACACATATAATATTATATATACACACACATCACAATCTTATATATATAAACTCCTTCCCCTACGTAACTCTCTCCCACCCCCATTTCTAAAATCAATTTTTCAACACATATGGGCCCCACATGTGGCCCCCACATGTGGGCCCCACCTTTAAATAAATTCTACCGATTATTTTGAAAAATAGGTAAATGGGAGTCTATAAAATAAGCAAAACTGAGTAACTTCTCACATAAGCATCAATAATCAATATCATGTGCTACTATACAACCACGCGTATTACTGTACTTTTACTACTGAGTAGTTCAACAGTATTAACGGTAAAATTTTCGTCGTTATTTTCATAAATATATTTTTGTCGTTTTCTCAATCCGACAATAATTCCGTTGTGGGGTCCACCAATGATTGTGCCATCGTACGAATATTCCCCGACACAAATAATATTCTCCAACCAATCGAATATAATACAATAACTTGCATACTATGCAAATTTTATAAATACTACCCACAACTATAACATTATCTCAAATCCACACCATAATATTAAAAAAAAAAATTTCGAGAAAATTAAATATTTATTCATAAAATCTGAGGTCTCACAATCTCCCCTCCTTATGGAATTTCGCCCTCAAAATTTACGTACGTGCCTGGTATGCCGAACAGGTGAGGATACCTTGACTTCGAACTCTTGAGGTATAACCTTTAAGCGTAGAATATATTCCAGGATTTAAAAAGGTACATCTTCATACGTTAAATCATCTGCTATCTCGTTTGGTTTTAAATCAATAATGTGGTTCGGGTCTTTCACATATCTACGTAATGTCGATACGTTAAAAAAATGTTATAAACACGCGACATACTTGGCAGTAAAATGAGTCTATAAACCACAGTTCTTACTCGATCAAGTATTTTAAATGGGTCTATTAAATCGAGGGTTGAGATTTTCTCTCTTCGTCGATTCTTGCTTCTAGAATAACGCCCTCTTGAACCTTCTTCATTCATCTACTTCGGGTCTGTAGCTTGCATGGCTTTAACTTTATCGATTAAAACCGATTCTACTCGTATATTCATTATCTTCATATGGGTCCCTAGAGTCTTTAACTCTATCTTCATCATTTGTAAGTTATACGAAATGAGTCTTTGTGTTAACAACATCGCACTTGTAAACGCATACGATCTTCTACTCAACGCGTCAGCTACCATGTTCGCTTTTCCACGATGGTATTGAATGGTACGATAGTAATCTTCAACAGCTCGAGCCAACGTCTTTGGCGCATGTTATGTTCGTTTTAAATAAAGAAATATTTGAGGGTTTAAGAAATGGGTTTTGTACTGGGGTCAATACAAAAGTCGATTTCACGCTCTAGGGTAGGCCAAGAAGTCTTCAAGAATACGCCAGGAAATTTATTAACAATAGAAATATCATTCAAAACTGTGACTCTCATCCAAGACTTGGATAACACGTCACGTTGATACTTATCAACTTGCCATCTTCATTCACGACGTCGCCTACAGAAAGTCTGGCTTTGGTGCATTATACACAAGGAGGTCAACAACAAAAGGACCGGGGCTCTTTACTTATGGCTTGATATGACAATGATTGACTTTAGTGGTTTGGTTGCTTGAATTCGCATAACAGGTTGGTTAGGAGTATGAAATCTAACAACCTTACGAAAAGCATGATGAGTCGTTAACCAATCATTTCCAAAAAAATCGCATCAAAGGGAAGTATTTTCAAAGAGATAAGATTGACAGGTAACGTGAAAGTGTTGATTTGAACAAGATTTATAAATAGTGGAGGTAACGAATGTTTCTCCCAACTTAGTTTAAACAGATATATGAAAGTCTAACTTCTCCGGAGTTAACTTCAAACATTGAACACAACTAGGTGAAATAAAAGAGTGAATAGAACCGGTATCTAACACGGTATAGACTTCGCAAGAGTTTATGACTAACATACCCGTGATAATATTATTCAGGTTCCTCGTCACGAAAAAAAACACTCTCTCTTAAACTACCGGCTTTGGCTTGTCTGGGACAACCTTTGGCATCACTATTCTAGCTGGACTTGACTTCACCATATGACAAAATCGAGCTAGGTGACCTTCTCTTCCGCAATTAAAACACGCTTTGGATTGCTGCGTACAGTTTGGACGGATGTGTCCCACCTGTCCGCATTTGAAACATACGACCGGTGGTCGTTCTTCTTCCTTTGAAACGGGTGTAACGACCCCAAAACAGGTCCATTCCATCCAACCTATTCTGAGTCGCCAAATACATGGTACAGAAAATAACTACAACTTTATTACAATAATTGTCGTACAAAATACAACAACACATATGCCGTGAGTTTGGATACAAATATATACCAACTATGACTCGTGTCCCAACCGTGGACAACACCCCACAATGACACCTTACATAAAGGTATAGTCAAAAACTGTTTTAGAAATTAGAATCTTTGGGAAGTGCTCAAGAAAACCTTTGTACATGGGAGGCCATGCTTCTAGGTTGTGATAGATATCATATGGCCATAGAATTATCCTTGGTTGGCCCAATATACCCCAAAGAAAAACGAGAAGATTACTATCATATTCTTCCTAATGGTGAGTCTTCTCTTGACTTATCATTATCTCCACTGTCTCTAATTGAGAATTATACTTTAAACAAACACCAATATTATATAGGTAGTGCTCGTAAATATACTTAGCAAGTAGATGAGAACAATCCTGTCTTATGATGACACGAGGTTGTATGTCATTAGACATCTTGTATGATAGTGGCAAAATACCCTTCCAACGTTGGGTTCGCTTCACCCTAGATGATTCACCAAATATAACTCCTAAATGATGACCACCGTTCTATTCCCCTGTTACCCCCGCTCGACCCAGCTACACTCTTATTACCTGAAAGGAATTGTGAACAGAAGGGTGAGCACAACTAGCCCGTCAAAGAATATCATGACTAAAGATAAATAAATTATCAATAGTCTTCATCAGTAATAAATCAGAGATTTAGAACATATGGTAGATGATAAAAATTTTCAATCATAGTTGCAGCGGAACGTGCAATCCATTAAAAGAGTCAAATAGACCATAAAGTCTATTATCTTCTCCATGTTAAAAATCCACCAACAATGTTTTATCCCTGTAACATCACTTAACAGTTCCTTTCCACAATCATATGAATAACACATAATCATAATTGTGATTCTAAATTTTTCTTCGCACCCAGGACGAAGAATATTTTCATCACCTGTCTTTACCTGAAACATCAAAGATCATGGTTATACCAAATCACAGTTCCTATTCATAATCATACTAATAAATCTATCTTTGCACTACAGGCCAAAGATATTCGTCAATAGTTCATCTTTGCACTACTGACCAAAGATATTCAACAACAGTTCATCTTTGGTCAGTAGTGCAAAGATGAACTGTTGACGAATATCTTTGGCATGTAGTGCAAAGATGGATTTATTAGTATGATTATGAATAGGAACTGTGATTTGGTATAACCATGATCTTTGATGTTTCAGGTAAAGACAGGTGATGAAAATATTCTTCGTCCTGGGTGCGAAGAAAAATTTAGAATCACAATTATGATTATGAGTTATTCATATGATTGTGGAAAGGAACTGTTGAGTGATGTTACAGGGATAAAATATTGTTGGTGGATTTTTAACATGGAGAAGATAATAGACTTTATGGTCTATTTGACTCTTCTAATTGATTGCACGTTCCGCTGCAACTATGGTTGAAAATTTTAATCATCTACCATATGTTCTAAATCTATGATTTATTACTGATGAAGACTATTGATAATTTATTTATCTTTAGTCATGATATTCTTTGCTGGGCTAGTTGTGCTCACCCTTCTGTTCACAATTCCTTTTAGGTAATAAGAGTGTAGCTGGGTCGAGCGGGGGTAATAGGGGAATAGAACGGTGGTCATCATTTAGGAGTTATATTTGGTGAATCATCTAGGGTGAAGCGAACCCAACGTTGGAAGGGTATTTTGCCACTATCATACAAGATGTCTAATGACATACAACCTCGTGTCATCATAAGACAGGATTGTGCTCATCCACTTGCTAAGTATATTTACGAGCACTACCTATATAATCTTGGTGTTTGTTTGAAGTATAATTCTCAATTAGAGACAGTGGAGATAATGATAAGTCAAGAGAAGACTCACCATTGGGAAGAATATGATAGCAATCTTCTCGTTTTTCTTTGGGGTATATTGGGTCAACCAAGGATAATTCTATGGCCATATGATATCTATCACAACCTAGAAGCATGGCCTCCCATGTACAAAGGTTTTCTTGAGCACTTTCCAAAGATTCTCATTTCTAAAACAGTTTTTGACTATACCTTTATGTAAGGTGTCATTGTGAGGTGTTGTCCACGGTTGGGACACGAGTCATAGTTGGTATATATTTGTATCCAAACTCACATCACATGTGTTGTTGTATTTTGTACGACAATTATTGTAATAAAGTTGTAGTTGTTTTCTGTACCATGTATTTGGTGACTCAGAATAGGTTGGATGGAATGGACCTGTTTTGGGGTCGTTACATTTTGGTATCAGAGCTTAGGGATATGGTCTCTGGCGGAGATCGGGAAATATAACTAGGATGGGAGAGATGAGTAAATCCTTCGCTAGTGTGCCCTACCTAAGCTTATTTGTTGGTCAGTCATAATTTCAGGATATTATGTGATATGTTAATTTGTTCAATTAACCCTTGTTTTGAAGCTGTATTCTAGAATGATATCTGAAATACAGGAGATGAGCAATGGAAAAATCATGATGACAGGGAAGATGGAATCTGAAATGAAAGTAAGGTATTCTAAACTCTTTGAATTACCAGGTACGTAAATTTTGAGGACGAAATTTCATAAGGAGGGGAGATTGTAAGACCCCAAATTTTACGAAATAAAAGTATTCAATCTTTCTATTTAGTAAATGGTTAAATTGATAAAAAGTTAAAGTTAAGGGTGATATATTAATATTTTTCAAAATAAGCAAGTGGTTATAAAATATTCATTTTGTCGGGAAATATTCGTTTGGTCGTGGAATATTCTTTCTGTCGGAAAATATTCGTACGACGGCGCAGCTATTTGTGAGCCCCATAACGGAAAGCGATTGGATGAAGAAAACGACAAAATTGAGTTTTAATAAATAACGGCGTAGTTGTTACCGTTAACACTGTTGGAATACCTGGTGGTTAAAATACAGTAATACGCGTAGTTGCACAGTTGCACACGGTATTGCACCATATTTTTTTCAATTATTAATTCTTACGTAAGAAGGCACTACTCAATAATTGTTACTGTAGTTACTGTTCAATAATTTATTTTATTGATTCAATAATTGCTGCGTTGATATTTTATATTATTGTTGTTTCAATAATTGTTGCTGCACAGTATTTTCCATTATCAGATCAATAATTCATATTATTTGAATAATATTATTAGATAGCATTATTGGCAATGTCTAGAAAGTTCTGTCTAAGGAGAGGTTTGGTCATCTAATTAGGCGCTAGTAAAGAGAAATCCTTATTGGAAAGCCCCCTCTTTCTTGGGAACGGCCTGGTTGTCATAATTGTGACTCTGTAATATTATTTGTGAATAATTAATTATTGATTCATATGATAAGGAAATATTTATTTTATGTGGATATAAATGAGGGATATATTTTTGTGGTTAAAAATGAAGGAGTTAATGTTGAAGTTTGTATCAGTATTTTTGTCGGAATGGAGGTATTAAAAATTAGGGTTTTTGAGATATTTTGTGGGGGTTATAATTTTTAATCTGACCGTTGGATCTTGGTAATTTTTGGATATGCTATACATATATAAGTTGAGTATATGTCCACAAATTTTGAACCGTTAAAAATGAACGTATGATTTATTATGAATTTTACGAGATGACTGATTTAGAAATTGTTGAAGTTTCGAAATTTATCATTTTGGTAGAAAATTCTAGAATTGGTGGGCCCCACTCTTGGTTGGTGAAGAAATGTGCTGAGATTTTTATTCAAATGTGGTGGGTGGGAATAGTAGCAGGTAAAGCCATCAGGTTGCAGGTTAAGTCTGTTTCGGCGTGCTAACATTTTCCTATAAATAGAGGGCTAAGTTAGAATTAAAAATCACACCAGAAACATAAGCTTTCTCTCTTTCTCTCTCTATATTATGAAGAATATTTTGTGAGTATTTAGATACTTTGAGAGTTTCTAGTCAGTGCAAGTTTCCTTCGGCTTTGCATTTCAGTCAGAAATACTGCATTTTTGAGGTAAGGGATAGTAAGGGGTGTTATTCTTTCTTATTCATGAAGAGAACTGTTGTTATTTCATTTCTTATTATTCTGTTGGAATAACCTGTATACGTGGTCTATCCTATACTTGGTGACATTCTTCTATTATTCTGTTGGAACATCATGTCTGTGTGTTTTACACCGGACCTGGTTCCGTTTTTATTATTATTTTGTTGGAACATCCTGTCTGTGTGTTTTACACCGGACCTAGTTCCGTCTTGTTATTATTCTGTTGGAACATCTTGTCTGTGTGTTTTACACCGGACTTGGTTTCATTATTTATTATTCTGTCGGAATATTCTGTCTGTGCGTTTACGCCGGACCTGGTTCCATTATTTATTATTCTGTCGGAATATCCTGTCTGTGCGTTTATGCCGGACCTGGTTCCATTATTTATTATTCTGTTGGAATAGCATGTCTGTGCTGTCTATCGCATGCATGGTGATTTCTTTTGTTATTCCATTCTTTATAGTACTCAGTTGGTTAAGTTTTGACTTCTATACTCCATGAAATTTATGGAATATCCTTGATAATTGCGTTTCATCCAGTATCTTTTCATGAAAATATTCTTCTAAGCATTCTTGAATTTTACTCCACAAAGCAGTATCATGTTGACAATTTGGACGTTGTTAATTCTTGGATAAATTAATTCTTGAACTTGTTTTATTGAATTCTTATATCATTGTCATCATCCTTATGTTTATAAAATGTTAAAAGTCATCTGTGGCCTGTAGTGCATAGATGGACTTGGTATGATTATGACCAGGGATTATTCGGTATAATCATGACCGTAATGTTTATAAAATGTTAAAAGTCATCTGTGGCCTGTAGTGCATAGATGGACTTGGTATGATTATGACCAGGGGTGATTCGATGATGTGGATTATTTTATTAAGCTGAGTCCCAGTAATAACAGTGTTGAAAAACCTTTTAAATCATAAAAGATAGTGGAGTTTATTTTCTACTTGACTCTTTTAATGGATTGCTTATTCCGCTGCAGTTAAACTTGATGTCTATTATATTTTATCAGTTTAACATTGTTGAAGGCTAATGATAATTTATTCTGCATTATCTTAGTCATAATATTTCTTACTGGGCTAGTTGAGCTCACCCTTTCTTTCACTGTTCTCTTCAGGAAATGAGAACGTAGCTGGGGTAAGTCGGGGAATGGAGTGATGGTTCGAATGATAGTATTAGTTAGTAGTCCTCACTATTCTATGTAATAGTGTGTTAATAAATGTAATGAGGACTCCTTTTGAGTATGAATACTCTCTAGAAGATAATATTTGTATTCAAACTCGCAGTTTATGTTTTGTCGTATTGTACACGACAGTTGTATTAGTAAGTTGTATTTGTATTCTGTACTTTGTATCTGACAACCCAAGATGGGTGATGTATACCTAATTTTGGGGGCGTCACAGTGCACCTTGATCATGATGAGGAATTTATAATTTTAATTCTGATGAAGAATAGTTGGTTGAGGAAGAAGTAGATGAGTATGGAGAACCTGTATATGACGAATATGCAGATGAAAAAGAAATATATGATGAATATGCAGATGAAGAAGAAATTTATGAGGAATATATAGATGAAAAAGAAATTTATGACGAATATGACGATGAAGGAGAACCATTTGGAGAACCTGAGTATAACGAATATGATGATGGCGATGAATAGGAGAATGGATCGTATGAA
This sequence comes from Panax notoginseng, assembly GCA_016801055.1. Taxonomy (NCBI): domain Eukaryota; kingdom Viridiplantae; phylum Streptophyta; class Magnoliopsida; order Apiales; family Araliaceae; genus Panax; species Panax notoginseng. The sequence continues at coordinate 1,239,138 of CM029017.1, forward strand.
GATAGCCAGGAGACCCTGATCGTTCTCAAGAGTCTACCAACTCATAAAGGTGATTCCGAAGAGGATTGGTTGAGAACCAATATCTTTCAAATAACTTGCACCATAGCAAATAAAGTCTGCAAGTTAATCATTGATAGTGGCAGTTGTGAGAACATAGTGTCCGAAGAGGCTGTCAAGAAACTACAGTTGAAAACAGATCGGCATCCTAAACCATATAAGTTTTCGTGGTTTAAAAAAGGCAATGAAGTAAGAGTGGATAAAAAGTGCTTAGTGTCTTTTTCCATCGGCAATAAATATTTTAATAATGCGTGGTGCGATGCGGTGGCAATGGACGCATGCCATGTGTTGTTGGGCCGACCTTGGCTGTAACGCCCCCAAATTCAGGTACTTAAAACCCGAACTCGGTGCTTCACGATACCATTTCTATGAGCAGAATAATACTAATAATAATAACAATAATATAAATCTGAAACTTATCTTACATTTATCAGAGTCTAATTCCAAGTACGCAACCTTTACTATAATATATTACATGATAGATAATAAATATCATGGTCTATATATTGTCTAACTATTACCAAAGATACCATTACACTTATTCTGTTTGCTTTCCTTTTTACCTTATTCTTGGCCGACCCTTCTAGCTGTTCATACTTAGCTGAAAATATTTAAATTAAGCAAGGATGAGCATTTGAGTGCCCAGCAAGTAGTAACAGTTATAAATATAATTAGTTGAAAGAGTTAAATGTTTTCTTTATACATCACTTCTACAATGAATTAATAGTTGTGAAGTAAACTGAACCGATAATCATAACATAACAATTCTATATCAAATTTTTGAAACTACGTATTGACTATATATGGGGTTTAGTTGACATACTATGAACATTATTTTAAATTTTCGATAAGGTTTAGCAGAACTTCATCTACAAACCGTCATAACTTACGGGCACAAGGGTGTACATCTCATGGTGTAAGACCCCGAATTTTATGAAATAAAAGTATTCAATTTTTTATAATTACAATTCAGTAAATGGTTAAATTGATAAAAAGTTAAAGTTATGGGTGAAATGTGAAAACTTTTCAAAATAAGCAAATGGTTATAAAATATTCATTGTTGTCGGGGAATATTCGTTTGGTCGTGGAATATTCTTTCTGTCGGAGAATATTCGTACGACGGCGCAGCCATTTGTGGGCCCCATAACAGAATAACTGTCGGATGAAAAAAACGACAAATTTGAGTTTTTATAAATAACGGCGTAGTTGTTACCTTTAACACTGTTGGAATACCCGGTGGTTAAAATACAGTAATACGCGTTATTGCACAGTAGCACGCGGTATTGCACAGTATTTTTGAAATTATTGATTCTTACGTAAGAAGGCACTACTAAATAATTGTCACAGTAATTACTGTTCAATATTTTATTTTATTGATTCAATAATTGCTGCGTTGATATTTTATATTATTGTTGTTTCAATAATTGTCACTGCACAGTATTTCCCATTATCAGATCAATAATTCATATTATTTGAATAATATTATTAGATAACATTATTAGCAATGTCTAGAAAGTTCTGTCTAAGGAGAAGTTTGGTCACCTAATTGCGCGCCAGTAAGGAGAAATTCTTATTGGAAAGCCTCATCTTTCCTGGGAACGGCCTGGTTGTCATAAATGTGATTCTGTAATATTATCTGTGAATAATTAATTATTGATTCATATGATAAGGAAATATTTATTTTATGTGGATATAAATGAGGGATATATTTTTGTGGTTAAAAATGAAGGAGTTAATGTTGAGGTGTTTTATCTGTATTTTTGTCGGAACGGAGGTATTGAAAATCAAATTAGGGTTTTTGAGATATTTTGCGAGGGTTATAATTTTTAATCCGACCGTTGGATCGTGGTAATATTTGGATATGTTATACATATATAAGTTGAGTATATGTCCACAAATTTTGAACCGTTAAAAACGAACGTATGATTTGTTATGAATTTTACGAGATGACTGATTCAGAAATTATTGAATTTTCTGAGTTAATCATTTTGGTGAAAAATTCTAGAATTGGTGGGCCCCACTCTTGGTTGGTGAAGAAATGTGCTGAGATTTTTATTCAAATGTGGTGAGTGGGAATAGTAGCAGGTAAAGCCATCAGGTTGCAGGTTAAGTCTGCTTCGGCGTGCTAACATTTTCCTATAAATAGAGGGCTAAGTTAGAATTGAAAATCACACCAGAAACATAAGTTTTCTCTCTTTCTCTCTCTATATTATGAAGCATATTTTGTGAGTAGTTAGATACTTTGAGAGTTGCTATTCAGTGCATGTAACGCCCCCAAAATAGGTCCATTCCATCCAATCCATTTTGAGTCGTCAAATACATGGTACCGAAACAACTACAACTTTATTAATACAACATAAAAACTGTGAGTGTAAATACAAATATTGTCATATAGACAATATCCACACTCAAATAAGTCCTCATTACAATTATTGGAACAATATTTTACAAAAAAAAATGGTGAGGACTACTAAAACAACTTCCTAGAACCTTCATTCCATACCCCGACTAGTACCTGCTACATTCTCGCCTCCTGAGAAGAAAATGGAACAACAAGGAAAAGGGTGAGCTCAACTAGCCCAGTAAAGAATATTATGACTAAGATAATATACAACAAATTATCGTTAGTCTTCAACAGGGAAAAATTTAATAGAATACAATAGACAACAAGTTTTAATTCATTATTTGCAGCGGAAAATAATAATTCATAGAGAAGTTACGTAGAGAATGAAATCTACGATTATCTATGAATTTAAAAGCCCATCATCAACATTTTATCCCTGTAACATCAATCAATAAATATCTTGAATCAAATAGTCATCTTTGCACTACAGGCCAAAGATATCCATCAGTTGGTCATGTTCACCTCAGCACCTGCTCATCTTTGCACTACGGGCCAAAGATATTCATCAGAAATTATTCATCTTTGCACTACAGGCCAAAGATATTCAGTTATATCATCATTTAAGATTGAGGATGATGAAAAATATTTTAAAGAAAACGAATTCAGTGAAGCAAAATAACAAATATTAAGGATTCGTATTTCGATTTATCCATGTCCAAAAATACCTTATCATAGTGAAGTAAAATTCAAGAATGATCAAAACATGGATACAATCAAAGCTAGTATCCAGAATAGATATTTGGACGAAAAGAAGGAAGTTTCATTTTTCGGTGAATAGTAACTCGTGAATAGTAACTCGTGAATAGTAACTCATGAATAGTAACTCATGAATAGTAACCCCGACATGAAAAGTTCTAAATTTGATAAAAATTCAGATCAATACTTCGGCATAATGATATTGAAGAAATTAATATCATTTAAGAAGAAATAATATCCCTTACCTCGGAAAGACGGTACTTCTGACTGGAATACTAGATATAGTGCTGAAGGAAACTTGCACCGTAAAGCAACACTCAAAGTATCAAATACTCACAAGAATACACTCGATATATAGAGATAGAAATAGAGAGAAAACTTCAGTTTCTGGTGTGATTTTCAATTCTAACCTAAGCACCCTATTTATAGGAAAATGCTTAGAACACCAAAGCAGAAAATTTAATATAATAATAATATATTTATCAAATTTTCCTTAGCCCACCTCTAGACATCTGATCTCAGCCCATTTATATCACATGTTAGCCCACTTAAATGCCAAAAAACGTTTTTTTTCAAAATAATAAATAAAACTTTCAAAAATTAATTATTTCGGAACTTCAGAACTTCAATAATTCATAATAAATAGCCCTTTTATCAGAAAATTCGAATCTCACGAGTTTTTATAGGAAATTCAATTCTCTACAACTTTACAGAAGAAAGTTTTTCCAAATTCCAAACATAAATTGACCGAAATCCACAAACGGGCGATTTTACAGTCAATAATAAATTTTCGGTCAAGAATTGTGTCCACCAACACACAAAACATGTGTTAATCATTTAATGCCACAAAAATACTCTTCCTCCTCATATACTCATATATCCCACATTCATTGTAAAAATATCATCATCAATATATTATTAAAATAATATATTTAAATGAATTATTTTATCAGAAAAAGATAAAATATTAATTTTCAACAATTGTCACATTAAAAATTTTCTCCATCTATATCCACATAAAATCAATATTTTCCTCATCATATAAATCAATAATTAATTATACACAAATAATATTACAGAACCACAGTACTGACAACCAGGCCGTTCCCAGGAAAGAGGGGGTTTTCCAATAAGGATTTCTCCTTACTGGCGCGCAATTAGATGACCAAACCTCTCCTTAGACAGAACTTTCTAGACATTGCCAATAATGTTATCTAATAATATTATTCAGATAATATGAATTATTACTCCGATAATAAAAAATACTGCGTAGTGACAATTATTGAAACAATAGTAATATAAAATATCAACGCAGCAATTATTGAATCAATAAAATACAATATTGAACAGTAATTACTGTAACAATTATTGAGTAGTGCCTTCTTACGTAAGAATCAATAATTGGTGCAATACCGTGTGCTACGCATATTACCGTGTTTTAACCACCGGGTATTCCAACAGTATTAACGGTAACAACTACGCCGTTATTTATAAACAACTTATTTTTGTCGTTTTCTTCATCCAATCGTTTTCTGTTATGGGGCCCACACAAGGCTGCGCCGTCGTATGAATATTCCCCGACAACAAGAATATTCCACGACCAAACAAATATTCCCCGACAATAATGAATATTTTATAACCACTAAAATATTTGCGCATTTTACCCATAACTAACCACATTAATCAAATCAACTCTTACTATTTCAGAATAATAAATAGAGGAAATTAAATTTTATTTATTAATAATTTGGGGTCTTACAACCTCCCCTCCTTATGAAATTTCGTCCTCGAAATTGACATACGTACCTGGTGTTTCGAAAAGATGAGGATACCTCGCTTTCATTTCCGTTTCCAACTCCCAGGTCATTTCCTCAATAGCATGGTTTCTCCACAAAACTTTAACTTGTGGTATGACCTTCGTGCGTAGGACATGCTCCTTCTTATCCATGATCTTGACAGGTACCTCCTCGTACGTTAAGTCTTCAGCTATCTCATCCGGTTCTAACTCAATAACATGGTTCGGGTCTTTCACATATTTACGAAGCACAGATATATGAAAAACATTATGAACACGAGACATACTTGGAGGTAACGCAAGTCTATAGGCCACATTTCTTACTCGGTCAAGAATCTGAAATGGACCAATAGATCGTGGATTGAGCTTTCCTCTCTTCCCAAATCTTGTAACTCCTTTCCATGGAGCTACACGTAATAATACATGATCCCCAATGTCAAATTCCACGTCCTTTCGATGAAGATCCACATAACTCTTTTGTCGATCCTGTGCCGTTTGTATACGTTGTCGAATCGTTTGGATCTTCTCTGTAGTCATTCGTACCAACTCTGGTCCCAACAACGTTGCTTCTCCCACCTCATCCCAACATACTGGAGAGCGACACTTTCGTCCATATAATGCTTCAAAGGGAGCCACACCTATACTTGCCTGATAACTGTTGTTGTAAGAGAATTCTACCAATGGTAGGTACTTATCCCAACTTCCTTTGAAATCTAGGACACAAAGTCTTAATAAATCTTCAAGAGTTTGAATAGTCCTTTCTGATTGCCCGTCCGTTTGAGGATGGTATGCCGAACTGAACCGTAAATCCGTGCCCATAGCTTTTTGCAAGCTAACCCAAAATCTTGAAGTGAATCTTGGGTCACGATCCGAAACTATGGATACTGGCATGCCATGCAACCTTACAATCTCATTCACGTACATACTAGCAAGACGTTCAAGGGAATAAGTCTCCCGTATCGGTAAGAAATGAGCAGACTTGGTTAATCTATCAACTATAACCCAAATAGCATTTATACCTTGAGAAACCGTGGGAAGACCCGTAACAAAATCCATGGTAATGTGTTCCCACTTCCATTTCGGAATCTCAAGTGGTTGCAATGGACCCTTTGGTACTTGATGCTCCGCCTTTACACGTTGACAAGTTAAACACCTCGAGATAAACTTTGCAATCTCTCTCTTCATATTGTTCCACCAAAATGTATGTCGAAGATCACGATACATTTTAGTACTTCCAGGATGGATTGCAAATGGTGTATTGTGTGCCTCCATCATGATCTTGTACTTTAAATCAGAATCGTTAGGAACACAAAGTCTGGAGTGGACTCGAAGTATTCCTTCTTCATCGATTCTTGCTTCTGGAATAGCACCTTCTTGCACTTTCTTCTTCATACGCATCAGCTCCGGGTCTGTAGCTTGAGCAACTTTAACTTTATCGATTAAAGTTGGTTCTACGCGTATACTTGACATCATCGCACTCATTCCTGCATATGATCTTCTACTCAACGCGTCAGCTACCACATTTGCTTTTCCAGGATGGTATTGAATAGTGTGGTCGTAATCTTTTAACAGCTCGAGCCAACGTCGTTGCCGCATGTTGAGTTCTTTCTGAGTGAAGAAATATTTGAGGCTTTTATGGTCTGAATATATCTCCACTTTCTCCCCATATAGATAGTGCCTCCAGATCTTTAGCGCGAAAATGACTGCTGCCAACTCTAGATCATGAGTAGGATAATTCCTCTCATATTCTTTAAGTTGTCGCGAGGCATAGGCTATGACTTTCCCACGTTGCATGAGAACACATCCTAACCCTTTACCTGAAGCATCGATGTAGATAACAAATCCATCCAAACCAGATGGTATTGTCAGAACAGGTGCCGAAATGAGTCTCCTCTTAAGCTCTTGGAAACTCTTCTCGCATTCTTCGCTCCATACGAATTTGATATCCTTCCGAGTCAGCTGAGTTAACGGGGTAGCGATTCGAGAAAACCCTTCTACGAATCTCCGATAATAACCAGCTAAGCCCAGAAAACTACGTACATCGGTCACCGTCTTCGGTTGCTCCCAGCTTTGTATTGCTTCAATCTTCGCCGGGTCCACAGATACTCCATGTTTCGACACCACGTGCCCTAAGAATGCTACTTCCTCAAGCCAGAACTCGCATTTCTTCAACTTAGCATATAGCTTGTTTTCACGCAGCCTTTGGAGTACCAGCTTCAAATGGTGCTCATGATCTTCACGGCTTTTGGAATATATGAGGATGTCATCAATAAAGACAACAACGAACTAATCCAAATAATCCTTGAATACTCGGTTCATCATATCCATGAAAGCCGCAGGAGCATTAGTCAATCCAAAAGACATGACTAAGAATTCATAATGCCCGTACCGAGTTCTAAAGGCAGTCTTCGGAATATCCTCAGTTTTAACCTTCAGCTGATGATATCCAGAACGAAGATCGATTTTTGAAAAGAATTGTGCTCCTTGTAACTGGTCAAACAGGTCATCAATACGAGGTAGCGGATACCTATTCTTGATGGTGACATGGTTTAATTCCGGTAATCGATACAAAGTCGCATACTCCCGTCTTTCTTCTTTACAAATAAAACAGGAGCACCCCAAGGAGATGTACTAGGACGAATGAAACCGATGTCCAACAACTCTTGTAGTTGGACTTTTAACTCCTGAAGTTCAATAGGAGCCATTCGATATGAGGTTTTAGAAATGGGCTTTGTACCAGGTTCAAGATCAATAAAGAATTCAACTTCACGTTCTGGGGGTAGACCGGAAAGTTCTTCAGGAAATACGTCAGGAAAGTTACTAACAACAGGAATATTATTCAAATTTGACGTGTCTTTATTCAAATCCATAACATGGGCTAAGAAAGCTTGACATCCATTTTTCAATAAACGAATGGCTTTATGACTTGATATGACAGTGATTGATTTTAATGGCTTTGTTGCTTGAATTTGAACAACAGGTTGATTAGGAATATGAAAACTAACCACCTTACGAAAACAATCAATTTTGGCATGATGAGTAGTTAACCAATCAATTCCTAAAATCACGTCAAATGCAAGTATCTTTAAAGAGATAAGGTCAACAGGTAAGGTGATGGTGCCAACTTGGATCAAACAAGATTTATAAACAGTGGATGTGATGAAAGTTTCCCCTAACGGAGTCTCCACAGATAAATCAAAGTCTAATTTCTCCGGAGTCAAGTTTAAACGTTGAGCACAAGCAGGAGAAATAAATGAATGGGTAGCACCGGTATCTAGTAAGGTATAAACTTCACATGAATTTATGATTAGCTTACCCGTGATCACCTCGTTTGGGTTCCTCGCATGTTGACCAGTCACGACAAACGCTCTTCCAGGAACCGTTGACTTTGACTTTTCTGGGGCAGCCTTTTGAGTCACCGTCCCCGCTGAACTTGGTTTCGCTATCGTACAATCTCGAGCGATATGTCCTTCCTTTCCACAATTATAGCATACCTTGAACTGTTGTGGACAGTTTGGGATGATATGTCCCTCTTTTCCACATTTATAGCATATGACCGGTGGTCGTTCTCCTCCCTTGGAACCAGTTGCTGCTGGTTCTGACGTCTTCGTATTATCATTGTTGAATCTCCTCTTTTTAAAATCTCCTTCCGACTCGCTTCTTCTATTTTCATAGCCACGATTACCACCAGAGTGGTTGCCGTTTTTGTCTGTACTTTTCTTTCTCCGCTGGTTATCATTGTTCTGATGACTGTTGTCACCGATATGATCCTGGTTGTGGTCCCTCGGTTGACCGTACTCGTTATCTCGCTCCAACAATTGAGCCCTGTTAACAACATCTGAATAGAGAGAAAATTTATGAGAAATGAGATATTGACGTATGCCGGGTTTCAAACCTCTCAGAAACATCCGTGTCATACGTTCTTCATTCTCCACCAAATGAGGTGCAAACCTGGACAACTCTGCAAACTTCTCCTCGTACTGGGACACCGTCATGTTATTCTGCTCCAGTCTAATAAACTCTACCTCCTTCATATGACGAATACTTTCAAGAAAGTACTTGTCATTGAATAGTTTCTGAAATGTCTCCCAAGACATGCTGAGTGCGGCTGGATGGGTACGCTTCACAGATTCCCACCAGTAGTCTGCCTCGCCACGGAACATAAAGGTGGCGAATGGAACCTTCTGTTCCTCCGTGCATCCCAAGACATCAAATATCTTGGTAATTTGCTTGACCCATGTCTCCGCCTTAATCGGATCTGGCTTTCCCCAGAATTCTGGTGGTCCCAACTCTTTGAACTGCTTGGCTGCGACCAACTGTGCGTTGCCATTGTTTCTTCCTATATTTTGAACAGGAATCTCCTTCGTCTGGTTTTGCATGAATCGCAAAAAGCTTCTAAACATCTCATCGTTCATCGTCTGCTCAGTGGTGTTGTTCACAGGAGGAACATTGCCAGCCTGTTGCACGTTCTCCTCGTTGGTGAGTACAAGTGTCTCCACGGTTTCATTTACTCCACTGTTAACATTCTCAGTCGACATTCTCAAATGCTGCCATAAAACAAGGGTTAATTTAACAAATTAACAAATCACATAATATCCCTATATTATGACCGACCAACAAATAAGCTTAGGTAGGACACACTAGCGAAGGATTTACTCGACTCTCCCCTCCTAGTTCTATTCCCCGATCTCCGCCAGAGATCATATCCCTAAGCTCTGATACCAACTGTAACGCCCCCAAAATAGGTCCATTCCATCCAACCCATTTTGAGTCGTCAAATACATGGTACCGAAACAACTACAACTTTATTAATACAACATAAAAACTGTGAGTGTAAATACAAATATTGTCATATAGACAATATCCACACTCAAATAAGTCCTCATTACAATTATTGGAACAATATTTTACAAAAAAAAATGGCGAGGACTACTAAAACAACTTCCTAGAACCTTCATTCCATACCCCGACTAGTACCTGCTACATTCTCGTGAGAATAAAATGGAACAACAACGAAAAGGGTGAGCTCAACTAGCCCAGTAAAGAATATTATGACTAAGATAATATACAACAAATTATCGTTAGTCTTCAACAGGGAAAAATTTAATAGAATACAATAGACAACAAGTTTTAATTCAATATTCGCAGCGGAAAATAATAATTCATAGAGAAGTTACGTAGAGAATGAAATCTACGATTATCTATGAATTTAAAAGCTCATCATCAATATTTTATCCCTGTAACATCAATCAATAAATATCTTGAATCAAATAGTCATCTTTGCACTACAGGCCAAAGATATCCATCAGTTGGTCATGTTCACCTCAACACCTGTTCATCTTTGCACTACGGGCCAAAGATATTCATCAGAAATTATTATCTTTGCACTACAGGCCAAAGATATTCAGTTATATCATCATTTAAGACTGAGGATGATGAAAAATATTTTAAAGAAAACGAATCCAGTGAAGCAAAATAACAAATATTAAGGATTCGTATTTCGATTTATCCATGTCCAAAAATACATTATCATAGTGAAGTAAAATTCAAGAATGATCAAAACATGGATACAATCAAAGCTAGTATCCAGAATAGATATTTGGACGAAAAGAAGGAAGTTTCATTTTTCGGTGAATAGTAACTCGTGAATAGTAACTCATGAATAGTAACTCATGAATAGTAACCCCGACATGAAAAGTTCCAAATTTGATAAAAATTCAGATCAATACTTTGGCATAATGATATTGAAGAAAATAATATCATTTAAGAAGAAATAATATCCCTTACCTCGGAAAGACGGTACTTCTGACTGGAATACTAGATATAGTGCTGAAGGAAACTTGCACCGTAAAGCAACACTCAAAGTATGAAATACTCACAAGAATACACTCGATATATAGAGATAGAAATAGAGAGAAAACTTCAGTTTCTGGTGTGATTTTCAATTCTAACCTAAGCACCCTATTTATAGGAAAATGCTTAGAACACCAAAGCAGAAAATTTAATATAATAATAATATACTTATCAAATTTTCCTTAGCCCACCTCTAGACATCTAATCTCAGCCCATTTATATCACATGTTAGCCCACTTAAATGCCAAAAAATGTTTTTCTTCAAAATAATAAATAAAACTTCCAAAAATCAATTATTTCGGAACTTCAGAACTTCAATAATTCATAATAAATAGCCATTTTATCAGAAAATTCGAATCTCGCGAGTTTTTATAGGAAATTCAATTCTCTACAACTTTGCAGAAGAAAGTTTTTCCAAATTCCGAACAAAAAGTGACCGAAATCCATAAACGGACGATTTTACAGTCAATAATAAATTTTCGGTCAAGAATTGTGTCCACCAACACACAAAACATGTGTTAATCATTTAATGCCACAAAAATACTCTTCATCCTCATATACTCATATATCCCACATTCATTATAAAAATATCATCATCAATATATTATTAAAATAATATATTTAAATGAATTATTTTATCAGAAAAAGATAAAATATTAATTTTCAACAATTGTCACATTTAAAATTTTCTCCATCTGTGTAAGACCCCGAATTTTATGAAATAAAAGTATTCAATTTTTCTTATAATTACTATTCAGTAAATGGTTAAATTGATAAAAGTTTAAAGTTATGGGTGAAATATGAATATTTTTTTCAAAATAAGCAAGTGGTTATAAAATAATCATTGTTGTCGGGGAATATTCGTTTGGTCGTGGAATATTCTTTCTGTCGGGGAATATTCGTACGACGGCGCAGCTATTTGTGGGCCCCATAACGAATAACTGTCGGGTGAAGAAAACGACAAATTTGAGTTTTTACAAATAACGGCGTAGTTGTTACCGTTAACACTGTTGGAATACCCGGTGGTTAAAATACAGTAATACGCGTTATTGCACAGTAGCACACGGTATTGCATAGTATTTTTGAAATTATTGATTCTTACGTAAGAAGGCACTACTCAATAATTGTTACAGTAATTACTGTTCAATATTTTATTTTATTGATTCAATAATTGCTACGTTGAAATTTTATATTATTGTTGTTCAATAATTGTTGCTGCACAGTATTTCCCATTATCAGATCAATAATTCATATTATTTGAATAATATTATTAGATAACATTATTGGCAATGTCTAGAAAGTTCTGTCTAAGGAGAGGTTTGGTCATCTAATTGCGCGCCAGTAAGGAAAAATCCTTATTGGAAAGCCCCCTCTTTCCTGGGAACGGCCTGGTTGTCATAAATGTGATTCTGTAATATTATTTGTGAATAATTAATTATTGATTCATATGATAAGGAAATATTTATTTTATGTGGATATAAATGAGGGATATATTTTTGTGGTTAAAAATGAAGGAGTTAATGTTGAGGTTTTTATCAGTATTTTTGTCGGAATGGAGGTATTAAAAATCAGGGTTTTTGAGATATTTTGCGGGGGTTATAATTTTTAATCCGACCGTTGGATCGTGGTAATTTTTGGATATGTTATACATATATAAGTTGAGTATATGTCCACAAATTTTGAACCGTTAAAAATGAACGTATGATTTATTATGAATTTTACGAGATGACTGGTTCAGAAATTGTTGAATTTTCGGAGTTTATCATTTTGGTGGAAAATTCTAGAATTGGTGGGCCCCACTTGTGGTTGGTGAAGAAATGTGCTGAATTATATTTCAAATGTGGTGGGTGGGAATAGTAGCAGGTAAAGCCATCAGGTTGCAGGTCAAACCTACCAAAATTTTCCTATAAATAGAGGGCTAAGTTAGAATTGAAAATCACACCAGAAACATAAGCTTTCTCTCTTTCTCTCTCTATATTATGAAGCATATTTTGTGAGTATTTAGATACTTTGTGAGTTGCTATTCAGTGCAAGTTTCCTTCAGCTTTATACCGATCAGAAGTACTGCTCTTTTGAGGTAAGGGATTGTAAGGATTGTAAGGGATTGTAAGGGATAGTAAGGGATATTAAGGATTTTAAGGGTTGTTATGATTTTCAGTTTCGTAATTTTTCTGATCTTCAAAAATTCTGGAAAAATTTGAAATGATATTTTGATGAGTTTTCTTGATTGTGTCCAAAAATGGTGATTTTTGGATGTATAGATTGAGAGTTATGAATTTTATGAGAAAAGACTATTTTAAAAGTAACCGCTTATAATTCCTTGTGGTTAACTCCAAAATTGATGAAATTTTTATTGGGAGTACATGTATATGATAGAAGTATACTCTGTAAATTTCAGAATTTTTAGACAAAAGTACAATTTTTGATAAATGTCTAAATATTCGGCTATTTTGGCCATATGAAAAATAGTAAATGACTTTTAAAAATTCTGAGAAAAATATATGTTCACTATGGGACTATATTATGCTAAATCCCAGAAAAGAAATATTTTTGGAACTGATTTGGTATTTTTCATGAAAATGGTCTAGTTATGAGTAAATGAATTAAATATGTTTTGTGAAGAAAGAAAATTGAAAAATAGGATTTTATGGCTTGAGAATCCTATATGAGGTATATGCAGATTTTTGATGAGGGTTTTGGTTATTGATGATGAAATTGTAAGAGTTGGCATTTTATGATGATTAAATGCATTAATTAGTAAAGTGTAAACAATTAAAATAAATTGTTTATAAATTTAAGTAATGTTATTCTTTCAATATCATTATACCGAAATATTGGTATGAATTTTATTGTAGAATTTCTATCTTTTGTGTCGGGGTTACTATTCATGAGTTACGAATATTACTCTTGAGATTAAAACTATATGTTGATCATATTATTTTTATCATCATATATAACATTTTTATAACCCTGATGTTGAAATTCTCTTTCACTGGAGTGTAAAGATGGGTAGATTATTGGTATGATCATGACTAGGGTTCTCTTTGGCCTGTAGTGCAAAGTTGAATTGTGACTGGTATGATCATGACCATTGAATTTATAATTGAATATCTTAAGCTTAAGTGCAAAGGTGAATTGATCAACATGGTTATAATTATTGTTTATATAAATTCTGAAATGATTATATATTTCTTTGAGATATGAATATATTTGGCCTGTAGTGCAAATATGAATTGTTGATGAATATCTTTGGCATGTAGTGCAAAGATGGCCTGTTGATGAATATCTTTGGCCTGTAGTGCAAAGATGAACTGTTGTTGAATATCTTTGGCCCGTAGTGCAAAGATGGTTTGTTGATGAATATCTTTGGCCCGTAGTGCAAAGATGGATTTTTTAGTATGATTATAAACAGGAACTGTGATTTGGTATAACCATGATCTTTGATGTTTCAGGTAAAGACAGGTGATGAAAATATTCTTCGTCCTGGGTGCGAAGAAAAATTTATAGTCACAATTATGATTATGAGTTATTCATATGATTGTGGAAAGGAACTGTTGAGTGATGTTACATGGATAAAATATTGTTGGTGGATTTTTAACATGGAGAAGATAATAGACTTTATAGTCTATTTGACTCTTCTAATGGATTGCTCGTTCCGCTGCAACTATGGTTGAAATTTTTATCATTTACCATATGTTCTAAATCTCTGATTTATTATTGATGAAGGCTATTGATAATTTAATTATCTTTAGTCATGATATTCTTTACTGAGCTAGTTGTGCTCACCCTTTTGCTTCACAATTCCTTTCAGGTAATAAGAGTGTAGCTGGGTCGAGCGAGGGTAACGGGGAAATAGAACGGTGGTCTCTAGCTGTGGATGTTCTCAGTATAGAAAAGTTCATTTAGTAGTTATATTTGGTGAATCCAATAGGGTGAGGCGTACCCAACGTTGGAAGGGTGGTTTGCCACTATCATACAAGATGTCTAATGACATACAACCTCGTGTCATCATAAGACAGGGATGTGCTCATCCACTTGCTGAGTATATATACGAGCACTACCTATATAATCTTGGTGTTTGTTTGAAGTATAATTCTCAATTAGAGACAGTGGAGATAATGATAAGTCAAGAGAAGACTCACCATTGGGAAGAATATGATAGTAATCTTCTCGTTTTTCTTTGGGGTCTATTGGGTCAACCAAGGATAATTCTGTGGCCATATGATATCTATCATAACCTAGACGCGTGGCCTCCCATGTACGAAGGTTTCCTTGAGCACTTCCCAAAGATTCTAATTTCTAAAACAGTTTTTGACTATACCTTTATGTAAGGTGTCATTGTGAGGTGATGTCCACGGTTGGAACATGAGTCACATTTGGTATATATTTGTATCCAAACTCACAGCATATGTGTTGTTGTATTTTGCACGACAATTGTTGTAATAAAGTTGTACATGTATTTGACTCAGAATATGGATGGAATGACCTATTTTTGACTTGTATCAGCTAATAGTGATTGTTGATGGGAATGATAGCAGATCTCCTATTTGATGGTTGTTGTCATGATACCATGTATTTGATCAGAGCTATAAGTAAAGAGCCCCGAGCCTCTCGCTGGTGACTTCCTGTTGATGGATGCACCGAAGCCAGACTCTCGTAGGGGACGCCGTTCTGCGGTGGCAAACTGATAGGTATCAATGTAGGTGCTGACAGTTGGGTCAGAGTTACATTTGGTATCAGGTTGGGATATGATCTCTGGCGGAGATCGGGGAATACAACTAGGAGGGGAGAGATGAGTAAATCCTTCGCTAGTGTGTCCTACCTAAGCTTATTTGTTGGTCAGTCATAATATCTGGGATATTATGTGATATGTTAATTTGTTAAATTAACCCTTGTTTTGAAGCTGTATTCTAGAATGATATTTGAAATACAGGAGATGAGCAATGGAGAAATTATGATGACAGAGAAGATGGAATTTGAAATGAAAAGGAAGGTATTCTCAACTCTTTGAAATACCAGGTACGTAAATTTCGGGACGAAATTTCATAAGGAGGGGAGATTGTAGACCCCGAATTTTATGAAATAAAAGTATTCAATTTTTCTTATAATTACTATTCAGTAAATGGTTAAATTGATAAAAGTTTAAAGTTATGGGTGAAATGTGATTTTTTTTTCAAAATAAGCAAGTGGTTTTAAAAATAATCATTGTTGTCGGGAATATTCGTTTGGTCGTGGAATATTCTTTCTGTCGGGGAATATTCGTACGACGGCGCAGCTATTTGTGGTCCCCATAACGAATAACTGTCGGGTGAAGGAAAACGACAATTTGAGTTTTTACAAATTACGGCGTAGTTGTTACCGTTAACACTGTTGGAATACCCGGTGGTTAAAATACAGTAATACGCGTTATTGCACAGTAGCACACGGTATTGCATAGTATTTTTGAAATTATTGATTCTTACGTAAGAAGGCACTACTCAATAATTGTTACAGTAATTACTGTTCAATATTTTATTTTATTGATTCAAAATTGCTACGTTGAAATTTTATATTATTGTTGTTCAATAATTGTTGCTGCACAGTATTTCCCATTATCAGATCAATAATTCATATTATTTGAATAATATTATTAGATAACATTATTGGCAATGTCTAGAAAGTTCTGTCTAAGGAGAGGTTTGGTCATCTAATTGCGCGCCAGTAAGGAAAAATCCTTATTGGAAAGCCCCCTCTTTCCTGGGAACGGCCTGGTTGTCATAAATGTGATTCTGTAATATTATTTGTGAATAATTAATTATTGATTCATATGATAAGGATATTTATTTTATGTGGATATAAATGAGGGATATATTTTTGTGGTTTAAAAATGAAGGAGTTAATGTTGAGTTTTTATCAGTATTTTTGTCGGAATGGAGGTATTAAAAATCAGGTTTTTGAGATATATTGCGGGGGTTATTTTTTTAATCCGACGTTGGATCGTTGTAATTTTTGGATATGTTATACATATTAAGTTGAGTATATGCCCACAAATTTTGAACCGTTAAAAATGAACGTATGATTGATTATGAATTTTACGAGATGACTGGTTCAGAAATTTTGAATTTTCAGAGTTTATCATTTTGGTGGAAAATTCTAGAATTGGTGGGCCCCACTTGTGGTTGGTGAAGAAATGTGCTGAATTATATTTCAAATGTGGTGGGTGGGAATAGTAGCAGGTAAAGCCATCAGGTTGCAGGTCAAACCTACCAAAATTTTCCTATAAATAGAGGGCTAAGTTAGAATTGAAAATCACACCAGAAACATAAGTTTTCTCTCTTTCTCTCTCTATATTATGAAGCATATTTTGTGAGTATTTAGATACTTTGATGAGTTGCTATTTCAGTGCAAGTTTCCTTCGGCTTTGCATACGATCAGAAGTAATGCTCTTTTGAGGTAAGGGATTGTAAGGGATAGTAAGGGATTGTAAGGGATTGTAAGGGATAGTAAGGGATATTAAGGGATTTTAAGGGTTGTTATGATTTTCAGTTTCGTAAATTTTTCTGATCTTCAAAAATTCTGGAAAATTTGAAATGATATTTTGATGAGTTTTCTTGATTGTGTCCAAAAATGGTGATTTTTGGATGTATAGATTGAGAGTTATGAATTTTATGAGAAAAGACTATTTAAAAGTAACCGCTTATAATTCCTTGTGGTTAACTCCAAAATTGATGAAATTTTTTATTGGGAGTACATGTATATGATAGAAGTATACTCTGTAAATTTCAGAATTTTTAGGACAAAAGTCAATTTTTGATAAATGTCTAAATATTCGGCTATTTTGGCCATATGAAAAATATAGTAACTGACTTTTAAAAATTCTGAGAAAAAAATATGTTCACTATGGGACTATATTATGCTAAATCCCAGAAAAAGAAATATTTTTTGGAACTGATTTGGTATTTTTCATGAAAATGGTCTAGTTATGAGTAAATGAATTAAATATGTTTTGTGAAGAAAGAAAATTGAAAAATAGGATTTTATGGCTTGAGAATCCTATATGAGGTATATGCAGATTTTTGATGAGGGTTTTGGTTATTGATGATGAAATTGTAAGAGTTGGCATTTTATGATGATTAAATGCATTAATTAGTAAAGTGTAAACAATTAAAATAAATTGTTTATAAATTTAAGTAATGTTATTCTTTCAATATCATTATACCGAAATATTGGTATGAATTTTATTGTAGAATTTCTATCTTTTGTGTCGGGGTACTATTCATGAGTTACGAATATTACTCTTGAGATTAAAACTATATGTTGATCATATTATTTTTATCATCATATATAAACATTTTTTATAACCCTGATGTTGAAATTCTCTTTCACTGGAGTGTAAAGATGGGTAGATTATTGGTATGATCATGACTAGGGTTCTCTTTGGCCTGTAGTGCAAAGTTGAATTGTGACTGGTATGATCATTGACCATTGAATTTATAATTGAATATCTTAAGCTTAAGTGCAAAGGTGAATTGATCAACATGGTTATAATTATTGTTTATATAAATTCTGAAATGATTATTTAATTTCTTTGAGATATGAATATATTTGGCTGTAGTGCAAATATGAATTGTTGATGAATATCTTTGGCATGTAGTGCAAAGATGAATGGCCTGTTGATGAATATCTTTGGCCTGTAGTGCAAGGATGAACTATTGTTGAATATCTTTGGCCCGTAGTGCAAAGATGGTTTGTTGATGAGTATCTTTGGCCCGTAGTGCAAAGATGGATTTTTTAGTATGATTATAAACAGGAACTGTGATTTGGTATAACCATGATCTTTGATGTTTCAGGTAAAGACAGGGGATGAAAATATTCTTCGTCCTGGGTGCGAAGAAAAATTTATAGTCACAATTATGATTATGAGTTATTCATATGATTGTGGAAAGGAACTGTTGAGTGATGTTACATGGATAAAATATTGTTGGTGGATTTTTAACATGGAGAAGATAATAGACTTTATAGTCTATTTGACTCTTCTAATGGATTGCTCGTTCCGCTGCAACTATGGTTGAAATTTTTTATCATTTTACCATATGTTCTAAATCTCTGATTTATTATTGATGAAGGCTATTGATAATTTAATTATCTTTAGTCATGATATTCTTTACTGAGCTAGTTGTGCTCACCCTTTTGCTTCACAATTCCTTTCAGTAATAAGAGTGTAGCTGGGTCGAGCGAGGGTAACGGGGAAATAGAACGGTGGTCTCTAGCTGTGGATGTTCTCCGAAACAGTATAGAAAGTTCATTTAGTAGTTATATTTGGTGAATCCAATAGGGTAAGGTGTACCCAACGTTGGAAGGGTGGTTTGCCACTATCATACAAGATGTCTAACGACATACAACCTCGTGTCATCATAAGACAGGGATGTGCTCATCCACTTGCTGAGTGTATATACGAGCACTACCTATATAATCTTGGTATTTGTTTGAAGTATAATTCTCAGTTAGATACAGTGGAGATAATGATAAGTCAAGAGAAGACTCACCATTGGGAAGAATATGATAGTAATCTTCTCGTTTTTCTTTGGGGTCTATTGGGTCAACCAAGGATAATTCTGTGGCCATATGATATCTATCTTAACCTAGACGCGTGGCCTCCCATGTACGAAGGTTTCCTTGATCACTTCCCAAAGATTCTAATTTCTAAAACAGTTTTTGACTATACCTTTATGTAAGGTGTCATTGTGAGGTGATGTCCACGGTTGGAACATGAGTCACATTTGGTATATATTTATATCCAAACTTATAGCATATGTGTTGTTGTATTTTGCACGACAATTGTTGTAATAAAGTTACAGTTTTTTTCTATACCATGTATTTGGCGACTCAGAATAGGTTGGATGGAATGGACCTATTTTGGGGTCGTTACAATCTGTATCCACATAAAATTAATATTTTCCTCATCATATAAATCAATAATTAATTATACACAAATAATATTACAGAACCACAGTACTGGCAACCAGGCCGTTCCCAGGAAAGAGGGGGATTTCCAATAAGGATTTCTCCTTACTAGCGCACAATTAGATAACCAAACCTCTCCTTAGACAGAACATTCTAGACATTGCCAATAATGTTATCTAATAATATTATTCAGATAATATGAATTATTACTCCGATAATAAAAAATACTGCGTAGTGACAATTATTGAAACAATAGTAATATAAAATATCAACGCAGCAATTATTGAATCAATAAAATACAATATTGAACAGTAATTACTGTAACAATTATTGAGTAGTGCCTTCTTACGTAAGAATTAATAATTGGTGCAATACCGTGTGCTACGCGTATTACCGTGTTTTAACCACCGGGTATTCCAACAGTATTAACGGTAACAACTACGCCGTTATTTATAAACAACTTATTTTTGTCGTTTTCTTCATCCAATCGTTTTCTGTTATGGGGCCCACACAAGGCTGCGCCGTCGTACGAATATTCCTCGACAACAAGAATATTCCACGACCAAACAAATATTTCCCGACAACAATGAATATTTTATAACCACTAAAATATTTGTGCATTTTACCCATAACTAACCACATTAATCAAATCAACTCTTACTATTTCAGAATAATAAATAGAGAAAATTAAATTTCATTTATTAATAATTTGGGGTCTTACAGTGCAAGTTTCCTTCGGCTTTGCATTCCAGTCAGAAATACTGCACTTTTGAGGTAAGGGATAGTAAGGGATAGTAAGGGATTTTAAGGGTTATTATGTTTTTCAGTTCGTACTTCTTCGGACCTTCAGAAAATTCTGAAAAAATTTGAAATGATATTTTGATGAGTTTTCTTGATTGTGTCCAAAAATTGTTGATTTTGGATGTATAGATTAAGAGTTATGAATTTTATGAGAAAAGACTATTTTAAAAGTAACCGCTTATAATTCCTTGTGGTTAACTCCAAAATTGATAAAATTTTTATTGAGAGTACATGTATATGATAGGAGTATACTTTGTGAATTTCAGAAGTTTTGGATAAAATTACAATTTATGATAAATGTTATAATATTCGGCAGTTTTGGCCATATGAAAAATAGTAAATGAATTTTAAAAATTTCGAGAAAAAATATATGTTCAATATGGGACTAAATTCTGCTAAATCCCAGAAAAGAAATATTTTTGAAACTAATTTGGTATTTTTCATGAAAATGGTCTAGTTATGAGTAAATGAATTAAATATGTTATGTGAAGTAAAAAAATTAGAAAATATGATTTTATGGCTTGAGAATCATATATGAGTTATATGCAGATTTTTTTTATGAGGATTTTGGTTATTGGTAATGAAATCTTATGAGTTTGACATTTTAGGATGATTAAATGCATTATTTAGTAAAGTATAAACAATTAAACTAAATTGTTTATAAGCTTAAGAAATATTATTCTTTCAATATCATTATATCGAAATATTGGTATGTATTTTATTGTGAAATTTCTACCTTTTTATGTCGGGTTTACTATTCATGAGTTACTATTCATGAGTTACTATTCATGAGTTCATGAGTTCACGAGTTACTATTCACGAAAAAATTGGTTTCTTTTTCTAACCAAATTATAGTTGATTTACGAATATTACTCTTGAGATTAAAACTAGATGTTGATCATATTATTTTTATTATTATATATAACATTTTTATAACCCTAATGATGATATTTTTCTTTAACTTAAGTGTAAAGATGGGTAGATTTTTGGTATGATCATGACTATGGGTTCTCGTTGGCCAGTAGTGCAAAGTTGAATTGTTGATTGGTATGATCATGACCATTGAAAATATATGTGAATATCTTTAGCTTAAGTGCAAAGGTGAATTGATCAACATGGTTATAATTATTATTTATATAAATTCTGAAATGATTATATATTTCTTTGAGATATTAATATATTTGGCCTGTAGTGCAAATATGAACTGTTGATGAATATATTTGGCCGTAGTGCAAATATGAACTGTTGAGGAATATCTTTGGCTGTAGTGCAAAGATGAAATATTGATGAATATCTTTGGCCTGTAGTGCAAAGATAAATTGTTGATGAATATCTTTGGCCCGTAGTGTAAAGTGACATGTTGTTGAATATCTTTGGCCAATAGTGCAAAGATGAACAGATGTGAGATAAACATGACCAATGGTGATACAAATAAATATCTTTGGTCGTAGTGCAAAGATGATGTATTAGTATGATTATGAACAGGAAATGTGATTTGGTGTATGTAAGACCCCAACTTATTAATGAATAAAATCAAATTTTCTCTAAATATTATTGTGAATAATAAGGGGTTAATTTGATATAATACTTTGGTTATGGGTGAAATGTGCAAATTTTGCAAAATAAGCAAGTGGTTATAAAATATTCATTTTGTCGGGGAATATTCGTTTGGTCGTGGAATATTCTTGCTGTCGGGGAATATTCGTACGACGGCGCAGCCTTGTGTGGGCCCCATAACGGAAAGCGATTGGATGAAGAAAACGACAAGTATAAGTTATTTATAAATAACGGCGTAGTTGTTACCGTTAATACTGTTGGAATACCCGGTGGTTAAAATACAGTAGCACACGGTATTGCACCAATTATTGATTCTTACGTAAGAAGGCACTACTCAATAATTGTTACAGTAGTTATTGTTCAATATTTTATTTTATTGATTCAATAATTGTTGCGTTGATATTTTATATTATTGTTGTTTCAATAATTGTTGCTGCACAGTATTTTCCATTATCAGATCAATAATTCATATTATTTGAATAATATTATTAGATAACATTATTGGCAATGTCTAGAAAGTTCTGTCTAAGGAGAGGTTTGGTCATCTAATTGCGCGCCAGTAAGGAAAAATCCTTATTGGAAAGCCCCCTCTTTCCTGGGAACGGCCTGGTTGTCATAAATGTGATTCTGTAATATTATTTGTGAATAATTAATTATTGATTCATATGATAAGGAAATATTTATTTTATGTGGATATAAATGAGGGATATATTTTTGTGGTTAAAAATGAAGGAGTTAATGTTGAGGTGTTTTATCAGTATTTTTGTCGGAATGGAGGTATTAAAAAAAATCAGGGTTTTTGAGAAATATTGCGGGGTGTTATAATTTTTAATCCGACCGTTGGATCGTGGTAATTTTTGGATATGTTATACATATATAAGTTGAGTATATGTCCACAAATTTTGAACCGTTAAAAATGAACGTATGATTTATTATGAATTTTACGAGATGACTGGTTCAGAAATTGTTGAATTTTCGGAGTTTATCATTTTGATGGAAAATTCTAGAATTGGTGGGCCCCACTTGTGGTTGGTGAAGAAATGTGCTGAATTATATTTCAAATGTGGTAGGTGGGAATAGTAGCAGGTAAAGCCATCAGGTTGCAGGTCAAACCTACTAAAATTTTCCTATAAATAGAGGGCTAAGTTAGAATTGAAAATCACACCAGAAACAAGTTTTCTCTCTTTCTCTCTCTAGATTATTGAGTGTATTTTGTGAGTATTTAGATACTTTGAGAGTTTCTATTCATCAGAGCAAGTTTCTTTCAGCCTTATACCGGTATTCCGACCAGAAGTACTGATATTTTGAGGTAAGGGATATTATTTTCTTCTTAATGATATTATTTTCTTCAATATCATTATGCTGAAATATTGATATGAGTTTTTATCAAATTTGGAACTTTTTGTGTCGGGGTTACTATTCACGTATACGGCACTATTCACGTATACGGCACTATTCACGAATACGGCACTATTCACCGAAAAATAAAATTTTTTCTTTTTGTCCAAGATGTCTATTATGGTTACTATCTTTGATTGTATCCATGTTTTGATCTTTATTTTTGAATTCTGCTTCACAATTGATTATTATGAAGTATTATTGATCTTGGATAAACTGTTATACGAATCCCTACTATTTGTCCTTCTGTCTCATTGGATTCGTTCTCTTTAAGATATTTTTCATCATCCTCAGTCCTAAATGATGATATTAATGAATATCTTTGGCCTGTAGTGCAAAGATGTATGATTACTTGATGAATATCTTTGGCCTGTAGTGCAAAGATGAACAGGTGTTGAGATGAACATGACTGACAGGTGATACAAATGAATATCTTTGGCCTGTAGTGCAAAGATGAATATTTGGATAAAGATGATTATTAATTGATGTTACAGGGATAAAATATTGATGATGGACTTTTAAATCTTAGAAGATAGTAGAATTCTTTCTCTACTTGACTCTTCTAATGGTTTGTTGTTTCCGCTGCAGTTGTTGATCTAAAACTTGTTGTCGATTATATTCTATCAGATTTTTCCCTGTTGAAGACTAACGATAATTTGTTTGTATATTATCTTAGTCATAATATTCTTTACTGGGCTAGTTGAGCTCACCCTTTTCCTTTTTGTTCCATTTTTCTTCTCAGGAGGTGAGAACATAGCAGGATCTAGTCGGGGTATGGAGTGATGGTTCTAGAAAGATGTTTTAGCAGTCCTCACTATTTCTGTAAAATAGTGTTTGAATAATTGTAATGAGGATTTATTTGAGTGTGGATATTGTCTAGAAGACAATATTTGTATTTAAACTCACAGTATGTGTTGTCGTATTTTGCACGACAATTGTATTATTGAAGTTGTAGTTTGCTTTCTGTACCATGTATTTGGCGACTCAGAATGGGTGTTGTATACCTATTTTGGGGGCGTCACAGTTGGTATCAGAGCTTAGGGATATGATCCCTGGCTGAGATGTGAGACAAGAACTAGGAGGGGAGAGACGGGGAATTCCTTCGCTAGTATGACTTGACTAAGTTTATTTGGTGTTTATTTGGTCGGTCAGAGTATAGGGATAATATATGACATGACTATTAACCCTTGTTTTATGGCAGTATTTAAGAATGGCAGCTGAGAACGTTAATAATGGAGTAAATCAGACCGTGGAGACACCTTTGATCACCACCCAGGGGAACGTGCAACAGGAAGGCAATATTCCTCCTGTAAACAACGTTACCGAGCAAACGATGAATGATGGAATGTTTAGGAGCTTTTTGCAGTTCATGCAAAATCAGACGAGGGAGACTCGTGTGCAGAATACGGGTGGAAATGATAACGCGCGGTTTGTCACAGCTAAGCAGTTCAAAGAATTGGGACCACCAGAATTTAAGGGAAAGCCGGATCCGATCATGGCGGAAACGTGGGTCAAGCAAATTACCAAGATATTCGATGTCTTGGGATGCACGGAGGAACAGAAGGTTCCATTCGCCACCTTTATGTTCCGCGGTGAGGCAGACTACTGGTGGGAGTCTGTGAAGCGTACCCAGCCTGACGCACTCAACATGTCCTGGGAAACATTTCAAAAACTGTTCAATGACAAGTACTTTCCTGAAAGTATTCGTCATATGAAGGAGGTAGAGTTTATCAGACTGGAACAAAACAACATGACGGTGTCCCAGTACGAGGCGAAGTTTGCAGAGTTATCCAGGTTTGCACCTCATTTGGTCGAAAATGAGGAACGAATGACAAGGATGTTTCTGAGAGGTCTAAAACCCGAGATTCGACAATATCTTATCTCTCATAAATTTTCTTTATATTCAGATGTTGTAAACAGGGCTCAATTATTAGAGCGAGATAATGAGTATGTGCAACCGAGGGACCACAACCAGGGTCATACCGGTGGCGGCAGTCATCGAAGCAATGAAAACCAGCAGGGAGGAAAACATTCGGACAAAAGCGGTAACCACTCTGGTGGTAATCGTGGTCGTGATAATAGAAGGAGCGAGTCGGGAGGAGATTTCAAGAAGAGAAGGTACAACAATGATAACGTGAAGACGTCAGCACAAACATCAACTGTTTCTAGGGGAGGAGAACGACCACCGGTCGTATGTTACAAATGTGGGAAAGAGGGACATATCAGCCCAAACTGCCCACAACAATCCAAGGTATGTTATAACTGTGGAAAGGAGGGTCATATAGCTCGAGAGTGTTCTGTAGCAAAACCAAGTTCAGCGGGGATGGTGACTCCAAAAGCTGTCCCGGATAAGTCGAAATCAGCGGTTCCTGGAAGGGCGTTTGTCGTTACTGGCCAAAACGCGAGAAACCCGAACGAGGTGATCACGGGTAAGCTAATCTTGAATTCTTGCGAAGTTTATACTTTACTAGATACCGGTTCTACCCATTCTTTTATCTCTCCTGCTTGTGCTCAACGTTTAAACTTGACTCCGGAGAAATTGGACTTTAACTTATCTGTTGAAACTCCGTTGGGTGAAACCTTCGTTACATCTACAGTTTATAAATCTTGCATGATCCAAGTTGGCACTATCACATTACCTGTTGATCTTATCTCTTTAAAGATACTTGCTTTTGATGTGATTTTAGGAATTGATTGGTTAACCACTCATCATGCTAAAATTGATTGTTTTCGTAAGGTTGTTAGTTTTCATATTCCTAACCAACCTGTCATACGAATTCAAACTACTAAACCACTAAAATCAGTCACTGTCATATCAAGCCACAAAGCTATTCGTTTATTGAAAAACGGATGTCAAGCTTTCTTAGCCCATGTTATGGATTTGAACAAAGACAAGTCAGATTTGAATAATATTTCTATTGTTAGAGAATTTTCCGATGTATTTCCTGAAGAACTTCCTGGTCTACCCCCAGAACGTGAAGTTGAATTCTTTATTGACCTTGAACCCGGTACAAAGCCCATTTCTAAAACCCCATATCGAATGGCTCCTATTGAACTTCAGGAGTTAAAAGTCCAACTACAGGAGTTGTTGGACATCGGTTTTATTCGTCCTAGTACGTCTCCTTGGGGTGCTCCTGTTTTATTCGTAAAGAAGAAAGACGGGAGTATGCGACTTTGTATCGACTATCGAGAATTGAATCATGTCACTATCAAGAATAGGTATCCGCTACCTCGCATTGATGACCTGTTTGACCAGTTGCAAGGAACACAATTCTTTTCAAAGATCGATCTTCGTTCTGGATATCATCAGCTGAAGATTAAAACTGAGGATATTCCAAAGACTGCCTTCAGAACTCGGTACGGGCATTATGAATTCTTAGTAATGTCTTTTGGATTGACTAATGCTCCTGCTGCCTTCATGGATATGATGAACCGTGTATTCAAAGAATATTTGGATCAGTTCGTTGTTGTCTTTATTGATGACATCCTCATCTATTCCAAAAGCCGTGAAGATCATGAGCGCCATTTGAAGCTGGTACTGCAAAGGCTTCGTAAAAACAAGCTATATGCCAAACTGAAGAAATGCGAGTTCTGGCTTGAGGAAGTAGCATTCCTTGGGCACGTGGTGTCAAAACATGGAGTATCTGTCGACCCGGCGAAGATTGAAGCCATACAAAGTTGGGAGCAACCGAAGTCGGTAACCGAAGTACGTAGCTTTCTGGGCTTAGCTGGTTATTATCGGAGATTTGTGGAAGGATTTTCTCGAATCGCTACTCCGTTAACTCAGCTGACTCGGAAAGATACAAAATTCGTATGGAGTGAGGAATGCGAGAAGAGTTTCCAAGAACTCAAGAGGAGACTCATTTCGGCACCTGTTTTGACAATACCATCTGGTTCGGATGGATTTGTTATCTACAGCGATGCTTCAGGCAAAGGGTTAGGATGTGTTCTCATGCAACATGGGAAAGTCATAGCCTATGCCTCACGACAACTCAAAGAATATGAGAGGAATTATCCTACTCATGATTTGGAGTTGGCAGCAGTCGTTTTTGCGTTGAAGATCTGGAGACACTACCTGTATGGGGAGAAAGTGGAGATCTATACAGATCATAAAAGCCTCAAATATTTCTTCACCCAAAAGGAACTCAACATGCGGCAGCGACGTTGGCTCGAGCTGTTGAAAGATTACGATCATACCATCCAATATCATCCTGGAAAAGCAAACGTAGTAGCTGACGCATTGAGTAGAAGATCATATGCGGGTACGAGTGCAATGTTGTTAACACAAAGGCCCATTTTGTATGACTTGCAAAGGATGGAGATAGAGATGAAGGCTCCAAGTACCCACATGATGATATCAAATATACGAGTAGAACCGACTTTAATCGATAAAGTTAAAGCTGCTCAAGCTACGGACATGGAGCTGATGCGTATGAAGAAGAAAGTGCAAGAAGGTGCTATTCCAGAAGCAAGAATCGATGAAGAAGGAATACTTCGAGTCAACTCCAGACTTTGTGTTCCTAACGATTTTGACTTGAAGCATAGAATAATGATGGAGGCACACAACACACCGTTTGCAATCCATCCTGGGAGTACCAAAATGTATCACGATCTTCGACATACATTTTGGTGGAGCAATATGAAAAGAGAGATCGCGGAGTTTATCTCGAGGTGTTTAACTTGTCAACGTGTAAAGGCGGAGCATCAAGTGCCAAAGGGTCCATTGCAACCACTTGAGATCCCGAAATGGAAGTGGGAACACATTACTATGGATTTTGTTACGGGTCTTCCCAAGGTTTCTCAAGGCATAGATGCGATTTGGGTTATTGTTGATAGATTAACCAAGTCCGCTCATTTCTTGCCGATACGTGAGACTTATTCCCTTGAACGTCTTGCTAGTATGTACGTGAACGAGATTGTGAGATTGCATGGCATGCCAGTATCCATAGTTTCGGATCGTGACCCAAGATTCACTTCACGATTTTGGGTTAGCTTGCAGAAAGCTATGGGCACGGATTTACGATTCAGTTCGGCATACCATCCTCAAACGGACGGACAATCAGAGAGGACTATTCAAACTCTTGAAGATCTATTAAGACTTTGTGTCCTAGATCTCAAAGGGAGTTGGGATAAGTACCTACCATTGGTGGAATTCTCCTACAACAACAGTTATCAGGCGAGCATAGGTGTGGCTCCATTCGAGGCGTTGTATGGAAGAAAATGTCGTTCTCCAGTATGCTGGGACGAGGTGGGTGAAGCAACATTGTTGGGACCAGAGTTGGTACGCATTACTACAGAGAAGATCCAAACGATTCGACAACGTATACAAACGGCACAGGATCGACAAAAGAGTTATGCGGATCTTCATCGGAAGGACGTGGAATTTAATATTGGGGATCATGTATTATTACGTGTTGCACCATGGAAGGGAGTTACAAGATTTGGGAAGAGAGGAAAGCTCAATCCAAGATTTGTTGGTCCATTTGAGATTCTTGAGCGAATAGGAAATGTGGCATATAGACTCGCATTACCTCCAAGCATGTCTCGTGTTCATAATGTTTTTCACATATCTATGCTTCGTAAATATGTTAAAGACCCGAACCACATTATTGAGTTAGAACCAGACGAGATAGCTGAAGATTTAACGTACGAGGAGGTACCTGTTAAGATCTTGGATAGGAAAGAGCATGTCCTACGCACGAAGGTTATACCACAAGTTAAGGTTTTGTGGAGAAACCATGCTATTGAAGAAATGACCTGGGAGTTGGAATCAGAAATGAAAGCGAGGTATCCTCACCTTTTTGAAACATCAGGTACGTACGTCAATTTCGAGGACGAAATTTCATAAGGAGGGGAGGTTGTAAGACCCCAACTTATTAATGAATAAAATCAAATTTTCTCTAAATATTATTGTGAATAATAAGGGGTTAATTTGATATAATACTTTGGTTATGGGTGAAATGTGCAAATTTTGCAAAATAAGCAAGTGGTTATAAAATATTCATTTTGTCGGGGAATATTCGTTTGGTCGTGGAATATTCTTGCTGTCGGGGAATATTCGTACGACGGCGCAGCCTTGTGTGGGCCCCATAACGGAAAGCGATTGGATGAAGAAAATGACAAGTATAAGTTATTTATAAATAACGGCGTAGTTGTTACCGTTAATACTGTTGGAATACCCGGTGGTTAAAATACAGTAGCACACGGTATTGCACCAATTATTGATTCTTACGTAAGAAGGCACTACTCAATAATTGTTACAGTAGTTATTGTTCAATATTTTATTTTATTGATTCAATAATTGTTGCATTGATATTTTATATTATTGTTGTTTCAATAATTGTTGCTGCACAGTATTTTCCATTATCAGATCAATAATTCATATTATTTGAATAATATTATTAGATAACATTATTGGCAATGCCTAGAAAGTTCTGTCTAAGGAGAGGTTTGGTCATCTAATTGCGCGCCAGTAAGGAGGCCCCCTCTTTCCTGGGAACGGCCTGGTTGTCATAAATGTGATTCTGTAATATTATTTGTGAATAATTAATTATTGATTCATATGATAAGGAAATATTTATTTTATGTGGATATAAATGAGGGATATATTTTTGTGGTTAAAAATGAAGGAGTTAATGTTGAGGTGTTTTATCAGTATTTTTATCGGAATGGAGGTATTAAAAATCAAATCAGGGTTTTTGAGAAATATTGCGGGTGTTATAATTTTTAATCCGACCGTTGGATCGTGGTAATTTTTGGATATGTTATACATATATAAGTTGAGTATATGTCCACAAATTTTGAACCGTTAAAAATGAACGTATGATTTATTATGAATTTTACGAGATGACTGGTTCAGAAATTGTTGAATTTTCGGAGTTTATCATTTTGATGGAAAATTCTAGAATTGGTGGGCCCACTTGTGGTTGGTGAAGAAATGTGCTGAATTATATTTCAAATGTGGTAGGTGGGAATAGTAGCAGGTAAAGCCATCAGGTTGCAGGTCAAACCTACTAAAATTTTCCTATAAATAGAGGGCTAAGTTAGAATTGAAAATCACACCAGAAACAAATTTTCTCTCTTTCTCTCTCTAGATTCTTGATGAGTGAGTTTTATACACATGAATTGGATACATTCGGGCTGAATTTATTATTGTTCTCAAGTCTTTTAGATTAGTTTTTAAGTGTTTGTGTCCATTCATGCATGTTTTACATTGTTTTGTAGGATTTGGGACAAAAGTTACTTGGATCGACGTTCGGGGTGGCTAGATTCGCGTTTTCGGCTTGCTATTTACTTGGATCCATGTTTTGATCTTTATTTTTGAATTCTGCTTCACAATTGATTATTATGAAGTATTATTGATCTTAGATAAACTGTTATACGAATCCCTACTATTTGTCCTTCTGTCTCATTGGATTCGTTCTCTTTAAGATATTTTTCATCATCCTCAGTCCTAAATGATAATATTAATGAATATCTTTGGCCTGTAGTGCAAAGATGTATGATTACTTGATGAATATCTTTGGCCTGTAGTGCAAAGATGAACAGGTGTTGAGATGAACATGACTGACAGGTGATACAAATGAATATCTTTGGCCTGTAGTGCAAAGATGAATATTTGGATAAAGATGATTATTAATTGATGTTACAGGGATAAAATATTGATGATGGACTTTTAAATCTTAGAAGATAGTAGAATTCTTTCTCTACTTGACTCTTCTAATGGTTTGTTGTTTCCGCTGCAGTTGTTGATCTAAAACTTGTTGTCGATTATATTCTATCAGATTTTTCCCTGTTGAAGACTAACGATAATTTGTTTGTATATTATCTTAGTCATAATATTCTTTACTGGGCTAGTTGAGCTCACCCTTTTTCTTTTTGTTCCATTTTTCTTCTCAGGAGGTGAGAACATAGCAGGATCTAGTCGGGGTATGGAGTGATGGTTCTAGAAAGATGTTTTAACAGTCCTCACTATTTCTGTAAAATAGTGTTTGAATAATTGTAATGAGGATTTATTTGAGTGTGGATATTGTCTAGAAGATAATATTTGTATTTAAACTCACAGTATGTGTTGTCGTATTTTGCACGACAATTGTATTATTGAAGTTGTAGTTTGCTTTCTGTACCATATATTTGGCGACTCAGAATGGGTGTTGTATACCTATTTTGGGGGCGTCACAGTGTAACCATGATCTTTGATGTTTCAGGTAAAGATAGGTGATGAAAATTATCTTCGTCCTGGATGAGAAGAGGAATTTAGAACTACAGTTATGATTATGAGTTATTCATATGATTGTGGACCAGAATTGTTGATTGATGTTACAGGGATAAAACATTGTTGGTGAATTTTTAACATGGAGAAGATAATAGACTTTGTAGTCTATTTGACTCTTCTAATGGATTGCTCGTTCCGCTGCAACTATGGTTGAAATTTTTATCATCTACCATATGTTCTAAATCTCTGATTTAATTCTGTTGAAGGCTATTGATAACTTATTTATCTTTAGTCATGATATTCTTTACTGGGCTAGTTGTGCTCACCCTTCTGTCACAATTCACCATTGGGAAGACTATGATAGTAATCTTCTCGTTTTTCTTTGGGGTCTATTGGGTCAACCAAGGATAATTCTGTGGCCATATGATATCTATCATAACCTAGACGCATGGCCTCCCATGTACGAAGGTTTCCTTGAGCACTTCCCAAAGATTCTAATTTCTAAAACAGTTTTTGACTATACCTTTATGTAAGGTGTCATTGTGAGGTGATGTCCACGGTTGGAACATGAGTCACATTTGGTATATATTTGTATCCAAACTCACAGCATATGTGTTGTTGTATTTTGCACGACAATTGTTGTAATAAAATTGTAGTTGTTTTCTGTACCATGTATTTGGCGACTCAGAATAGGTTGGATGGAATGGAC
Organism: Panax notoginseng; assembly: GCA_016801055.1. Classification (NCBI taxonomy): domain Eukaryota; kingdom Viridiplantae; phylum Streptophyta; class Magnoliopsida; order Apiales; family Araliaceae; genus Panax; species Panax notoginseng. The sequence goes on from CM029017.1 coordinate 1,271,566, forward strand.
CTATTTTGGGGTTGTCAGACATGGGCCCTTTATTGATCAATACTACATTACAATAACGATGTGATCGTTCACTGTCTTTCTTGGGCGCATAAAAGTTTTCCCTTGATCGGGATGTTCATACTTAGTCGGGAATCCGAACCAAAGCAATTTGATTGGATACAATGAGGTTTTATCATATTCAACGATATTTCTAAATCTGTGTCTAGCTGATCAAATAGCTTAGACGTTTATATATATATATATATATATATATATATATATATATATATATATATATATATATATATATATATATATATATATATCTGAATTACAGTATAGTAACATGTTGATAATCAATGATCGGATATAACATATATAACAATAGTGTTAATAATATGATATAATAATAAAATAATTCTGAATCTTCTTACTTATGTCCATTGCATAAAGAAAATGCAAAGGTGGGATACTTGCCTGTTCTGCTGCTTACAGTACGGAACTTAGTTTTATCTTTTATACCAAAACCTATCATTAATAAGATCATTTGATCGATTAGAATATCATACTATAACACATAACACTGCTTATTGCAGTCAACACATAACTTAATCACATTCTCACACATGTTTCACAGTCATTGGATCACAAACAATCATTAATACAGTCAAAATATCTAAGTCCATATTAATTTCTAAAATATGTCGGTGTACCGACAGCTTTATCGAGTAATTATCGAGTCTAAGACTCTATCTTGTAGTTCAATATCTGTAAGTATCGGTCATATTATTTTTAAATGACTTATAATAATTTTTAAACATTTATTATCATGAATTTTCAAACACCAGAATCATAATTAAATGATTTAAATATTAAACAATTCTATTATCATTAACATTTAATTAATATTAAACTATTAATAAAACCATTGCCAAAATATTAAAGTTATTTATAATAACTTAAAATACTTTTAAAGTATTACTATTACCCTTAAATGATTTTTAAAACATTTGAAATCATTTTTAAATAATTACCATTAATATTTAAATATTAATACATTATCTATTAAAATATTAAAAGTCATTAATTATAACTTCAAAATATTTTTAATTCATTAATTGTGACGCCCCCAAAATTAGGTATACATCACCCATCTTGGGTCGTCAGATACATAGTACAGAATACAAATACAACTTAATAATACAACTGTCGTGTACAATACGACAAAACATAAACTGTGAGTTTGAATACAAATATTATCTTCTAGAGAGTATTCATACTCAAAAGGAGTCCTCATTACATTTATTAACACACCATTACATAGAATAGTGAGGACTACTAACTAATACTATCATTCGGACCATCACTCCGTACCCCGACTTGTCCCAGCTACGTTCTCATTTCCTGAAGGGAACAGTGAAAGAAATGGTGAGCTCAACTAGCCCAGTAAGAAATATTATGACTAAGATAATGCAGAATAAATTATCATTAGCCTTCAACAATGTTAAACTGATAAAATATAATAGACATCAAGTTTAACTGCAGCGGAACAAGCAATCCATTAAAAGAGTCAAGTAGAAAATAAACTCTACTATCTTTTATGATTTAAAAGGTTTTTCAACACTGTGATCGCTGAGACTCAGCTTAATAAAATAATCCACATCATCGAATCACCCCTGCACTACGGCCAAGGATATTCGTGTATTCATTAATGGTCATGATCATGCCAACAACTGTCCATCAATGCACTACGGGCCAATGAGGACTTTTACCACATCATTTGTAACATTACGGTCATGATTATACCGAATAATCCCTGGTCATAATCATACCAAGTCCATCTATGCACTACATGCCACAGATGACTTTCAACATTTTATAAACATGAGGATGATGACAATGATATAAGAATTCAATAAAACAAGTTCAAGAATTAATTTATCCAGGAATTAACAACGTCCAAATTGTCAACATGATACTGCATTGTGGAGTAAAATTCAAGAATGCTTAGAAGAATATTTTCTTGAAAAGATACTGGATGAAACGCAACTATCAAGGATATTCCACAAATTTCATGGAGTATAGAAGTCAAAACTTAACCAACTGAGTATAATAAAGAATGGAATAACAAAAGAAATCACCATGCATGCGATAGACCGCACAGACAGGTTATTCCAACAGAATAATAAATAATGGAACCAGGTCCGGCGTAAACGCACAGACAGGATATTCCGACAGAATAATAAATAATGGAACCAGGTCCGGTGTAAAACACACAGACAGGATATTCCAACAGAATAATAATAAAACGGAACCAGGTCCGGTGTAAAACACACAGACAGGATGTTCCAACAGAATAATAATAAAACGGAACCAGGTCCGGTGTAAAACACACAGACAGGATGTTCCAACAGAATAATAGAAGAATGTCACCAAGTATAGGGTAGACCGCGTATACTGGTTATTCCAACAGAATAATAACGAATGGAATAACAGAAGTTCTCTTCATGAATATAAAAGAAATAATATTCCCTACCTTAAAAGAACTGGATATTGGAAAAGTGATGTAGCAGAATACTTTTAGTCTCTCTCTCTCTTATTCTCTCTATACTTTCTCTCTCTATAGCTTGAATGAATTCGTGAAAAATAATGAAGCCCTAGGCCTCTATTTATAGAAAAACTGAGGGTGGCTCTTGGTCTTAACGAAGGGTCAAATGACTCTTGGTCTTAACGAAGGGTCAAATGACTCTTGGTAATATTGAAGGGACAACTACTATTGACGAAAGTAATTACTATTGACCAAGGTAAATACTATTGACGAAGGTAATTACTATTGACCAAGGTAAATACTATTGACGAAGGTAATTACTATTGACCAAGGTAAATACTATTGACGAAGGTAATTACTATTGACCAAGGTAAATACTATTGACGACGGTAATTACTATTGACGACGGTAATTACTATTGACGAAGAGACTCTTAGATGATGACATATGGCCCCCCATAAAATAACCAAACTTACCACAACGTCTCAATAATATAACATATTATACAGATGATACTATGACAATAATTTAAGAGATATGATGCAGCAATTACTGTAGCAATAATTGAGTATAGCTGAGTGACTTCTCACGTAAGCATCAATAATCAATACCGTGTGCTACTATGCAACCACGCGTATTACTGTACTTTTACTACCGAGTAGTTCAACAGTTTTAACGGTTTTAACGGTAACACCTCAGCCGTTATTTTTATAGAAAGATAATTCTGTCGTTTTCTCAATCCGACAATAATTCCGTTGTGGGGTCCACCAATGATTGTGCCGTCGTACGAATATTCCCCGACAAAAAGAATATTCTCCGACCAAACGAATATTTTATAACAACTTGCTTACTTTGCAAAATTTATAAATATTACCCACAACTATAACATTATATCAAATTAACTCCATAATATTCAAAAATGATATTTATAGAAAATTCATCTTTATTTATAAAAGTTGGGGTCTTACAACCTCCCCTTCTTATGAAATTTCGCCCTCGAAATTAGGGTACGTACCTGGTATGTCGAAGAGGTAAGGATACCTTGATTTCATTTCTGATTCTAACTCCCAAGTCATTTCCTCAACATCGTGGTTTCTCCACAAAACTTTGACTTGAGGTATAACCTTGGAGCGTAGAATATGTTCCTTCTTATCCAAGATTTGAACAGGAACTTCTTCATACGTCAAATCCTCCGCTATTTCGTCCGGTTCTAACTCAATAATGTGGTTCGGGTCTTCCACATATTTGCGTAACATGGATATGTGGAAAACGTTATGAACACGAGACATACTTGGCGGTAAAGCGAGTCTATAAGCCACAGTTCCTACTCGATCGAGGATTAAAAATGGACCGATGAATCGAGGATTTAGCTTTCCTCTCTTTCCAAATCTCGTAACTCCTTTCCATGGAGCAACACGTAAGAACACATGATCTCCTACATCAAATTCCACGTCCTTTCGATGAAGATCAGCATAACTCTTTTGTCGATCTTGTGAGGTTTTTATACGTTGTCGGATCGTTTGAATCTTTTCTGTAGTCATACGTACCAACTCCGGTCCCAACAACGTTGCTTCGCCCACCTCATCCCAGCATACTGGAGAACGACATTTTCTTCCATACAATGCTTCGAATGGAGCCATGCCAATACTTGCTTGATAACTGTTGTTGTAGGAAAACTCCACCAATGGTAAGAACTTGTCCCAACTTCCCTTGAAGTCAAAGACACAGAGTCTTAATAGATCTTCAAGAGTTTGAATAGTCCTCTCTGATTGTCCGTCCGTCTGAGGATGATATGCTGAACTAAATCGTAACTCCGTGCCCATAGCTTTTTGTAAACTAACCCAAAATCGTGAAGTGAATCTTGGGTCTCGATCAGAAACTATGGATACTGGCATACCATGCAGTCTTACAATCTCGTTTATGTACATACGAGCAAGACGTTCAAGTGTATAAGTTTCTCGTATCGGTAAGAAATGAGCAGACTTGGTCAATCTATCAACAATGACCCAAATCGCATCAATACCTTGAGAAACCCTAGGAAGACCGGTAACGAAATCCATGGTAATGTGCTCCCACTTCCATTCTGGAATTTCAAGTGGTTGCAATGGACCTTTTGGTACTTGATGCTCCGCTTTGACTCGTTGACAAGTTAGACACCTTGAGATAAACAACGCTATCTCTCTCTTCATATTGCTCCACCAAAATGTATGACGAAGATCATGATACATTTTGGTACTTCCAGGATGGATTGCAAACGGTGTGTTGTGCGCCTCCATCATGATTTCATACTTTAAATCAGGGTTGTTAGGAACACAAAGTCTGGAGTTGACTCGAAGTATTCCTTCTTCATCGATTCTTGCTTCCGGCATAGAACCTTCTTGCACTTTCTTCCTCATACGCATCAGCTCCAGGTCTGTAGCTTGAGCAGCTTTAACTTTATCGATTAAAGTCGGTTCTACTCGTATATTCGCCATCATCACATGGGTCCCTGGAGTCTTCAACTCTATCTCCATCCTTTGCAAGTCACACAAAATGGGCCTTTGCGTTGTTAATATTGCACTTGTACCCGCATATGATCTTCTACTCAATGCGTCAGCTACCACGTTCGCTTTTCCAGGATGGTATTGAATGGTATGATCATAATCTTTCAACAGTTCAAGCCAACGTCGTTGTCGCATGTTGAGTTCCTTTTGAGTGAAGAAATATTTGAGGCTTTTATGATCCGTAAAGATCTCCACTTTCTCCCCATACAAGTAATGCCTCCAAATTTTAAGTGCAAAGACAACAGCTGCCAACTCTAGATCATGAGTAGGATAATTCCTCTCATATTCCTTGAGTTGTCTTGATGCATAGGCTATGACTTTTCCATGTTGCATGAGAACGCATCCCAACCCTTTGCTCGAAGCATCACTGTAGATGACAAATCCCTCCGAGCCAGATGGTATTGTTAGAACAGGTGCTGAAATGAGTCTCCTCTTGAGTTCTTGAAAACTCTGCTCACATTCTTCGCTCCAACCAAACTTTGTATCTTTCCGAGTCAGCTGAGTTAATGGAGTAGCGATTCGAGAAAATCCTTCCACGAATCTCCGATAATAACCAGCTAAACCAAGAAAGCTACGTACCTCGGTCACTGATTTAGGTTGCTCCCAGCTTTGAATAGCTTCAATCTTTGCCGGGTCAACAGATATTCCACGACTTGATACTACGTGCCCAAGGAATGCTACCTCTTCCAGCCAGAACTCGCATTTCTTCAACTTGGCATAAAGTTTGTATTCACGAAGCTTTTGGAGTACCAGCCTCAAGTGTTGCTCATGATCTTCACGGCTTTTGGAATAAACAAGGATGTCATCGATAAAGACGACCACAAAGTGATCCAAATATTCCTTAAATACCCTGTTCATCATATCCATGAAGGCAGCAGGAGCATTAGTCAATCCAAAAGACATAACTAAGAATTCATAATGCCCGTACCGAGTTCTAAAAGCCGTCTTTGGAATATCCTCAGTTCTAACCTTCAGCTGATGATATCCAGAACGAAGATCGATCTTTGAAAAGAATTGTGCTCCTTGCAACTGGTCAAACAGGTCATCAATACGTGGCAATGGGTACCTATTTTTGATGGTGACATGATTCAACTCCCGATAATCAATACAAAGTCGCATACTCCCATCTTTCTTCTTCACGAACAGAACAGGAGCACCCCAAGGAGAAGTACTAGGACGAATAAAACCAATGTCTAACAATTCCTGCAGTTGGGTCTTTAACTCCTGAAGTTCAATAGGAGCCATTCGATATGGGGCTTTGGAAATGGGTTTTGTACCGGGTTCAAGGTCGATACAAAATTCAATTTCACGCTCTGGGGGTAGGCCAGGAAGTTCTTCGGGAAATACGTCAGGAAATTTATTAACAACAGAAATATCATTCAAAGCTGACGTATTTTTGTTTAGATCTGTGACATGAGCTAAGAAAGCTTGACATCCGTTTTTCAATAAACGAATAGCTTTATGGCTTGAGATGACAGCGATTGATTTTAATGGTTTGGTTGCTTGAATTCGCATAATAGGTCGATTAGGAATATGAAAGCTAACAACCTTACGAAAACAATCAATTTTTGCATGATGAGTAGTTAACCAATCAATCCCTAGAATCACGTCAAATGCAAGTATTTTTAATGAAATAAGATCGACAGGTAATGTGTGGGTACCAACTTGAACCAAACAAGACTTATAAACCGTGGATGTAATGAAGGTTTCTCCCAATGGAGTTTCAACAGCTAAGTCAAAGTCTAATTTCTCCGGAATCAAATTTAATCGATGAGCGCAAGTAGGAGAAATAAAAGAATGGGTTGAACCGGTATCAAATAAAGTATAGACTTCGTTAGAGTTTATGATAAGCTTACCCGTGATGACCTCATTCGGGTTCCTTGCTTCTGGGAGTTCACAACAAACGCTCTCCCTTGCACAACCGGTTTTGACTTTTCTGGGACGGCCTTTGGTGCCTCCATCCTAGCTGAATTTGTCTTCGGTAAACGACAAAATCGGGCTAAATGACCTTCTCTTCCACAATTATAACATGCTTTGGACGGCATCGCGCAGTTTGGACTGATGTGCCCCTCCCCTCCGCATTTGAAACATATGATAGGTGGTCGTTCTCCTTCCTTAACGACAGGTGCTGGTGCTGACGTCTTTCCATCATTGTTGAATCTCCTCTTCTTGAAATGTCCATTCTTATTGTTTTGGCCCTGATTACCACCGAAGTGGTTACCATTTCTGGCCTGTTGATTCCCTCCACGCTTGTTGTCACCGCTTCGATGACTGCTCTCACTGGTATTATCATTTTGCCGGCTGCTCTCTTTTGGTTGCGTTGTCTCGTTATCGCGCTCCACCAACTGAGCCCTATTTACAACATCTGAATACAAACACAGTTTATGAGAAACAAGATGTTGACGTATCTCCGGCTTCAAACCTCTTAAAAACATCCGCGTCATTCTTTCTTCATTATCCACCAGGTGGGACGCAAACCGGGATAACTCCGCAAATTTTGCCTCGTACTGCGACACGGTCATATTATTCTGCTCCAATTTGATGAACTCCACCTCCTTCATGTGACGAATACTCTCGGGAAAGTATTTGTCGTTAAACAGATCTTGGAACTTCTCCCAAGACATCTTCAGTGCGGCAGGTTGAGTACGCTTTATCGATTCCCACCAGTAATCTGCCTCTCCTCGCAACATAAAGGCGGCAAAGGGAACCTTTTGCTCCTCGGAGCAACCCAAGACATCAAATATCTTGGTGATCTGCTTTATCCATGTTTCAGCTACAAGTGGTTTGGGTTCTCCCTTAAACTCCGGTGGTCCCAGCTCCTTAAACTGTTTAGCGGTGACCGCCTGAGAGTTTCCAGTATTTCCACCTACGTTGTGGACAGGAGCCGCTTTCACCTGTTGTTGCATGAATTGCATAAAGCCTCTGAACATTTGATCATTCATCATTTGGTCAGTGTTGTTGTTTGCATGAGGATTGACACCTTCCTGATGCACATTATCCTGATTATTGATATGTGGTGAATCAACAGTCGTCTGTGCTCCATTGCTATTCTCAACATTCTCGGATGCCATTTTCAGATACTGCCACAAAATAAAAATTAATTGATATGTCATATATTATCCTTATATTATGACCGACCAATTAAATACCATGCAAATAAACTTAGGTATGTCATACTAGCGAAGGAATTCCCCGTCTCTCCCCTCCTAGTTCTATTCTCACATCTTAGCCAGGGATCATATCCCTAAGCTCTGATACCAACTGTGACGCCCCCAAAATTAGGTATACATCACCCATCTTGGGTCGTCAGATACATAGTACAGAATACAAATACAACTTAATAATACAACTGTCGTGTACAATACGACAAAACATAAACTGTGAGTTTGAATACAAATATTATCTTCTAGAGAGTATTCATACTCAAAAGGAGTCCTCATTACATTTATTAACACACCATTACATAGAATAGTGAGGACTACTAACTAATACTATCATTCGGACCATCACTCCGTACCCCGACTTGTCCCAGCTACGTTCTCATTTCCTGAAGAGAACAGTGAAAGAAAGGGTGAGCTCAACTAGCCCAGTAAGAAATATTATGACTAAGATAATGCAGAATAAATTATCATTAGCCTTCAACAATGTTAAACTGATAAAATATAATAGACATCAAGTTTAACTGCAGCGGAACAAGCAATCCATTAAAAGAGTCAAGTAGAAAATAAACTCTACTATCTTTTATGATTTAAAAGGTTTTTCAACACTGCGATCGCTGAGACTCAGCTTAATAAAATAATCCACATCATCGAATCACCCCTGCACTACGGCCAAGGATATTCGTGTATTCATTAATGGTCATGATCATGCCAACAACTGTCCATCAATGCACTACGGGCCAATGAGGACTTTTACCACATCATTTGTAACATTACGGTCATGATTATACCGAATAATCCCTGGTCATAATCATACCAAGTCCATCTATGCACTACATGCCACAGATGACTTTCAACATTTTATAAACATGAGGATGATGACAATGATATAAGAATTCAATAAAACAAGTTCAAGAATTAATTTATCCAGGAATTAACAACGTCCAAATTGTCAACATGATACTGCATTGTGGAGTAAAATTCAAGAACGCTTAGAAGAATATTTTCTTGAAAAGATACTGGATGAAACGCAACTATCAAGGATATTCCACAAATTTCATGGAGTATAGAAGTCAAAACTTAACCAACTGAGTATAATAAAGAATGGAATAACAAAAGAAATCACCATGCATGCGATAGACCGCACAGACAGGTTATTCCAACAGAATAATAAATAATGGAACCAGGTCCGGCGTAAACGCACAGACAGGATATTCCGACAGAATAATAAATAATGGAACCAGGTCCGGTGTAAAACACACAGACAGGATATTCCAACAGAATAATAATAAAACGGAACCAGGTCCGGTGTAAAACACACAGACAGGATGTTCCAACCGAATAATAATAAAACGGAACCAGGTCCGGTGTAAAACACACAGACAGGATGTTCCAACAGAATAATAGAAGAATGTCACCAAGTATAGGGTAGACCGCGTATACTGGTTATTCCAACAGAATAATAACGAATGGAATAACAGAAGTTCTCTTCATGAATATAAAAGAAATAATATTCCCTACCTTAAAAGAACTGGATATTGGAAAAGTGATGTAGCAGAATACTTTTAGTCTCTCTCTCTCTTATTCTCTCTATACTTTCTCTCTCTATAGCTTGAATGAATTCGTGAAAAATAATGAAGCCCTAGGCCTCTATTTATAAAAAAACTGAGGGTGGCTCTTGGTCTTAACGAAGGGTCAAATGACTCTTGGTCTTAACGAAGGGTCAAATGACTCTTGGTAATATTGAAGGGACAACTACTATTGACGAAAGTAATTACTATTGACCAAGGTAAATACTATTGACGAAGGTAATTACTATTGACCAAGGTAAATACTATTGACGAAGGTAATTACTATTGACCAAGGTAAATACTATTGACGAAGGTAATTACTATTGACCAAGGTAAATACTATTGACGACGGTAATTACTATTGACGACGGTAATTACTATTGACGAAGAGACTCTTAGATGATGACATATGGCCCCCCATAAAATAACCAAACTTACCACAACGTCTCAATAATATAACATATTATACAGATGATACTATGACAATAATTTAAGAGATATGATGCAGCAATTACTGTAGCAATAATTGAGTATAGCTGAGTGACTTCTCACGTAAGCATCAATAATCAATACCGTGTGCTACTATGCAACCACGCGTATTACTGTACTTTTACTACCGAGTAGTTCAACAGTTTTAACGGTTTTAACGGTAACACCTCAGCCGTTATTTTTATAGAAAGATAATTCTGTCGTTTTCTCAATCCGACAATAATTCCGTTGTGGGGTCCACCAATGATTGTGCCGTCGTACGAATATTCCTCGACAAAAAGAATATTCTCCGACCAAACGAATATTTTATAACAACTTGCTTACTTTGCAAAATTTATAAATATTACCCACAACTATAACATTATATCAAATTAACTCCATAATATTCAAAAATGATATTTATAGAAAATTCATCTTTATTTATAAAAGTTGGGGTCTTACATTAATATCCTTTTTAAATGATTTTTAAATAGATAAAACCATTTTTAAACTATTTATTTAATATAATTATTAAATAAACTTAATATCATTAATATTAAATTAATATCATTAATATTAAATTATTAATGAAATTATCCTTTAAATATTAAAAGTTATATTTTATAACTTAAAATACCTTTAAACAATTTATTATCATTTAAAATGATTTTTATGATATTAAAATTATTTTTAAACTAATTTATTTAATATAATTATTAAATAACTTTAACATTATTAATAGTAAATAATTAATGAGATTTATCTTTAAATATTGAAAGTTATATTTTTTAACTTAAAATATTTTTAAAATCTTTATTTTTATTTAAAATAATTTTTCTAATATTTAAATCATTTTTAAACTTCTTTATTTAATATAAGTATGACATAAATCTAATATCATTAATATTAAAATATTAATATTTTTCATGACAAAATATCAAAAATTATTTTTTAACTTAAAATATTTTTATAATCCTTTAAATTATTTTTATATTATTTTTAAATCATTAATTCTATTTTTTATCATTTATTTAATACATTTATTAAATAACTTAAATATCATTAATATTAATTTATTAATGAAATTTCATCACAAAATATTAAAAGTTGTAGAAGATAACTTAAAATATTTTCTTATAACATAATATAATTTCAAATGATTTTTCAAGTAATAAAGTCATTTTTAAATAATTTATTTAACATAATAAATAAATAAATTAAATACTTTTAATATTCCAAAAATATTAAATATTTATGAAATATATTCAAAATAATTAAAAACTAATTTTCGGACGTTAAAATAATTTTTTAATAATTTATTTTTTGTTTTTAATAATTAAAAACTAATTTTTCTATTTATTTAATAAAAATAATTAATTTTAACAATTAACTGTCGCTAAAGACTGCCTATAGCGACATAACCGTCGCTATAGGTGTTCTTCGTGTTCTTCATGCAACCCTGAAATTCATAGTCAGTTAATGAGGGTACTACTTTGACCAAGCGTAACAATCCGATCATGATGTTTCTAGTCTATCTTTTGATCACAGTGTGTAGAACTAATGTAATGCTATAAGATTCAACAATAATCATGAACAAACAACGTAAAATGAAAGAGATCTGAGCCTCCAAAAATCATGTCAGACGTGTTCTTGAGTTTCTGGGCTGCCTAGAAACTCAAGCAGTGTCAAGGGTTCCTTTTTGGCCTTTGATTAATACGGTTTCGGGTCATGTTTTAAGTGTTGTTATGATACCATATTGCAATACATATGTCTTAGAACAGAATAATAACACTAAAGCAACCTAACTACATCACATGTGTAAGATCAAAGATGGTCAACCCATGCTAGAAAATGTGTTCTTCAGGAATCTGGGTTTTTCCCAAAAACTCATAAGGCTGGTGGTCAACCCTACTTTGACCGGTAATATCTTTTATTCTATGCACGATCTATGTTTTATAGATGCATGATCATGTACCCTACATGTCCGTATACAAATGGAATACAACAACATGGCCAAAAAATCAAAGATCAGTAAGATTAGAGGCTTTGAAAAGCTTGTCAGAGCCACCTGGGAAATCTGGGCTGCCCAAATTTTTAGTTTTCGTGGTCGATCAACTGACTTTGACCACGATTATCTTACAACCTATACATGATCTGGTCCTACTAAAAGTTCCAGAACACAGATCTCACAGCATACAACAAGATCAAACATTTAAACAACAAAAACACCTAACATCCTAAGATCTACAGGGTCTGCCATTTGTTGTCAGACCACACAAAAAAAATTTCCCAGATTTTGAAAAACTTAAATTTCGAGCACTTTGATGTTATGGATCTAACATGGGCCAACCCAGATCACTTATAGACACTACATAGAACATATTACAACACACAAACATAACTTTTAACACATCATTCAAAATCAGATTGTAAGATTAGTTTTATACCTTTTCATGAGCAAATCTTGATTCTATGTTTCTGATTTGTTATTGGTGATCGTGGGGCTGTAATATGGGACTGAAATACTTGTCAATTTCGTGGGTTAGAGAGAGAGATGGACTTGGTAGTGAGTTGGTGTACAAATGGGCTAACAATTGATATTTCTCTCTCCTAGATCTATTTATACAAGTCTTAGATGCATGTATATAGCTGATATTGCTTGATTTGCTGAAGATTTATATTGATATGTGTTACATGGCTGATCCATTATGTCACCAACTCCTTATTTGTCTAGATTTACAAGTAAGCTACAATAATGCAATAAGGGCAAAAATGTCTTTTGGCTTTTAAAATTAAGGGCAAACTAGTAACATGGCAAACCCTTAGGGTTTAACCCTAAGGTTTAGCACAAAAATTGTAAAACTCCAATTAGGGTTTGCAAAAAAAATAAAATTTTAGTTTCTAAAAATATAAAATTAAGATTTCTTAATTAATTAGGTTTCCTAATTACATAGACTTGATAATTAGGTTTATGTTTCACTAATTATCATAAAGCGTGCCAAATTAGCAATTAGGATTTACAATTAACAATTAAGATTTATAATTTAAATATTAGGGTTTTAAAAATTAGGGTTTTCCTAATTAACGTTAAATTCCATAATACTTATCCTTAATCATAATAATACAATTACAAAATATTTTCGAACTCATGATGGAGTTTTAAATTAGGGTTTCACAAATTAATGTTAGGGTTTGGTGATGATATCACATAATTGAACAACCATTATCAGTCCACACATATACAGTACATATTTATAGCACTGAAAAATAAAAATATAATTAATATTATATTCTCATTCTCATTCCTTGATCAAAAATCCAAAATTAGGGTTTGGATTCTATATCTGATTTATCTGGCTTCTGTACCTTTATTAATTAAGTTAAAATAATTAACTTAATTAATATAAATTAATTTCATATACTAAAATAAAATAATTATTATAATAATTCTAATAACCATTTCATATAGTATTTAAATAATATAAAATCATATTTTCATGGAAAATAATTAAGAAAAATATTTCTACTACAACATTAATTGCTATAAGAATATAATTTATAATGATCAATAATTCTAAAATAAAATTATTTGTAATTATTCTTGTAATAAATAAATTTTATATTTATCACATAAATTCATACACATTATCTGACACATATTCTCACCTTTAAAATAAATAATAAAAAAAAAAATTTATACGTAAATTTTTTTTCATTTAGTTATATAGAAAATATCGGGTTATTACATTGGCAATATGACCGAAGAGTCATTCATGATGGTCAGAAGAATACGTATTTCCTTCGTTTTAAAGGAAATAAGGTTGTACTAGCGCCTCGATGAGAAGGGGATAGTTCAGCTCGAGCAGTCGAGAATCCGAACCTGTTATCATGACTAGATTCCTAACGGAGGTCGATCGTGAAGGTGTGGTGTATGTCCTACTTCCTTGTGGGAGCGGTTCGACAGCTGAAAGCACTATAGTGTCAGTCGATGTATAGGAATTGCCCGAAGAGCTTTTGTCATGACTATCGGCGATGAGGGACATTCAACAACAGATATATCTTGTCCCATCATCGAATCAAAAGGAAAATATTTCAGTTGCTGAAGTATCTTCTTGTACAGTTTCCATTCTATCTGTGTAGAACTCGAGGACGAGTTCTTTCCAACACGGAGAGATTGATGCAAGAGGATTTCTGGCCGAAGATCATGAATGGTCGGATAGTACAATGATGATGTTAAAGGACCAAAAGCTAAGGAATCAGCGCAACGGTATCGGTTGACTTCGGGGTCAAGCGTTTGGTTCGTGTCTTCGAGGTCGGAGTTTGGCTTCGGATAATGTCATGACTTCGGCTTCGGATAGCATCATGACTTCGGGTGTGGCGAGCTTCTTCCGAAGAGGCGTTATAACTTCAGAAGTCGATGAACTTTATTATTATTATTATTATTATTATTATTATTATTATTATTATTATTATTATTTAGTTCTTTATAGTAATAGTATTTTATTAGGTAGTAAATCTTTTATAATAAGTTGTTATTTTTGTTAGGATATCTTTCCGTATCTCTAAGAAGTTTGTTAGAATCTTTTTCACATCCCTAGGAGGATTTTATTTCTATTTTTTTATTTTTATATCTCTAGGAAGATTCTAGACTGACTTGGAGAGAAAGTTTTGTTAGCTATATTTAAACCCGGCTTGTGGGTTGAATCATATAGACTTTGATTTTGATAAATAAAAATTTACATATTAGAGAGAGCTTCTCTATGTTTTTTCGGTGAATCTCTTGTTCCTTTATTTGTGAATTAATTTGTTTACCAACCCGCAGGATAACGTTATCCTGCCCGGCATCAATCATCAGAATGTTTTGCCTCTTTTTTTTCTTTTGAAGTACTTACACTTTTTATCGGTACTTGAGAAGGCTCTTGAGAAGGGATTGACATAAAATCGCTAATATCATCCAAATTGAAACTTTCTAAAATTTTTTCATTTTGAAATATATCATGGGCATAATTTGGAGCTGTTCACAGATGTCAATAAGAATTCAGATAGACCAAAATGCCATATTACAAGACAAATATAGTTAGTCCCTAAGTGCCAAAACAGGCGTTAGCTTAAATTTGTCATGGAGAATATGCTATATTCAATAAATCCATTAGCTAATCTTAGGATTTTAGACAACATTACAAGGATATATAGAATAGCAGTAAGCATATAGTTCCTCTTACTTCGCACATAATAAAAGTGGGGAGGGTGGTTTCAAATTTTCCTTTCTTTGGTGAAATAGTGGAATTGAACATTAATGCATTGATATATGAAACGTTGCCCCTTAATTTGGGACATCACAATTTAAAAAATGGGGGAGTGACCTAAACAAGGAACGATGAGTAATAAATAATTAGCCACATCCATAAAAGGTCCACAAGATCTTGTCAAATACAATAATGAAATGGGTTCATTTTAATATTGCAGGATAACAAAATTGTACTTTGAAAATGTTAACGCCAAGATCTTTCCATGCGCCTCAATAACACAAAACACGTCCAATCCTGCACAATAAACACGCCAATACTAGAAGCTTGACGGCCTGGACCGTCGAGGGATAGCTCCGGCGTGAGAGTCAGTATAGGCGATCACAAGGTTTAACAATGGAGGAAAATAAAGTATAGTGTCTGGAGGGAGAAAATATCAGTTACCTTCCATTATGTGTTATCCTTGCACTCATATACCCAAAGCCCAGTTTCTCGTGCCACCCACTACCTTCTGACACAGTCCCCCACTACCGGTGACCTCAGCCGACTACATGCAGCGCACCTACTACATCCCATCACTGTTTGCCACCGCCGACCGATTAAGTCCAATCCTCATTAATGCATGGCAGATAACAGTCAACTGTTATCTTATATAATCATTACCAGTCAAAACCTAATCAAGATATTATTTACGCAATGGGTCAGCCCACTAAATTGGCCCAATACAAACATGACCCAATAAATAGAACCCATTGGATAAGTCCATCCGGTCCGGCCCAATGTATAAAGTATAATGGCCCAACATTGCCCCCCGGTTTTTTGTTAAACAAGATGTTTAATGAAAGAGTACAAAGGCCCAAAATGTAAATTACCTAGGCCCAGCTGGCAAATCTCACATAGAAAGTCAAATAAAAATCGGAAGCCCACTCAAGAAGCCCACTCTGGTTAATAATTAAGGCTGAAAACAGACGCCACCCTTTCACATTCACCATCATTGCCTCCATTTATTGTGCCACCTTCGATTTTCGTGAAAAATTGAAAAGACTGTCTGGTATAAAAGGTTATTTCTCCCAATTTTGACTGTTTTACCTACCAATTCAAAATTCAGACGCTTATTGCCTTCTTCTTCCTCTCGATTTCTCTTTCTATCTGCAAATTCCCAACAATGGCTTCCTAGAGTTCCGATAACACTACCCCCATCTCTGCAATTCCAATCTGAGAAAGACGTTTGCATCATACAAGAACAGTATCAGATTCTGGTGACCCACCACCTCAAGCGACCCTCCACCACCGAGAGGATGTACCAGTGCCCAGAGGGTTGGACCGTCATGCCTCTCACCCTCCTGGAGAAAGGGGTCTGATTCCCTCTACATGTCTTCTTGGTAACTCTACTAGGGTTTGTTGGTGTCGAATTCGCCCAGCTTGTCCCGAACTCCTATATCCACATAATGGCGTTCATCGCCTTCTGTCATGAGAAAGGTGTCGCCCGTACCCTCTACTTCTTTTTCTCCATTTACACCATCACCAAATCCTGAGAGAAGGGGTTCAATGTTCTGAGCAAGATAGCCTCGAAGCCCGGGCAGAACTTTGAGAGGCGTTCCCTGATCAGCACTCCTTCCAGCAACAAAGGATGGAACAAGGAATGGCTCTTCGTTAAAGGGCCGAAAATTGCCTCTCTTCCAGACTGGACCACTTTGGATAAAGTCTCTGTAGACTTTGGGGACATCGTCGAAGAGCGTGTCAAGGAGATGATCGACCTCCTGAACAACTTCCCTAAGAAGGAGTGTAACCATGGTCTTCTCACCAAGCAAGCATGGTTATACGACCATAAATATAAGTTCTGAACTCATACTGATGCATAACTTGTTGAATTTTCTTTGAAAATATTGATTCTGACTTATTTCTTATTGTCTTCTATAGTATCTCTGATCAAACCGACGACGATTGACCGAAGGGATCTAGTGAGATTCCTTTCGGGTACGTCTTCGCCGACCCCCACTGAAGTACCAATTGAAGATCCTTCAACTTCTGAACCTCTGGAGGCTGAAGCTCAAACAGTAGAATTCACCACTGCCGAGGAGCCAAACCAACCTCGCTTAAAGAAAAGAGCTGCCCGAAAATCCAAATCAGTCCCCCACCGGCCTCCAGTGTAGTTCCCCCACCAGCCTTTAGCGCAAGTCTCCTCGACTTACCTCTTAACGAAAGGGCGCAAATCATTCGTATCAAGAAGAGGAGGACCAACATAATTCCCCTAATTACCGAAGAGCTTAAAGCCCCTCCTCCCAAAGCCCCTCGACCACAAGTGATTTCGATCGAGATTAACGAGCCAGAAATCAAGGTTGAGGAGCAAGGTGAACCGATCACTTCCCTTTCTCGTAAGAGAAAATAACCTTCTGATGATCAGCCTCCACCACCAACTGGACCACCCTACTCAACCTACACCTTCTCCTGAACACCCAAATCTCCCCCACCTCGACCTTCTTCACCCGAGAACAGTCCTAAAGTAGTGGCCTCCCCCACTTTATGGCATGAACTCGACGAAACATTCCCCTTCCACCTGTATGATTCCTTTGTTCATGACACCGATAACCATCGGTTCGGCAACAGCTCCATCATGGACCTGATTGATGAAGGCATGAAACACCAGGCCAAGATAATAACTTAGTCATTTACCTCTCTGCTTTATACTTTAAAACTTGTAGACTAATACTGAATATATACAGGCAAACGCTGTCTTCGGGCGCCTCCGTCCTCGATACCAAGAAGCTAAAACCGAAAAGGACGCAGCCCGAAGGGTGAACGCCATTCTGAACTCGGCCTTGGCCCGAGAGAGAAGCCAACATAGAGATATCCTCTTTACCATTAAGGGTATTCAGAAAGAGTTGGCCCGAATAAAAGAAGAGCTAGCGACGACCAAGGCCAACCAATGAGCTATAGTCGATATGAACGTCGACTTAGTTCAAAAGAATGAAGTTCTAAAGACTAAGAACGAAAAGCTTGCTACAGCCAATCTAAGTGTGACAAGACAGGTCGAAGAAGTTCAATCTAAAGCCAAAAATAAGGATGAAGTACATCTGATCAGACATCATAAGCTTCAAGATAAGCTGCGAGCACTGAAGGAGCGGGGTCTGTAAGACCCCAACTTTTATGAATAAAGATAAATTTTCTATAAATATCATTTTTGAATATTAAGGAGTGAATGTGATATAATGTTATAGTTGTGGGTAATATGTATAAATTTTATAAAGTACGCAAGTTGTTATATTATATTCGATTGGTCGGGGAATATTCGTTTTAACAAGGAATATTCGTACGACGGCACAATCATTGGTGGACCCCACAACGAAATTATTATCGGATTGAGAAAAAGACAAAAATATCTTTTATAAAAATAACGGCTAAAGTTTTACTGTTAACTGTTGAAATAACCGATGTTAAAAGTACAGCAATACGCGTGGTTGCATAGTAGTACACGGTATTGATTATTGATGCTTACGTG
This sequence comes from Panax notoginseng, assembly GCA_016801055.1. Taxonomy (NCBI): domain Eukaryota; kingdom Viridiplantae; phylum Streptophyta; class Magnoliopsida; order Apiales; family Araliaceae; genus Panax; species Panax notoginseng. The sequence goes on from CM029017.1 coordinate 1,290,578, forward strand.
AGAAGTCACTCGGTTATACTCAATTATTGCTATAGTAATTACTGTATCATATCTCTCATATTATTGATTCAATTATTATCACAGTATCATTTGCATAATATTTTATATCATTAAATCAATAATTGAGACGACAAAGTTATTAATATTATTATTTCACTACAAGAAAAATGCTTAACAGCGACCAATACTATCAGCGACCGCACCATCGGTCGCTGATATTATTAACAGCGACCGCCATCTGTGACCAATATTTAATATGGTCGCTATATTTTAACAGCGACCGCACGCGGTCGCTAGTCAGTCGCTAATACAAATTTGCCTCCCAAAATTTGGCTGGAAATGTTGGCGCCAATGTTTTATGCGACCACTTAATATCTGCGACCGCATGCGGTCGCAGATAAGTCCATGTCATTAAAATCAGCGACCGCATATGGTCGCAGCTAGCGGTCGCTGATCAAACTTAATATTAACAGATTCAGTCACTCGCTCGACACAGCAGAGGCGGAGAAAAAGAAGAGGGAGACAGAGAGAAGAGGGAGAAAGGGGGGAGAAGAGAAGAAGAGGAAGAGAGACTCCGGCCACCGCCACCGGGACACCGGTCCACCGCCATCAGGAGGTACCACCGCCGCACCACCGCTGCACCACGCCGGTAACCCCTTAATCCCTAAATCTCTAAATTAGACCCCTTAATCCCTTAATACCTTAAACAGAATGTTAATCTTGTGATTATTATACTTTAATCGATTTGTTTTTAGTTGAATATTGCAATAAGGTAGTACTATTAGAGTAAACATTGTCATTAGAGGAACTCAATGTTAAATGAGTTGTGTGAGGGCATATATGTTGTTTATATATTTTTTCAGTAATATTTTCAAAAATATTTGACGAGTCACCAACTCATCAACACAAATTACCAGCAACTTAATGAGGACCATAATATATTTAATTGATGAGTAATATTGTAGTACTAATTTATAATTGATTGATACATAATACTTCCTCCATTTCAAAATATAAAACAATGATAATTATTTTTTTGAAGTCAATACATGAATTTTCTTCATTTTTAGTTAAAAAAAATGATAAATATTGTAAAATATTTAAAATTATACTCATTGTAAAATTTATAATTGGAAATATATATGACGATATTTATTTATGTTTTAAATCTAAGTTGCATATCTTTTAATATTTACAGGGTTACTAATTGATCACGTGTTATTACTTTTTTGAATGTTTCATGCTATAATCTCAGTTTCTATCTAGTTTTCAACTGATATTGGATGGAGATTTTGTTTCTTTTGGATACAGTACTAGTACTGATTCCTGGTTTATGTCTTTGGTGCCTAGAAATGACCTTATATACATGCCGTCGTGCATGTGGCTAGTCTATATTACAGGGGAGACTCTGGCCAAATTTTTTTATTGGTCGGGTAGTTGCAAACATTTATACTATTAACGAGCCTATTGGTGATCCAGTAGAGCCTATTAAGGGGATGTTGGAGATGATGGGCTGGGCTTAGGTCCGCGAGTCCATACGAGGCCACGCCAAGCTTAGCCAAGCCTCACGGGGTCAAGCCAAGCTTGGTTGTTAATTAGGGTGCTGTTAAGCCAAAATAGACAGTGCTAGGGAACTGCTAGTGCAACAGAGAAGATAAATAGACACACTTGGTCAATAAATATATTGTTTTGGCTATAACAGAAAAACAAGGGTATTTAACACTTATGTATACAAGAATAAAGCTACAAAATGTTATAAAAGCTATAAATTGCTCAACCAAGTTGTGACTATCCCAAAACATAAAAGATTATAGAAAGGGACTGTGAGGGGTATAATCTTAAAACATGTTAGGCGCCTTAGCACACTAGTTGATATGAATGAATCTCCAATATACTCAAAAGTTGTATAAATGAGTTAGCAAACTTTGATATAAAGCTAGCATGAATGAAATACCTTACGTATTCACTTACGATAAACAATAAAAATAAATTTAAAACAAATTAAAATAAAATAACATGATATAATATAACTATTAAACTAAGTAGCATTTACTTAGTTTCTCATACTAAATTTAATAACATTTAAAGTTTCCCATACTGCTTTAATTTGCATTCATTCGTTAACATCCGGAATGCTTAAATGTTAATCATATGCTTACAAGTATACTCAAGTCATATGATTACAAGTATGCTCTCAAGTCATATGCTTACAAGTATGCTTAAATGTTAATCATATGCATGCTTATATGTATGCTCAAGTCATATGGTTACAAGTATGCTCAAGTCATATGTTAACATTTATAATGTTGTCTGTAGTAGGTACCGTGCAATCATGGACCTCTATTTAGACCGTAGTTGGATGGCACGACGAAAGTCAAGTGCCCAGATAGGTGCTACAGCTGAATTTAGAGCTGGTTGCCAAGTATTTTTGGAGTATGCGTATAGTCACCCGGAATGTATGAATGGTAAGTCACAGATACGATGTCCATGTTTGAAGTGTAAGAATGTAAATTATATGGATAGAGACATGATAAACTATCATTTACTTATTTCTGGGTTCATGAGAAATTACGAAGAATGCTGGTGGGCACATGGGCAGATAAGAGATGGTGGCATCACACAAGTACATAATTCTGGCAGTAGTACTCATCGTATGAATGAAATGGTTCATGATATTGCATGGCCAGATTTTGATTGGGAGCAAGGCAGAGAACAACCTATGAATTCTGATGCCAAAGAATTCTTTAAGTTGTTAAACGAGGGTAGCGAGCCATTGTGGCATGGTTGCACCAAACACACTACATTGTCTGCAGTGGCGACATTACTTAACATCAAGGCTGATCACAACATGAGCCATGAGTGTTTTGAGTCGCTCTTGAAGGCCATTAAGAGTATGTTGCCTGACGGTGAGAAATTACCTGGTAACTATTACTTTTGTAAGAAAATGGTGAAGAAGTTGGGTCTTGGATACCAAAAGATCGATGCATGTCCCAACGATTGCATGTTATTTTATAAGGAAAATGAACAGATGACAAGGTGCACATTTTGCAGTCATGATCGGTTTAGGCCTAATAAAGAGGGTGTGACTACAAAAAAATCAAGTATACCGTTTAAGATTCTAAGGTATTTTCCAATAACACATCGGCTAAAAAGATTGTACATGTCTTCAAGAACAGCTGAACATATGAGTTGGCATGCGAAATCTCCAGCTAAAGATGGAGAACTAAATCATCCCGCAGATGGGAAGGCTTGGAAAGATTTCAACTTAGCACATCCTGGATTTGCATTGGAACCTAGAAATGTGAGGCTTGGATTGTCCACCGATGGTTTCAATCCGTTTGGCCACTCAGCTGTTCCGTACTCATGTTGGCCTGTGATTGTTACTCCGTACAACTTGCCACCTTGGATGTGTATGAAACAGCCATACTTATTTCTTTCACTCTTGGTTCCTGGTCCTAAGAGTCCTGGAAAGAACTTAGATGTTTACTTGAGACCTCTTATATACTGGGCGGGCATCTGCATTCTCTGAATCCTGATGACTTGGCAAAGGCAGTGGCGGAAGCAGCAGCATCACAGCATCAGGGTGGCGACCAGGTACTTTTAATGTTTCATTACGTACATTGTCTATTATTTAGCTTTCCCCAAGTCATAGCAGTATCAACACATGTAACATATATGTTTTATTCTTTTGTTAATTACAGGGTACTAATTTGAATGATCCATGAAGAGCTAGACCAGTCATGCATGTTAGATTTGTAAAGCCTTGTTAGACTTGTTTTTTAGATTTTTAAAGCCTTGTAATCTTTTAAACTACTTATCTTTGGACTGTATTGGTTTACGATTCTATTATATGGATGTTTACGATTGTATTGTGTTGTGTTGATTTAGATTCATTCTTTGGACTGTATGTATGGATGGATGTTTATCATATAGTAGTTATCATGGATGGATGCTTATATATACTGCTGTGTGTTGGGATAAAAAGCAGGTACAAAGCAGGTTATTTTTGGGAAATCAATAAAACAGGAAAAATATTTTAAAAAAAAACAAAGTCAGCGACCGCGTGCGGTCGCTGATACAGTATTAGCGACCCAGTAAGGTTCGTCTACTTCAGCGACCGCATGCGGTCGCTATTACCAGTCGCTGACACGTGTACCACATCACGTCTGACGCATGACTCAGCATGAGTCAGAATAGCGACAGCTGAGGTCGCTGATTGCGGTCGCTAATAATGCGGTCGCTATTGTTGGTCGCTGATGTCTTTTTAGCGACAAGATTTTCTGCGACTACTATTAGCGACTGCATCCGGTCGCTGATACCCATCTGCGACTATATGCGGTCGCAGATGTGCGGTCGCTGATAAGCCTTTTTGTTGTAGTGTTTGCAATATTGACGATGTCTAGAAGTTCTGTCAAGGAGAGGTTTGGTCACCTAATTGCGCGCCAATAGGGAGAAATCCTTATTGAAAAGCCCCCTCTTTCCTGGGAACGACCTAGTTGTTAAATATTACGAATTATAATAATGATGATAAATGTTGTTAAAAATATTGGGAGAATTTTTATGAAGTATTTGATGTAAATTTTACTTATTATATGAACCCCCCACTTACCCATTTTTCAAAACTGTCGGTTAAAGTTATCTCAATTTTGTTATATATATATATATATATATATATATATATATATATATATATATATATATATATATATATATATATACACGGTAAGGATCAAGAGCAATCTCCTTAAATAACATTCTTTCTTAAATATCATTCTTTTATTAAAACGACGTCGTTTTGGAGGGACGCGGTGACATTTTTGTAAATACAATGCCACCGCGTATTTACAAAAATGTCACCGCGTCCCTCCAAAACGACATAGTTTTAATAAAAGAATGCTATTTAAAGAGGAATGCTATTTAAGGAGAATGCTCTTGATCCTGACCGTATATATATATATATATATATATATATATATATATATATATATATATATATATATATATATATAAGGACATCAAAAGTTGCAAATTCAATAAATGTCGTCCGTAAACCTTCGGTAGCTTCGTCCGTGAGAAAAAAGTATTGTTCACCCATGATTCAAACAGTACCCCTTCCATTCTCCTATAAATAAGATGCTTAGTTAGAATTGAAAATCACACCAGAATCAGAGAATTCTTCTTCTATAATATTTAGCGTATTTCTTTAGAGTTTTAAGAAGCTTTGAGCGTAGAAAATAGTTCAAGTTTTCTTCAAGAATATCCCCGCTATACCAGTTGGAATACTCTCTTTTTTAAGGTAAGGGATGCTATTTTTGTTCAATATTCGCTGAAAATAATATTTTCTTCCATACTCTGTAGTATGTAAGTAATATTATTTCCTTCTATACTCGTTTTGTTAAAGTTTTGGCTTCTAAACTCCATGAAATTAGTAGAATATCCTTGATATTTGCGCTTCATCTAGTATCTTTTCATAGAAATATTATTCTGAGCATTCTTGATAAGTTTTAACTTTTTCATGCCGGAGTACTATTCACGGAGTTACTATTCTCGAAGTACTATTTACAGAATACTATTCACTCGAGTACTATTCACCTGGGGTATTATTCATGATAAAAATTGATTCGTTTTCGGTCCAAATTATTTTTGGTACAATATTATTCTTGAATTTTACTCCACAAAGCAGTATCATGTTGATAATTTGGATGTTATTGATTTCTGGATAAATTAAATTATAAATCTTTAAAAAATTTATCATTAAACTTGTTTTATTGAATTATTATATCATTGTCATCATTCTCATGTTTATATTATGTTAAAAGTCATCGGTGGCATGTAGTGCATAGATAGGCTTGGTATGGTTATGACCAGAGATTATTCGATATAATCATGATCGTAATGTTACAAATGATGTGGTAAAAGTCCTCATTGGCCCGTAGTGCATTGATGGACAGTTGTTGGCATGATCATGACCATTGATAAATACACGAATATCCTTGGCCCGTAGTGCATGGATAATTTGTGGTCGTGATACTAAAGAATATCCTTGGCAGTAGTGCATTGGTGATTTGATGATGTGGATTATTTATTTAGCTGAGTCTCAGCGATAAAAGTGATGAAAAACCTTTTAAATCATAGAAGATAATAGATTTTATGCTCTACTTGACTCTTCTAATGGATTGCTTGTTCCGCTGCAGTTAAACTTGATGTTTGTTATATTTTATCAGTTTAACACTGTTGAAGGCTAACGATAAATTATTCTGCATTATCTTAGTCATAATATTTCTTACTGGGCTAGTTGAGCTCATCCTTTTGCTTTTATTGTTCTCTTCAGGAAATGAGAACATTGCCAGGACCAGTTGGGGAACGGAGTAACGGTCCAAATGTTTACATTAGTAGTCCTCACTATTTTGTGAAATAGTGTGAAAATAAATGTAATAATATTGAATTTGAGTTTGTATATTGTCTCGAAGACAATATTTGTATTAAAACTCACAGCTTATGTTTTGTCGTACTTTAAACGACAGTTGTATAATTAAGTTATATTTGAATTCTGTACCATGTATTTGGCGACCCAAGATGGGTGATGTATACCTATTTTTTGGGCGTCACAAGGTCCACCTCTAACCGAAGAGCTGCGCCAACAGATTAAAGACGACTACTAAAAATCAGCCGAGCTGAATGAGGAGATCGTCAAGATTTACTCTGAAGGTTATGAGTTGTGCCGAAGCAAAGGCGACTAAGGTAGACCCAACAATCCTTGACTCCTCCGAAGGCGAAGACAATGCCTGAAGATGACTGCTCTTGTCTTTAGCTTTAGGACTTCTGTAAAAATTTTATCCTTCATGTAAATAATATTATGTTAATGAAATATCAACTTCTTTCCTTATTACTCCTTTGTGATCTCTTGTTGTCAATAATTTCCATCAAACATCTTGAAAAATGTACAAGCTCTTTTTGAACTTAACTTAAACGGTTAATCAACAATTAAGCAAGTTATATAACAGATAAAATCAAGTAATAACACAATCCGAACTCAACACTTAAACAAAATCAGGTAATAAAGTAATGCAATACTTATTCGTTACCGAAGTGTGAGACAGATCTGCATCAATATGGAATTTGTTTACCACGCAGGGCCTAACAAATTCATAGGGCACACCTACCAATTAGGCTACCATCGAATGGTTAGTGAGTCCACCCGAACCTCCTTACACCATTGAAGTTTGTTTACCACGTAGGGCCTAACAAATTCATAAGGTCCACCTACCAAATAGGCTACCATCGATTGGTCAGCGAGTCCACCCGAACCTCCTTACACCATTGAAGTTTGTTTACCACGCAGGGCCTAACAAATTCATAAGGTCCACCTACCAAATAGGCTACCATCGAATGGTCAGCGAGTCCACCCGAACCTCCTTACACCATTGAAGTTTGTTTACCGCGTAGAGCCTAACAAATTCATAAGGTCCACCTACCAAATAGGCTACCATCGAATGGTCAGCGAGTCCACCCGAACCTCCTTATACCATTGAAGTTTGTTTACCACGCATGGACTAACAAATTCATAAGGTCCACCTACCAAATAGGCTTCCATCGAATTGTCAGCGAGTCCACCCGAACCTCCTTACACCATTGAAGTTTGTTTACCACACAGGGCCTAACAAATTCATAAGGTCCACCTACCAAATAGGCTACCATCGAATGGTCAGCAAGTCCACCCGAACCTTCTTACGTCAATGAACTTTTGGTGTGCCGAATCCCCAGTTCCTTCAAGAATGCTTCAAACTTCGATCCCACAAACTGGCGGTCTGTCATCCTTAATTACCACCTGACTCTTAGGCAATGGACCCAGTATATCTGCAAAAGGTATAGGAGAATAAATTTGAGTATAGCTCTTCTGGTGGCTGATATGAGATCGAAGTATTCAGCTGGCACAAATACCTACATGAACTCTCTGAAGGACATCCTCAGCTTCGGATGGAACTTTTAGCCAGTATCTGATCCGAATAAATAACGCCATCGATCCAGTCAAAGGTGTTCATTTCGGTAGTAGAATGCTTTACAAGGCATCGGCAATGGAATTATCATTGCGATCGACCC
>CM029017.1:1298777-1405499 GCA_016801055.1 Panax notoginseng
CTTTCAACATTTTATAAACATGAGGATGATGACAATGATATAAGAATTCAATAAAACAAGTTCAAGAATTAATTTATCCAGAATTAACAACGTCCAAATTGTCAACATGATATGCATTGTGGAGTAAAATTCAAGAATGCTTAGAAGAATATTTTCTTGAAAAGATACTGGATGAAACGCAACTATCAAGGATATTCCACAAATTTCATGGAGTATAGAAGTCAAAACTTAACCAACTGAGTACAATAAAGAATGGAATAACAAAAGAAATCACCATGCATGCGATAGACCGCACAGACAGGTTATTCAATAGAATAATAAATAATGGAAACCAGGTCCGGCGTAAAACGCACAGACAGGATATTCCGACAGAATAATAAATAATGAACCAGGTCCGGTGTAAAAACACACAGACAAGATATTCCAACAGAATAATAAACGGAACCAGGTCCGGTGTAAAACACACAGACAGGATATTCCAACAGAATAATAATTAAAACGGAACCAGGTCCGGTGTAAAACACACAGACAGGATGTTCAACAGAATTTTAAACGGGAAACCAGGTCGGTGTAAAACACACAGACAGGATGTTCCAACTGAATTTAGAAGAATGTCACCAAGTATAGGGTAGACCGAGTATACTGGTTATTCCAACAGAATAATAACGAATGGAATAACAGAAGTTCTCTTCATGAATATAAAAGAATAATAATATTCCCTACCTTAAAGAACTGGATATTGGAAAAGTGATGTAGCAGAATACTTTTATTCTCTCTCTCTCTCTTATTCTCTCTATAACTTTCTCTCTCTATAGCTTGAATGAATTCGTGAAAAATAATGAAGCCCTAGGCCTCTATTTATAGAAAAAATGAGGGTGGCTCTTGGTCTTAACGAAGGGTCAAATGACTCTTGGTCTTAACGAAGGGTCAAATGACTCTTGGTAATATTGAAAGGACATCTAATATTGACGAAAGTAATTTCTAGTTATTGACCAAGGTAAATACTATTGACGAAGGTAATTACTATTGACAAGGTAAATACTATTGACCAAGGTAAATTACTATTGACGAAGGTAATTACTATTGACCAAGGTAAATACTATTGACGACGGTTAATTACTATTGACGACGGTAATTACTATTGACGACGGTAATTACTATTGACGAAGAGACTCTTAGATGATGAATATGGCCCCCCCATAAATAACCAAACTTACCACAACGTCTCATTAATAAAACATTATTATACAGATGATACTATGACAATAATTTAAGAGATATGTGCAGCAATTACTGTAGCAATAATTGAGTATAGCTGAGTGACTTCTCACGTAAGCATCAATAATCAATACCGTGTTCTACTATGCAACACGCGTATTACTGTACTTTTACTACCAAGTAGTTCAACAGTTTTACGGTTTTAACGGTAACACCCTCAGCCGTTATTTTATAGAAAGATAATTTCTGTCGTTTTCTCAATCCGACAATAATTCCGTTGTGGGGTCCACAATGATTGTGCCGTCGTACGAATATTCCCCGACAAAAAGAATATTCTCCGACCAAACGAATATTTTATAAACAACTTGCTTACTTTGCAAAATTTATAAATATTACCCACAACTATAACATTATATCAATTTAACTCCTAATATTCAAAAATTTATTTATAGAAAATTCAATCTTTATTTATAAAATTGGGGTCTTACAATCATGACTAGGGTTCTCTTTGGCCTGTAGTGCAAAGTTGAATTGTGACTGGTTTGATCATGACCATTGAATTTATAATTGAATATCTTAAGCTTAAGTGCAATGGTGAATTGATCAACATGGTTTATAATTATTGTTTATATAAATTCTGAAATGATTATATATATTCTTTGAGATATGAATATATTTGGCCTTGTAGTGCAAATATGAATTGTTGATGAATATCTTTGGCATGTAGTGCAAAGATGGCCTGTTGATGAATATCTTTGGCTGTAGTGCAAAGATGAACTGTTGTTGTATATCTTTGGCCCGTAGTGCAAAGATGGTTTGTTGATGAATATCTTTGGCCCGTAGTGCAAAGATGGATTTGTTAGTATGATTATAAACAGGAACTGTGATTTGGTATAACCATGATCTTTGATGTTTCAGGTAAAGACAGGTGATGAAAATATTCTTCGTCCTGGGTGCGAAGAAAAATTTATAGTCACAATTATGATTATGAGTTATTCATAGATTATGGAAAGGAACTATTGAGTGATGTTACATGGATAAAACATTGTTGGTGGATTTTTAACATGGAAGAGATAATGGACTTTATGGTCTATTTGACTCTTCTAATGGATTGCATGTTCCGCTGCAACTATGGTTGAAATTTTTATCATTTACCATATGTTCTAAATCTCTGATTTATTATTGATGAAGGCTATTGATAATTTAATTATCTTTAGTCATGATATTCTTTACTGAGCTAGTTGTGCTCACCCTTTTGCTTCACAATTCCTTTCAGGTAATAAGAGTGTAGCTGGGTCGAGCGAGGGTAACGGGGAAATAGAACGGTGGTTTCTAGCTGTGGATGTTCTCCCGAAGCAGTATAGAAAAGTTCATTTAGTAGTTATTTTTGGTGAATCCAATAGGGTAAGGTGTACCCAACGTTGGAAGGGTGGTTTGCCACTATCATACAAGATGTCTAACGACATACAACCTCGTGTCATCATAAGACAGGGATGTGCTCATCCACTTGCTGAGTATATATACGAGTACTACCTATATAATCTTGGTGTTTGTTTGAAGTATAATTCTCAGTTAGATACAGTGGAGATAATGATAAGTCAAGAGAAGACTCACCATTGGGAAGAATATGATAGTAATCTCTCGTTTTTCTTTGGGGTCTATTGGGTCAACCAAGGATAATTCTGTGGCCATATGATATCTATCATAACCTAGACGCATGGCCTCCCATGTACGAAGGTTTCCTTGAGCACTTCCCAAAGATTCTAGTTTCTAAAACAATTTTTGACTATACCTTTATGTAAGGTGTTATTGTGAGGTGATGTCCACGGTTGGAACATGAGTCACATTTGGTATATATTTGTATCCAAACTCACAGCATATGTGTTGTTGTATTTTGCACGACAATTGTTGTAATAAAGTTGTAGTTGTTTTCTGTACCATGTATTTGACGACTCAAAATGGGTTGGGTGGAATGGACCTATTTTGGGGTTGTCACAGGTGGTATCAGAGCTTAGGGATATGATCTTTGGCGGAGATCGGGGAATATAACTAGGAGGGGAGAGATGAGTAAATCCTTCGCTAGTGTGTCCTACCTAAGCTTATTTGTTGGTCAGTCATAATATCGAGATATTATGTGATATGTTAATTTGTTAAATTAACCCTTGTTTTGAAGCTGTATTCTAGAAAGATATCTGAAATACAGGAGATGAGCAATGGAGAAATCATGATGATAAGGAAGATGGAATCTGAAATGAAAGCAAGGTATTCTCAACTCTTTGAAATACCAGGTACGTAAATTTCGGGGACGAAATTTCATAAGGAGGGGAGATTGTAAGACCCCGAATTTTATGAAATAAAAGTATTCAATTTTTCTATTCAGTAAATGGTTAAATTGATAAAGTTTAGAGTTATGAGTGAAATATGATTTTTTTTCAAAATAAGCAAGTGGTTATAAAATAATCATTGTTGTCGGGGAATATTCGTTTGGTCGTGGAATATTCTTTCTGTCGGGGAATATTCGTACGACGGCGCAGCCATTTGTGGGCCCCATAACGAATAACTGTCGGGTGAGAAAACGACAAATTTAAGTTTTTACAAATAACGGCGTAGTTGTTACCGTTAACACTGTTGGAATATCCGGTGGTTAAAATACAGTAATACGCGTTATTGCACAGTAGCACACGGTATTGCATAGTATTTTTGAAATTATTGATTCTTACGAAGGAAGGCACTACTCAATAATTGTTGCAGTAATTACTGTTCAATATTTTATTTTATTGATTCAATAATTGCTACGTTGAAATTTTGTATTATTGTTGTTCAATAATTGTTGCTGCACAGTATTTTCTATTATCAGATCAATAATTCATATTATTTGAATAGTATTATTAGATAGCATTATTGGCAATGTCTAGAAAGTTCTGTCTAAGGAGAGGTTTGGTCATCTAATTGCGCGCCAGTAAGGAGAAATCCTTATTGGAAAGCCCCCTCTTTCCTGGGAACGGCCTGGTTGTCATAAATGTGATTCTGTAATATTATTTGTGAATAATTAACTATTGATTCATATGATAAGAAAATATTTATTTTATGTGGATATAAATGAGGGATATATTTTTGTGGTTAAAAAAATGAAGGAGTTAATGTTGAGATTTTTATCCGTATTTTTGTCGGAAATGGAGGTATTAAAAATCAGGGTTTTTGAGATATTTTGCGGGGGTTATAATTTTTAATCCGACCGTTGGATCGTGGTAATTTTTGGATATGTTATACATATATAAGTTGAGTATATGCCCACAAATTTTGAACCGTTAAAAATGAACGTATGATTTGTTATGAATTTTACGAGATGACTGGTTCAGAAATTGTTGAATTTTTGGAGTTTATCATTTTGGTGGAAAATTCTAGAATTAGTGGGCCCCACTTGTGGTTGGTGAAGAAATGTGCTGAATTATATTTCAAATGTGGTGGGTGGGAATAGTAGCAGGTAAAGCCATCAGGTTGCAGGTCAAACCTACCAAAATTTTCCTATAAATAGAGGGCTAAGTTAGAATTGAAAATCACACCAGAAACATAAGTTTTCTCTCTTTCTCTCTCTAGATTATTGAGTATATTTTGTGAGTATTTAGATACTCTGTGAGTTTCTATTCATCAGTGCAAGTTTCCTTCAGCCTTATACCGATCAGAAGTACTGCTCTTTTGAGGTAAGGGATAGTAAGGGATTGTATGGGATTGTGAGGGATAGTAAGGGATAGTAAGGGATTGTATGGGATTGTGAGGGATAGTAAGGGATAGTAATGGATTTTATTGTGGAATTTTTATCTTTTGTGTCGGGGGTTACTATTCATGAGTTACTATTCACGATTTACTATTCATGAGTTACGAATATTACTCTTGAGGTTAAAACAATATGTTAATCATATTATTTTTATCATCATATATAACATTTTTATAACCCTGATGTTGAAATTCTCTTTCATTGGAGTGTAAAGATGGATAGATTATTGGTATGATCATGACTAGGGTTCTCTTTGGCCTGTAGTGCAAAGTTGAATTGTGACTGGTATGATCATGACCATTGAATTTATAATTGAATATCTTAAGCTTAAGTGCAATGGTGAATTGATCAACATGGTTATAATTATTGTTTATATAAATTCTGAAATGATTATATATTTCTTTGAGATATGAATATATTTGGCCTGTAGTGCAAATATGAATTGTTGATGAATATCTTTGGCATGTAGTGCAAAGATGGCCTGTTGATGAATATCTTTGGCCTGTAGTGCAAAGATGAACTGTTGTTGAATATCTTTGGCCCGTAGTGCAAAGATGGTTTGTTGATGAATATCTTTGGCCCGTAGTGCAAAGATGGATTTGTTAGTATGATTATAAACAGGAACTGTGATTTGGTATAACCATGATCTTTGATGTTTCAGGTAAAGACAGGTGATGAAAATATTCTTCGTCCTGGGTGCGAAGAAAAATTTATAGTCACAATTATGATTATGAGTTATTCATATGATTGTGGAAAGGAACTATTGAGTGATGTTACATGGATAAAACATTGTTGGTGGATTTTTTAACATGGAAGAGATAATGGACTTTATGGTCTATTTGACTCTTCTAATGGATTGCATGTTCCGCTGCAACTATGGTTGAAATTTTTATCATTTACCATATGTTCTAAATCTCTGATTTATTATTGATGAAGGCTATTGATAATTTAATTATCTTTAGTCATGATATTCTTTACTGAGCTAGTTGTGCTCACCCTTTGCTTCACAATTCCTTTCAGGTAATAAGAGTGTAGCTGGGTCGAGCGAGGGTAACGGGGAAATAGAACGGTGGTTTCTAGCTGTGGATGTTCTCCCGAAGCAGTATAGAAAAGTTCATTTAGTAGTTATTTTTGGTGAATCCAATAGGGTAAGGTGTACCCAACGTTGGAAGGGTGGTTTGCCACTATCATACAAGATGTCTAACGACATACAACCTCGTGTCATCATAAGACAGGGATGTGCTCATCCACTTGCTGAGTATATATACGAGCACTACCTATATAATCTTGGTGTTTGTTTGAAGTATAATTCTCAGTTAGATACAGTGGAGATAATGATAAGTCAAGAGAAGACTCACCATTGGGAAGAATATGATAGTAATCTTCTCGTTTTTCTTTGGGGTCTATTGGGTCAACCAAGGATAATTCTGTGGCCATATGATATCTATCATAACCTAGACGCATGGCCTCCCATGTACGAAGGTTTCCTTGAGCACTTCCCAAAGATTCTAGTTTCTAAAATAATTTTTGACTATACCTTTATGTAAGGTGTTATTGTGAGGTGATGTCCACGGTTGGAACATGAGTCACATTTGGTATATATTTGTATCCAAACTCACAGCATATGTGTTGTTGTATTTTGCACGACAATTGTTGTAATAAAGTTGTAGTTATTTTCTGTACCATGTATTTGACGACTCAAAATGGGTTGGGTGGAATGGACCTATTTTGGGGTTGTCACAATTACCATATATTTTTTGGTTTGATTACTAAAAATCTTGACATTTTACTGAATATCTTATTATCGAGAATATAAAATTATCTACATAACAAATATTATCTATAAAGATGACCAACTATATTATATTATTGAATATTTAAGATGGCCATTTTAGATGCCTCTAACAAACAACCCTAAAACTTGTCCATGTTAAATCAAAAAGTAAACTATTATTCTCATAAATTATTTTGTTGGCATAATTTTGAACAAGTTTTTAGTAAAATTCACTCCTTAACGCAATCAAGCTCTGTTCCTCCCTCCTTCATATACCCCTGCTTTAATCTATTTCCCTCCATAGTTTTTCGGTCCAAACCAGTGAATCTTCTTATTTTCTCTATCCATGGCTTCACTTTCCAACCCTTCCAAAAGTTACATATCTATGCTCAGCTGCTCATGATTCCTTTCTTCCCCGCAAGTTCCCATTCCCTGCAGAAAAACCCCACTTCAGCATTCCCGAAATGCCCCTCCTTAAATCCCACCACAGACCTTTTCACACCTCCCATCCCCTCCCCCTCCTCCTCCCCCTCCCCGTAAATTCACCCTCCTCTCCACCCGACATCGTCCTCGTTGACAAAGCCATCGCCGTCCTTAAACGCCACCACCCATTACACCTCGACTCTTTATCTTCCAAATTCACTCCTCAATCCGCTTCCTATTTACTCCTCCAGTCCCAGTTTGACCAAAACCTAACCCTAAAAATCCTGAATTGGGTTCGTCACCGTCCGTTTTTTGATCTGCAGTGTAAGTGTCTCACTCTCCATATACTCACCAGATTCAAGCTCTACAAAACAGCTCAATCCCTAGCTGAAAACGTAGCCGTTGAGGCTACCGTCGCCGATAGGGGGAATTGGGTCTTTCAATGCCTGAAAGATTCATACCATGCTTCCAATTCGAGTTCTTCGGTTTTCGATTTGATGGTAAAAACTTATTCTCACTTGAACATGATTGATGCAGCTTTGAACACTATAAATTTAGCTAAATCTCATGGCTTTATGCCCAGTGTATTGTCGTATAACTGGGTTCTGAATTCCGCAATTAATAATCATGTAACAATGGAATTAGCAGAAGAATTGTACTGGGATATTATGATCAAAACTGGCATTTCGCCGAATGTGTTTACTTATAATATATTGATTCGTGGGTTTTGTGCGGTTGGGGATTTTGATAAAGGTTTAGGGTTTTTTGATGAAATGGAGAAAAAAGGTTGTTTGCCGAATGTGGTTACGTATAATACGTTAATTAATGCTTATTGTAAAATTGGGTTGATCGATGAGGCATATAAATATATGAAATTTTTGACTATGAAGAATTTGGAACCAAATTTGATTTCATATAATGTGATTATTAATGGGTTGTGTCGAGAAGGGAGGATGAAGGAGACAAGTGAGATTCTTGAAGAGATGAGTCGAAAGGGTTTGGTCCCTGATGAGGTTACATATAATACGCTTGTGAATGGGTATTGTAAAGTTGGTGATTTTCATCAAGCACTAGTTTTGCATGCAAAGATGATAAGGAATGGTCTCTCACCAAATGTCGTTACGTATACCTCGTTGATTAGTAGTATGTGTAAGGCTAGGAACTTGCATCGAGCTGTGGAATTCTTTGATCTGATGCTCATTAGAGGATTACGTCCGAATGAGAGAACATATACGACAATAATTGATGGTTTCTCTCAGCAGGGATGTGTGGATGAAGCTTATCGAGTATTGGATGAAATGATTGGAAATGGTTTTGCTCCTTCCATTGTGACCTACAATGCATTAATCAATGGACTCTGCATATCGGGGAGGATGGAAGATGCTTTGGGAGTGCTTCGAGATATGATTGAGAAGGGGATAGCCCCAGATGTTGTAAGTTATAGTACACTTATATCTGGGTTTTGCAGAAATCATGATCTGGACAAGGCATTTCAGATAAATCGTGAGATGGTTAAAAAGGGAGTTTTACCAGATACTATCACCTACTCGTCACTGATTCAAGGTCTTTGCGAGCAGAGGAGACAGGCTGAGGCTTGTGATCTATTCCAAGAGATGATAGCAAAAGGTTTGCCGCCTGATGAATGTACATACACTACATTAATAAATGGTTACTGTATTGAAGGAAATATCAACAGTGCTCTTTATCTGCATGACGAAATGATCAACAAGGGTTTGCTTCCGGATGTTGTTACTTACAGTGTGCTAATCAATGGGCTTAGCAAACAAGCTCGTACAAGGGAGGCAAAACAGCTTCTATTCAAATTGTATTATGAAGACTCTGTTCCTGCTGATGTCACATATAACACACTAATTGAAAACTCTAGTAACATTGAAGTTAAGAGTGCCATAGCACTTATAAAGGGTTTCTGTATGAAGGGCTTGATGAAAGAAGCCGATCGAGTTTTTGAATCAATGCTTCAGAATGATAAAAGGCCTAGTGAAGCAGTTTATAATGTTATGATACATGGCCATTGTAGGGGTGGCAATTTGCACAAAGCCTATAATCTGTACCAGGAAATGGTGCATCATGGATTCGTTCCTCATACTGCAACTGTAATTGCACTCATCAAAGACCTTCGGAAAAATGAGCCAAGTGAGGAGTTGAATCAAGTTATAGAAAACACAATGAGAAGCTGTCGGCTTACTGATGCTGAGCTTGCTAAACTCCTTGTTGAGATCAACCACAAAGAAGGGAACTTGGATGCGGTATTTAATGTTCTAAGTGAAATGGCCAGGGATGGTCTTCTTCCTAATAGCGGAAAAACTACCTATGCTTAGAGATAAACTGTATGACGAATTGTATTTTTCTCAAAAGATCATTGAGCATATGTTTATGTGCAAAGAAAAGATAGTGTGCACAAGGTGAACAAAGTTGAGAGAAGTCCGCATTTGCCTCGTTTCTTTTCCCACGAGAAACTTGTGAGGTGATATTACAATGCAGTTTGATCACTTTCTTTTCTAATGAGTCAAGATAATTGTGCTAATCAGCCTCCTGATGACCTGTTATATGTAATAAGCATAGCACTCCAAGTGCGCAACAGGAGAGTTATTGGCTTACTCTCAACTCCCAAAATGATCCTCAGAGGCTGCATTAAACAAGATCTGAATGAAGTTTCTTGAAATGAATTTTTTTGGCTGCAAACTCCTTGCTAGTATTGCTAGTGTCTCATGAATTCTGTCAGTAGCAACCTTATGGGAAACAAGTTCTTCTGACATTTGCTAGGATTTGGATTGAAGTGTCAAGAGAAGATGATCTCCCAGATTCAATTGTGCTCGGCTTGTCTTCAAGGCTTGTTGTACATAAGTTGATTCCGGCAAGTGCTGTTTGCCAGTCCTTTTGTTCAGGATTAAAATTTTGGTGCTGAATTTGAAACCCATCTGCATTTTCATCTTGTGTATCTTCATTAAAAATTTGGTGCTGAATTTGAAACCCATCTGCATTTTCATCTTGTGTATCTTCATTAAAAATTTGGTGCTGAATTTGAAATGCCGTCTGCTTCTCTCCCAACAATTGCTTCTGCTTTTTATTAATCCTCCAAAACGCCCCTCCCTTGTGAAAAACGGATGGTAGACTCTCCTTCTGCTCATTTCTAGTATACATGTTTCCAACTTGAACCCTAATTCTTCTCCATGTTGCGAATGCATTCCTTGATAAATGAGGGATCATCATGTGATGCCTATAAAGTTGCTTATTGGCATTTGACACTATAAAGATAAAAGTGGTTATAGTGAAAACTTCATAATTGACCTTGAAGTAAGAAATGAATGACTGCACTAGCAGATTGCCAGGCTCCAGTTATTTTTCAAGTTTGGATCTTTGGTGTTCATGTAATACCCATGTTTTTGGGACTAGGTTAGGTTTTTGTTTTTGAGGTTGGTTGTATGCTCACTATTTTATAAAGTTGCTTATTGCTATTTTATTTCTCTTGCCTTGCTTAAAATGGCAATTCCGCAATGTGTCGCATGATTTCTAGTGCTAGTAATTATGCAAATTTTGCAATAAGAAATAAAGCAGGATCTCTAGCACTACTAATTTTGAAAACCTAGGGCATGATATACTCTGAGCAATATATAACAACTTAACAAGTAAACATTTCTTCGCATAACTAATATGCAGTTACTAGTCATCCCTAAAAGCACACTATGTATTCTTTCTTTACGGTATGGCTTAGAATTCTCTAAGTGACAGTCTACTATTGTCGTCCATGACACAAGTTTATTCTGCATTTTACTGAAGATCACTCATATTAATGTCAATTCTCAACGGTTGAAAGCAGTCTTCCCAACATATCAAACTTCAGCAACGACTTAGCTTAAACACCCTTACTCTTAGTCTTACTCTGAGACTACCCTGTTCTTCAAAATTCTGTACACCTTACTTAGGGTTCTCGCCATTACCTCTTTGGCAATATCTGTCACTTTTTTTTTTCAACTCTTGCTATTCAAACCTGAAACTCAACTCCCTGAATGGTGAAAGCAACTCAGGAAGGAGTCATCTGAACAGGTACCTCAGCTTATTCTTAGTTAGAGCAGAAATGGAGAGCCACAACTGACAAGGCAATTAAGCTACTCATCCAGAGCTACAGAGAGAGAGAGAGAGATAGAGGTGGGGGGGGTGGGGTGGGGTGGGGTGGGGGGGGGGGGGGGGCGGGGGAGGGGAACAACACAATGAACCCTTCTCTACAGGATATAAAATCTCAAAAGAATCCACTTCAAAAGGTTAAGTTGCCCATCACCTTTCCAAGAAGAGAGTATCCATAATAAATAAAACAAATACTCAAGAGTACAACTCTTTGTGCCAACTTTTCAAAGATATTAATATCATTTAAATCAATTGAACATAACGTTTCATCACTCTTTTGTAAAAGTTACGTACATAACATGTTTATAACCACCAAAGCTAAACTCTTACAATCAAGTGTTTACTCTTGTTATTTATTCTTTTTGATCAAGGACAGAATCAAGTTTCAATCACACTTCACAGTGAAAAATGATCAATAGTTAGTTTTAATATATGACAGAAGATGGATGAGTAAATGATGCTTTCTCCAATGCATGACTACCTTACATCCAAACCATTCAAACTTGTGTCTTAAATTACAAGAGAGATTCATTACAATAGAATATAACTACAACAAAATCTAATTCTGATAGTTATAGGTAAAGATCAAGGTCAGTTGTCCTCTAAATCAAGACTGACAAGGAGAAGTATATCCTTACATAGAAGCACAAGTGTTAAAACCCATCTCATCTTGATGAAAGCCTTTGGTATAAATCATCTGCCAATGCCTGCCTCAAGCTTTCCCCAAAATAGTAGTAAGATTTCTCATTTTCCAAAATTCTGGGAGCCTCTCCATTCTCCTCTGGTACCTTCCACAGCTCCGGCTCAGGCTCCCTAGCAATCTGACATAAATTATGCAACACACAACAAGCAACAATCGTCTGAGGGGCATGATTGAGATCCACATTCAAGTCCTGCAAAATCCTCCACCTCCCCTTAAGTAACCCAATAGCTTCCTCCACATTCTTCCTCCCCTTCATCAATGCCTCATCGAAGGCATTCTGAGCAGGATTCCCCGTTCTGTTCCAACCAAACGGGGTCAACAAAAACGACAACAAAGGATAACACCAATCCCCAACAATGTAAGGCCTCAAATTGTGTCCCCTCACATTCATAACCTTATCCCACACAATATCCCCAGAAATCAATCTATTATACAACAAACTATCTCGGAAATGTGTTGAATCATCAAACCCACCCGGGCTTTTACACAAACATCCCAGAAAATCTTTTTATGATCAGCAACTACCTGTAAAAGAACCGAGGGAAATCCGTGCTTAGAAACAAATGTACCAGGGAGATTTTTGGAGCGAATTTGGACAGGGGTGGTGTCAATTGCCCCACAAATATTGGGGAGGGAGGTTAATTCTTCAAAAGCTTGGGTGGTTTCATGGAGGCGGCGGCGGGAGACGGGGATTTTGATGAATTCAGGGTAGAGCTTGGTGGCGAGGAGGCGAGTGACCATGTTGGTGATTTTGGAAATTAAGTAGGGTTCAAGGGAGTAACGGCTGGCCAGGGTTTTAGACGATAGCCCAAGAGAGAGGCGGGAGAGGACCATTGCAACGGCGTAATCGGAAGGGAGAGAGAGATTTGATTGGGCGATGTAGGGTTTGAGTTTTTCGACGACGGTGGTGAATACAGGGTAAGAGAGGCCGTAAAGGGATCGCCATTGGGCGTCACGGAGAGGGGCTTCCATGGCCCAGATGTGCTCCGTGGAGAGGGCTCGGAAGGCGGAGATGGAGAATTGAGAGGTGGAATTGGCGGAAGATGAAGATGGGTCTTTTGGGTTTTGATCCTTTTCTCCGGCGGAGGATTGGGAAGGGGCGGTGGTGGTGAGGTAAGAGAGGACGGAGGCGATGGTGAAGAAGAGGAGAGGGGCGGCGGAGGTGGAGGTGAGGAGGGAGGTTGGGGAGGTGTCGGAGGTGGTGGCGGTGGAGGTGAGGAGGGAGGTGGTGGGATCTAGGTGGTTTTGGAGGTGGAGGAGATTTGAAAGCATTATCAAAAACGATTGATCCATTTTCTTGCTTCTCCTTCTGATCGGATCGGATCTTCTTCTTCGGTCTCAGTTGTTACTCCGAGACCTTTTCATCAAAGGAGGAAGATGAATTGGGGGACCTACTTCACCCAGCGAGTCAACTCAAATTCGACTTTTGAAAAATTGAAAACTAAATTCTAGTTTGCACTCTAAACTTTAACTTTAAATTTAAAATCAATTTGCTCTCTAAACTTTAATTCTAAAATCGATTTATTTTTTAAATTTTATTTTAAATTAAATACATCCTATATTTTTCGATTTTTCCTCTAAACTTTATTTTAAATTAAATGCACACTATATTTTTAAATAAAAAATAATATGCATACTATACATTATTTTTCAACTAAATATTCACTAGAAAATACAAGCATATGAAATATTAAACATATTTTTTCAAACTTCCAAATTACAAAAATAATTAATATGAGGGATTGAAGGATCGAGAGATAGAGAGTGCATTTTCATGTAAAAAATAATACAGAGTGTGCATTTTATTTTCTCAAAAAATTTAGAAAGCATTTAATTTAAAGTTTAGAATTGAAATTGGAATTTAATCAAATTTGGAATATTAAGCTTGACCCGACTCAAATCCTCAATTATACATATAAGTGGGTTAGTAATATTGTAAGGGCCAATTTATTTTGGATAGGGAGTTTAAGTGATGGACAGGCCTGATGGTAGTCTTTTAGGTTTCCTGTTGGGCTTTGAATTTTGATAGTCAATTGAATGGTTAGATAGCCGCTCATCTGTTTACTAAAGACTTCTTGTATTCCCCTATCTCTCTCGACCCATCCATTCATGGGAGTATCAATATAATATACTCTGATGAATGGATCGAGGGTATTTAACTAAATTGCGGTATTAAAACGTTATATGCAGGTGTTTGAACGCTGAACAATCATGGAAAAATGGATGAGATGAATTTAGGAGACCAATGAATTTTCTGAAATTGGGTTAGTACTACTCAGCACGTGCAATTTATATTTATTTGCATTTATTATTTATATTGTTAGTTTAGTAGTACAATAAACACGCAGATCATTACTACTACTATATATGAAGAAAATAGTCAGAGATTCCGGCGTTGACAGGCGGACAGATATTGCTAAATGCTTCTGTAGTAGATAGAGATATAGTAATATATAGTCATACATTTTACAGATTATAATATTATTTTCGACTGAAATTTAATATTTGTATTTAAAATTTTATGTTTAAAGTTTTATGAATAATTTTTTATTATTATAAAACCACGAGAGTCTTGGAGAAGAGAGTTCATAGAATAATTTATTCCAATTTTAATCTCCATTCTATTTCTTCAATTCAAAAGAAAGATAAAGTCTTTGGAAGCACGTGATGGACGGCGATGGCTAATGCTGTCGATTACTCCTCTTCCTTCCTATGGCCCCCAGCCCCCAAACCCAAATCCCATCCCATCCCTTTCATTTGTTCCCCGTGGTTTTTTTTTACTATTTCAATTTCATAAAAAGACTCGTATCTATATTGACTTTGATCCAACTTAAATTACGAAATTTTAAAATAAAATTTTAGTCTGTATTTATTTAAAATTTTTAGTTATGTTTTTGAATTTAGTAATTTCTTTTTATTCATTTTATAATATTAATTATTATATTAATCAAAACTAAATAAATTTATATTTATTGAAAAAATTAAAATTACGCAAATTAACCCAAAAATATATTAAATAATAATAATTATTTTTGTGAAATTATACAAGTACGATATATGAATATTCAATCAAGGACAGTAGCCTAAACAAATACTATATGTATATAGTATCATCATATCCTCACATGATTATCGTACATAAAGACAAATTCTTTTAATACCATAATCATATCATATAAACGTAAATAGTTAAGATGAAATTTATTTTTGGGTAAGGCTGTAAACGAGTTAATACAGTTCGGAATCGATTCGTGGTCGATTCTAAAAAATATGAGTGAGACTCAGATTCGTTAATAATATTATTTAAATTTGAGCATTAAAAATAGTTCGAATAAAAATATGAGTAGAATCTGAATAAAGTTATACTCAACTCGTTTAAGATTCAAACTACCCGAATTTTTTATTGTGATTCGATACATATTCGGTTATACATATTCGATTAGATGTTCGATACATTCTTTTATAATATATACAAATTTAAATCAAATTAAGATAATTAGTTATTATTTTGTTTTGTTTTTAATTTTAATTGTGATTTTTCTTATTTTTAAATAAAATAACAAATTTAATTTATAATTGTATTTATTATAAAACTAGTTATTATATAAAGATTCGAATTCGAGCTTAAATTTGAAGCTCGCGAGTAGTTTGAATAAATATTCGAGTCGAGTCGGATCGAATTCGAGTAATAAATATTCGAGTCGAGTCGAATCTGAGTAGGATTTTTTAAATATAATTCGAATTCGAGCCGAATTCGAGTACGAATTTATCATTTCGAGTCGAATTCGAGTAATTCTCTATTCGTTTATATCTTTATTTTTAAATAAATTGATCAATTGATCAATAGAATATTAACACACAAACGAAATTTTATATATGTCAGCATTCTCTTCCTGTACTTTTATTGCCCTGTTGGTTCTAAAGGAAAAGTAGTCATGATTACTACAACTACAAGTATGAATTGATGTGGTGTGAGTGTCCTAATTGATGGTAGTAATAAATAAACACATAACATGGCTTTTGATAAAGCTAAGCTAGTAATAATGATGAAGGTGTGAGGTTGGTAGCTCCTCATTTTCCCTACATCCATCACTATTGCTTAATTATAACACAACCCCACTTTCTTGCTTGTGTCTCTCTTCTTTGAATCAAATACTCATGTTCTTGATCTATTTGGGCCAACATTGAACCAAAGTAGGAGGGAATTCTATAAGTCCCATATTGAGTAAATTTTTTTATAATCTTTATGAAGGCCTTCTGAGTAATATTTTTGACTAAATTAAATCTTGATCATTATTTATATTAGAACATTTTAACAAGTATTTTAAAAAAATTACACCTCACATTAAACTTCCGACCTTTCTCAACATATTTTTAATTTGTATAGAGAGTGATTGCAAAAGTCGATAAATTTCATAATAATCAAATGAAATTTCACTTGAAAATATGAGCAAGTAAGTGTTAGTTTGGACAAATGTGATTGAATTTCAGATGATCAAAAGTACCAAATATCAATAAATATAACACAGAAATTTACTCCAAAATGTATGTGGATCAACTAGAGATAACAAAATGAGAGATGCAGATGAGAAATCTGAATCATTCACGTGACACTGTTGAACCAAATCCCTTGGAGAGTTCATGAACTACAGGAATATTAAACCCCAAGCAACCCAATAAACCACTCTTGTACGGCAAGAAAGTCTTCCTCCTCATCTCCTCCGCCGCCGCCCGGTTCACCGTATAATGCCATTCGTGCGCCGATACCCGCCCCTTCCCCCTCCGGCTCGACATAGATCCGCCACTGTCCGTCGACCGGAAACTCGAATTCCTCACATCTTCATTCTGATTCTTCTTCAGTATGGCGTATTTGTCCTTGTGACCCTCCGACGCGCTGCGGAACAGCAGTAAATCCTTGAGCTTCCATTTACTGTACCAAGTGGAGGTTGAATTTGAATTTACAAAGGAGCTCTGTTTTGAATTTACTGGCGATAAAGGCCTCGACCCTTTTCCTCTAATACTCGAATTTGATGAATTGTAAGTTTTCTCTCCCCCTCGTTGATTGGTCCCTTCCAATTGATCATTAGAATTTTCTCGCCGGGTTTCTTCCATGGCTGCCGCGAATGGGTCAAAATCTTTCATTTTCTGCAGGGGCGATAAGGCTTCTTTTAGTCTGTTTTTGGGGGATTTTGGCGAATCGTTACGGTTTCGAGTTTCAGTAAAACCTGGTGGTGGTTTTAATGGTTTGATTTTACCGCCGTCAAAAAGCTCGTCGGCAGAGAGAGAAGGTCTCTCCAGCTGCCTGCTGAAATCGAAGGCGAAATCGGCGTCATCGTGCTCATAATTGTACTGGGTGTTGTGTTTTGATTTTGGGGTTCCGGGTTTTTCTTCCCAATTAAAGGGTATTGTGGATGAAGGGCCGGTGCCGGTGTCGGTGTCGGTCTCGGTGTCGGCGGAGAGAGGAAAGTGATCGGTGAAATCGCGGTAAAAGGTGGCGGCGCGTGTGGGGCTGGTTGGGGCGCTGAAGAAGTAGTTGCCTAAGCGTGGGGGACTTGAAGGGGCACTCACGTACGGAGAAGTGCATGCGCTGTCAAAGTTGAACTCTCCGCCGGCCGTTGACGGTATCATCACTTCCATCGGCATTATGGGGAGGGAAATGTCTACGTAGTTTTGTAGGAATATATAGAGATAGAGAAAGAAGAGAACAGGGAAAAGAGGAGGAAGGAGAGAAAGGGAGGAAAATGAATTGCCTTTTGTTAGCTAAGCTTACATGCCTGCATAATATGGATCTTCTCCTTTATTAAATGTAGATTGGGACATTTTATCTACCATTAACGCTGAATAAGAAGAGCTATGGGAAAAAATGAGCCGAAAGTTTATTTTTGTTTTTAATAAGTTGGTTAATTGAATAATAGAACGTTGATACGTATAGAATTTTGTTTGTGTATATTTTTGACGACTCTGTTAGAGAGATATTCTTTTGGTGAAGGTTCTACACAAACATTACAGGGAGTGGTATGGTAGCACCAAGGGCGGAGCCATCTATGGGTTAGGGTGGGCTCTAGTTCGGGTAGATTTTTTGACAAATATTTAATATTTATATATCTTAATAGTTCAACTCAATCTTCATAAATCATGTTCCTTCACATCACGTGTCCCCTGTTAATTGTTATGTAAGACCCCAACTTTTATAAATAAAGATGAATTTTCTATAAATATCATTTTTGAATATTATGGAGTTAATTTGATATAATGTTATAGTTGTGGGTAATATTTATAAATTTTACAAAGTACGCAAGTTGTTATATAATATTTGATTGGTCGGAGAATATTCGTTTTAACAGGGAATATTCGTACAACGACACAATCATTGGTGGACCCCACAACGGAATTATTGTCGGATTGAGAAAACGACAAAAATATTTTATTAAAAATAACGGCGGAAGTTTACCATTGTTACTGTTGAACTACTCGGTAGTAAAAGTACAGTAATACGTGTGGTTGCATAGTAGCACACGGTATTGATTATTAATGCTTATGTGAGAAGTCACTCAGTTTGATTCCATTATTGTCAGTTAATAATATGAATTATTTAGCGATAATGACGTTTTGTTTTATTCGTATTATTAACGTAATAAAACAGAAACATCTTTTTATATAAAACAAAATACTTTATTAAAGTTATTCTATAAATAGAATATATTATATTTTATTTAAAAGATTTTTCTTTAAATATGGACCGTCAGATTAAAGTAATCAATCTGGACCGTTCATGGATTAGTTACTATGCATTCTATTTTTCTATAAATAGCAGCTCATTCCTTCATTATTTCTTACGAATTCACTGAACTCTAGAGAGAGAAACTATAGAGAGAGAGAAGAAGAGTATTCTACTACTTAACTACTTCCTTATTTCAGCTATTCTTTAAAACGGTAAGGGGTGTTATTCTTTCTTATTCATGAAGAGAACTGTTGTTATTCCATTTCTTATTATTCTGTTGGAATAACCTGTATACGCGGTCTACCCTATACTTGGTGACATTCTTCTATTATTCTGTTGGAACATCCTGTCTGTGTGTTTTACACCGGACCTGGTTCCGTTTTTATTATTATTCTGTTGGAATATCCTGTCTGTATGTTTTACACCGGACCTGGTTCCGTTTTTATTATTATTCTGTGGAATATCCTGTCTGTGCGTTTACGCCGGACCTGGTTTCATTATTTATTATTCTGTCGGAATATCCTGTCTGTGCGTTTACGCCGGACCTGGTTCCATTATTTATTATTCTGTTGGAATAACCTGTCTGTGCGGTCTATCGCATGCATGGTGATTTCTTTTGTTATTCCATTCTTTATTATACTCAGTTGGTTAAGTTTTGACTTCTATACTCCATGAAATTTGTGGAATATCCTTGATAATTGCGTTTCATCCAGTATCTTTTCATGAAAATATTCTTCTAAGCATTCTTGAATTTTACTCCACAAAGCAGTATCATGTTGACAATTTGGACGTTGTTAATTCTTGGATAAATTAATTCTTGAACTTGTTTTATTGAATTCTTATATCATTGTCATCATCCTCATGTTTATAAAATGTTGAAAGTCATCTGTGGCCTGTAGTGCATAGATGGACTTGGTATGATTATGACCAGGGATTATTCGGTATAATCATGACCGTAATGTTACAAATGATGTGGTAAAAGTCCTCATTGGCCCGTAGTGCATTGATGGACAGTTGTTGGCATGATCATGACCATTAATGAATACACGAATATCCTTGGCCGTAGTGCAGGGGTGATTCGATGATGTGGATTATTTTATTAAGCTGAGTCCCAGCGATAACAGTGTTGAAAAACCTTTTAAATCATAAAAGATAGTAGAGTTTATTTTCTACTTGACTCTTTTAATGGATTGCTTGTTCCGCTGCAGTTAAACTTGATGTCTATTATATTTTATCAGTTTAACATTGTTGAAGGCTAATGATAATTTATTCTGCATTATCTTAGTCATAATATTTCTTACTGGGCTAGTTGAGCTCACCCTTTCTTTCACTGTTCTCTTCAGGAAATGAGAACGTAGCTGGGGCAAGTCGGGGAACGGAGTGATGGTCCGAATGATAGTATTAGTTAGTAGTCCTCACTATTCTATGTAATAGTGTGTTAATAAATGTAATGAGGACTCCTTTTGAGTATGAATACTCTCTAGAAGATAATATTTGTATTCAAACTCACAGTTTATGTTTTGTCGTAATTTACACGACAGTTGTATTTGTATTCTGTACTATGTATCTGACGACCCAAGATGAGTGATGTATACCTAATTTTGGGGGCGTCACAGTTGGTATCAGAGCTTAGGGATATGATCCCTGGCTAAGATGTGAGAATAGAACTAGGAGGGGAGAGACGGAGAATTCCTTCGCTAGTATGACCTACCTAAGTTTATTTGCATGGTATTTAATTGGTCGGTCATAATATAAGGATAATATATGACATATCAATTAACTTTTATTTTGTGGCAGTATCTGAAAATGGCATCTGAGAATGTTGAGAATAGCAATGGAGCACAGACGACTGTTGATTCACCACATATCAATAATCAGGATAATGTGCATCAGGAAGGTGACAATCCTCATGCAAACAACAACACTGACCAGATGATGAATGATGGAATGTTCAGAAACTTTATGCAGTTCATGCAACAGCAGGCGAGAGCGGCTCCTGTCCAAAATATAGGTGAAAACACTGAAAACTCTCGGACGGTCACCGCTAAACAGTTCAAGGAGCTGGGACCACCAGAGTTTAAGGGAGAGCCAAAACCACTTATAGCGAAAACATGGATAAAGCAGATTACCAAGATATTTGATGTCTTGGGATGCTCCGAGGAGCAAAAGGTTCCTTTTGCCGCCTTTATGTTGCGAGGAGAGGCAGATTACTGGTGGGAATCGATTAAACGTACTCAACCTGCCACACTGAAGATGTCTTGGGAGAAGTTCCAAGAGCTGTTCAATGACAAATACTTTCCCGAAAGTGTTCGTCACATGAAGGAGGTGGAGTTCATCAAATTGGAGCAGAATACTATGACCGTGTCGCAGTATGAGGCTAAATTTGCTGAGTTGTCCCGGTTTGCGTCCCACTTGGTGGATAATGAAGAGCGAATGACGCGAATGTTTTTACGAGGTTTGAAACCTGAGATACGTCAACATCTTATTTCTCATAAACTGTGTTTGTATTCAGATGTTGTGAATAGGGCTCAGTTAGTGGAGCGCGATAACGAGTCAACGCAACCAAAAGAGAGCAGTCGGCAAAATGATAATACCAGTGAGAGCAGTCATCGAAGCGGTGACAACAAGCGTGGAGGGAATCAACAGGCCAGAAATGGTAACCACTTCGGTGGTAATCAGGGCCAAAACAATAAGAATGGTCATTTCAAGAAGAGGAGATTCAACAATGATGGAAAGACGTCAGCACCAGCACCCGTTGTTAAGGAAGGAGAACGACCACCTATCATATGTTTCAAATGCGGAGGGGAGGGGCACATCAGTCCAAACTGCGCGATGCCGTCTAAAGCATGTTATAATTGTGGAAGAGAAGGTCATTTAGCTCGATTTTGTCGTTTACCAAAAACAAGTTCAGCCAAGATGGAGACACCAAAGGCCGTCCCAGAAAAGTCAAAACCGGTAGTGCAAGGGAGAGCGTTTGTTGTGACCTCCCAGAAAGCAAGGAACCCGAATGAGGTCATCACGGGTAAGCTTATCATAAACTCTAACGAAGTCTATACTTTATTTGATACCGGTTCTACCCATTCTTTTATTTCTCCTACTTGCGCTCATCGATTAAATTTGACTCCGGAGAAATTAGACTTTGACTTATCTGTTGAAACTCCATTGGGAGAAACCTTCATTACATCCACGGTTTATAAGTCTTGTTTGGTTCAAGTTGGTACCCACACATTACCTGTCGATCTTATTTCATTAAAAATACTTGCATTTGACGTGATTCTAGGGATTGATTGGTTAACTACTCATCATGCAAAAATTGATTATTTTCGTAAGGTTGTTAGCTTTCATATTCCTAATCGACCTATTATGCGAATTCAAGCAACCAAACCATTAAAATCAATCGCTGTCATCTCAAGCCATAAAGCTATTCGTTTATTGAAAAACGGATGTCAAGCTTTCTTAGCTCATGTCACGGATCTAAACAAAAATACGTCAGTTTTGAATGATATTTCTATTGTTAATAAATTCTCTGACGTATTCCCTGAAGAACTTCCTGGCCTACCCCCAGAGCGTGAAATTGAATTTTGTATCGACCTTGAACCCGGTACAAAACCCATTTCCAAAGCCCCATATCGAATGGCTCCTATTGAACTTCAGGAGTTAAAGATCCAACTGCAGGAATTGTTAGACATTGGCTTTATTCGTCCTAGTACTTCTCCTTGGGGTGCTCCTGTTCTATTCGTGAAGAAGAAAGATGGAAGTATGCGACTTTGTATTGATTATCGGGAGTTGAATCATGTCACCATCAAAAATAGGTACCCATTGCCACGTATTGATGACCTGTTTGACCAGTTGCAAGGAGCACAATTCTTTTCAAAGATCGATCTTCGTTCTGGATATCATCAGCTGAAGGTTAGAACTGAGGATATTCCAAAGACGGCTTTCAGAACTCGGTACGGGCATTATGAATTCCTAGTCATGTCCTTTGGATTGACTAATGCTCCTGCTGCCTTCATGGATATGATGAACCGGGTATTCAAGGAATATTTGGATCACTTTGTGGTCGTCTTTATTGATGACATCCTTATTTATTCCAAAAGCCGTGAAGATCATGAGCAACACTTGAGGCTGGTACTCCAAAAGCTTCGTGAATACAAGCTTTATGCCAAGTTGAAGAAATGCGAGTTCTGGCTGGAGGAGGTAGCATTCCTTGGGCACGTAGTATCAAGTCGTGGAATATCGGTTGACCCGGCAAAGATTGAAGCTATTCAAAGCTGGGAGCAACCTAAATCAGTGACCGAAGTACGTAGCTTTCTTGGTTTAGCTGGTTATTATCGGAGATTCGTGGAAGGATTTTCTCGAATCGCTACTCCATTAACTCAGCTGACTCGGAAAGATACAAAGTTCGGTTGGAGCGAAGAATGTGAGCAGAGTTTTCAAGAACTCAAGAGGAGACTCATTTCAGCACCTGTTCTAACAATACCATCTGGCTCGGAGGGATTTGTCATCTACAGTGATGCTTCGAGCAAAGGGTTGGGATGCGTTCTCATGCAACATGGAAAAGTCATAGCCTATGCATCAAGACAACTCAAGGAATATGAGAGGAATTATCCTACTCATGATCTAGAGTTGGCAGCTGTTGTCTTTGCACTTAAAATTTGGAGGCATTACTTGTATGGGGAGAAGGTGGAGATCTTTACGGATCATAAAAGCCTCAAATATTTCTTCACTCAAAAGGAACTCAACATGCGACAACGACGTTGGCTTGAACTGTTGAAAGATTATGATCATACCATTCAATACCATCCTGGAAAAGCGAACGTGGTAGCTGACGCATTGAGTAGAAGATCATATGCAAGTACGAGTGCGATATTGTCAACACAAAGGCCCATTTTGTGTGACTTGCAAAGGATGGAGATAGAGTTAAAGACTCCAGGGACCCATGTGATGATGGCGAATATACGAGTAGAACCGACTTTAATCGATAAAGTTAAAGCTGCTCAAGCTACAGACCTGGAGCTGATGCGTATGAGAAGAAAGTGCAAGAAGGTGCTATGCCGGAAGCAAGAATCGATGAAGAAGGAATACTTCGAGTCAACTCCAGACTTTGTGTTCCTAACAACCCTGATTTAAAGTATGAAATCATGATGGAGGCGCACAACACACCGTTTGCAATCCATCCTGGAAGTACCAAAATGTATCATGATCTTCGTCATACATTTTGGTGGAGCAATATGAAGAGAGAGATAGCGTTGTTTATCTCAAGGTGTCTAACTTGTCAACGAGTCAAAGCGGAGCATCAAGTACCAAAAGGTCCATTGCAACCACTTGAAATTCCAGAATGGAAGTGGGAGCACATTACCATGGATTTCGTTACCGGTCTTCCTAGGGTTTCTCAAGGTATTGATGCGATTTGGGTCATTGTTGATAGATTGACCAAGTCTGCTCATTTCTTACCGATACGAGAAACTTATACACTTGAACGTCTTGCTCGTATGTACATAAACGAGATTGTAAGACTGCATGGTATGCCAGTATCCATAGTTTCTGATCGAGACCCAAGATTCACTTCACGATTTTGGGTTAGTTTACAAAAAGCTATGGGCACGGATTTACGATTTAGTTCAGCATATCATCCTCAGACGGACGGACAATCAGAGAGGACTATTCAAACTCTTGAAGATCTATTAAGACTCTGTGTCTTTGACTTCAAGGGAAGTTGGGACAAGTTCTTACCATTGGTGGAGTTTTCCTACAACAACAGTTATCAAGCAAGTATTGGCATGGCTCCATTCGAAGCATTGTATGGAAGAAAATGTCGTTCTCCAGTATGCTGGGATGAGGTGGGTGAAGCAACGTTGTTGGGACCGGAGTTGGTACGTATGACTACAGAAAAGATTCAAACGATCCGACAACGTATAAAAACCTCACAAGATCGACAAAAGAGTTATGCTGATCTTCATCGAAAGGACGTGGAATTTGATGTAGGAGATCATGTGTTCTTACGTGTTGCTCCATGGAAAGGAGTTACGAGATTTGGAAAGAGAGGAAAGCTCAATCCTCGATTCATCGGTCCATTTTTAATCCTCGATCGAGTAGGAACTGTGGCTTATAGACTCGCTTTACCGCCAAGTATGTCTCGTGTTCATAACGTTTTTCACATATCCATGTTACGCAAATATGTGGAAGACCCGAACCACATTATTGAGTTAGAACCGGACGAAATAGCGGAGGATTTGACGTATGAAGAAGTTCCTGTTCAAATCTTGGATAAGAAGGAACATATTCTACGCTCCAAGGTTATACCTCAAGTCAAAGTTTTGTGGAGAAACCACGATGTTGAGGAAATGACTTGGGAGTTAGAATCTAAAATGAAATCAAGGTATCCTTACCTCTTCGACATACCAGGTACGTACCCTAATTTCGAGGGCGAAATTTCATAAGAAGGGGAGGTTGTAAGACCCCAACTTTTATAAATAAAGATGAATTTTCTATAAATATCATTTTTGAATATTATGGAGTTAATTTGATATAATGTTATAGTTGTGGGTAATATTTATAAATTTTGCAAAGTACGCAAGTTGTTATATAATATTCGATTGGTCGGGGAATATTCGTTTTAACAGGGAATATTCGTACAACGGCACAATCATTGGTGGACCCCACAACGGAATTATTGTCGGATTGAGAAAACGACAAAAATATTTTATTAAAAATAACGGCAGAAGTTTTACCATTGTTACTGTTGAACTACTCGGTAGTAAAAGTACAGTAATACGTGTGGTTGCATAGTAGCACACGGTATTGATTATTAATGCTTATGTGAGAAGTCACTCAGTTTGATTCAATTATTGTCAGTTAATAATATGAATTATTTAGCGATAATGACGTTTTGTTTTATTCGTATTATTAACGTAATAAAACAGAAACATCTTTTTATATAAAACAAAATACTTTATTAAAGTTATTCTATAAATAGAATATATTATATTTTATTTAAAAGATTTTTCTTTAAATATGGACCGTCAGATTAAAGTAATCAATCTGGACCGTTCATGGATTATTTACTATGCATTCTATTTTTCTATAAATAGCAGCTCATTCCTTCATTATTTCTTACGAATTCACTGAACTCTAGAGAGAGAAACTATAGAGAGAAACTATAGAGAGAGAGAAGAAGAGTATTCTGCTACTTAACTACTTCCTTATTTCAGCTCTTCTTTAAAACGGTAAGGGGTGTTATTCTTTTTTATTCATGAAGAGAACTGTTGTTATTCCATTTCTTATTATTCTGTTGGAATAACCTGTATACGCGGTCTACCCTATACTTGGTGACATTCTTCTATTATTCTGTTGGAACATCCTGTCTGTGTGTTTTACACCGGACCTGGTTCCGTTTTTATTATTATTCTGTTGGAACATCATGTCTGTGTGTTTTACACCGGACCTGGTTCCGTTTTTATTATTATTCTGTCGGAATATCCTGTCTGTGCGTTTACGCCGGACCTGGTTCCATTATTTATTATTCTGTTGGAATAACCTGTCTGTGCGGTCTATCGCATGCATGGTGATTTCTTTTGTTATTCCATTCTTTATTATACTCAGTTGGTTAAGTTTTGACTTCTATACTCCATAAAATTTATGGAATATCCTTGATAATTGCGTTTCATCCAGTATCTTTTCATGAAAATATTCTTCTAAGCATTCTTGAATTTTACTCCACAAAGCAGTATCATGTTGACAATTTGGACGTTGTTAATTCTTGGATAAATTAATTCTTGAACTTGTTTTATTGAATTCTTATATCATTGTCATCATCCTCATGTTTATAAAATGTTGAAAGTCATCTGTGGCCTGTAGTGCATAGATGGACTTGGTATGATTATGACCAGGGATTATTCGGTATAATCATGACCGTAATGTTACAAATGATGTGGTAAAAGTCCTCATTGGCCCGTAGTGCATTGATGGACAGTTGTTGGCATGATCATGACCATTAATGAATACACGAATATCCTTGGCCGTAGTGCAGGGGTGATTCGATGATGTGGATTATTTTATTAAGCTGAGTCCCAGCGATAACAGTGTTGAAAGACCTTTTAAATCATAAAAGATAGTAGAATTTATTTTCTACTTGACTCTTTTAATGGATTGCTTGTTCCGCTGCAGTTAAACTTGATGTCTATTATATTTTATCAGTTTAACATTGTTGAAGGCTAATGATAATTTATTTTGCATTATCTTAGTCATAATATTTCTTACTGGGCTAGTTGAGCTCACCCTTTCTTTCACTGTTCTCTTCAGGAAATGAGAACGTAGCTGGGGCAAATCGGAGAACGGAGTGATGGTCCGAATGATAGTATTAGTTAGTAGTCCTCACTATTCTATGTAATAGTGTGTTAATAAATGTAATGAGAACTCCTTTTGAGTATGAATACTCTCTAGAAGATAATATTTGTATTCAAACTCACAGTTTATGTTTTGTCGTATTGTACACGACAGTTGTATTTGTATTCTATACAATGTATCTGACGACCCAAGATGGGTGATGTATACCTAATTTTGGGGGCGTCACATGTTATCCGACCCATTCCATATATTTTTCTTCCCTCTAAACTACTTCAAATCTTTATCAATTGCTCTTGGTTTTTTGGTGAAACTAATAATGGAATGAAAGCTACAAATTGAATTGAGCTTATTTTCGACAAGAGTAAACTGAATTGAGTTCTCATTACAATTATTGATACACTATTTTATAAAAATAGTGAGGACTGCTAAACAACTTTCTAAAACCGTCACTCCATACCCCGGCTAGTTCCTGCTATACTATCTCCTCATGAGAAGAAAATTGAACAAAAATGGTTAGCTCAACTAGCCCAGTAAGTAATATTATGACTAAGATAATATACAACAAATTATCGTTAGTCTTCAACAGGGAAAATACAAGTTTTAGATCAACAACTGCAGCGGAAACAACAATCTATTAGAAGAGTCAAGTAGAGAAAGAATTCTACAATCTTCTAAGATTTAAAAATCCATCATCAATATTTTATCCATGTTACATCAATCAATATACATCTTGAATCAAATATTCATCTTTGCACTACAAGCCAAAGATATTCATTTGTATCATCAGTTGGTCATGTTCATCTCAACACTTGTTCATCTTTGCACTATAGGCCAAAGATATTCATCAAGTAATTATACATTTGTGTACTACATGCCAAAGATATTCGGTAGTATCATCATTTAGGACTGTGGATGATAAAAATATTTTAAAGAAAACGAATCCAGTGAGATAAAAGAACAAATACTAGGGATTCGTATTACAGTTTATCCAAGTTCAATAATACTCTATAAAAACCAATTTTGAAGCAGAATTCAAAAATATAGATCAAAACATGGATACAATCAAAGATAGTAACCATAATAGACAACTTGGACAAAAAAAAAGAAAATTTCATTTTTCGGTGAATAGTGTCGTATTCGTGAATAGTGTCATATACGTGAATAGTAACGTATACGTGAATAGTAACCCCGACACAAAAAGTTTTAAATTTGATAAAAAGTTCATACCAACATTTCGGTATAATGATATTGAAGAAAATACCATTTTAAGAATAATATAACACCCCTTACCTCAAAATATCAGTACTTCTGATCGGAATATCAGTATAAGGTTGAAGGAAACTTGCACTGATGAATAGAAACTCACAAAGTATCTAAATACTCACAAAAATACACTCA
Source organism: Panax notoginseng (assembly GCA_016801055.1). Taxonomy (NCBI): domain Eukaryota; kingdom Viridiplantae; phylum Streptophyta; class Magnoliopsida; order Apiales; family Araliaceae; genus Panax; species Panax notoginseng. The sequence goes on from CM029017.1 coordinate 1,327,279, forward strand.
ATAATCTAGAAAGAGAAAGAGAGAAAACTTGTTTCTGGTGTGATTTTCAATTCTAACTTAGCCCTCTATTTATAGGAAAATGTTAGTACGCCGAAGCAGACTTAACCTGCAACCTGATGGCTTTACCTGCTACTATTTCTGTAAGACCCCAATTTTTATAAATAAAGATGAATTTTCTATAAATATCATTTTTGAATATTATGGAGTTAATTTGATATAATGTTATAGTTGTGGGTAATATTTATAAATTTTGCAAAGTAAGCAAGTTGTTATAAAATATTCGTTTGGTCGGAGAATATTCTTTTTGTCGGGGAATATTCGTACGACGGCACAATCATTGGTGGACCCCACAACGGAATTATTGTCGGATTGAGAAAACGACAGAATTATCTTTCTATAAAAATAACGGCTGAGGTGTTACCGTTAAAACCGTTAAAACTGTTGAACTACTCGGTAGTAAAAGTACAGTAATACGCGTGGTTGCATAGTAGCACACGGTATTGATTATTGATGCTTACGTGAGAAGTCACTCAGCTATACTCAATTATTGCTACAGTAATTGCTGCATCATATCTCTTAAATTATTGTCATAGTATCATCTGTATAATATGTTATATTATTAAATCAATAATTGAGACGTTGTGGTAAGTTTGGTTATTTTATGGGGGGCCATATGTCATCATCTAAGAGTCTCTTCGTCAATAGTAATTACCGTCGTCAATAGTAATTACCGTCGTCAATAGTATTTACCTTGGTCAATAGTAATTACCTTCGTCAATAGTATTTACCTTGGTCAATAGTAATTACCTTCGTCAATAGTATTTACCTTGGTCAAACGTAATTACTTTCGTCAATAGTAGTTGTCCCTTCAATATTACCAAGAGTCATTTGACCCTTCGTTAAGACAAAGAGTCATTTGACCCTTCGTTAAGACCAAGAGCCACCCTCAGTTTTTCTATAAATAGAGGCCTAGGGCTTCATTATTTTTCACGAATTCATTCAAGCTATAGAGAGAGAAAGTATAGAGAGAATAAGAGAGAGAGAATAAAAGTATTCTGCTACATCACTTTTCCAATATCCAGTTCTTTTAAGGTAGGGAATATTATTTCTTTTATATTCATGAAGAGAACTTCTGTTATTCCATTTGTTATTATTCTGTTGGAATAACCAGTATACGCGGTCTACCCTATACTTGGTGACATTCTTCTATTATTCTGTTGGAACATCCTGTCTGTGTGTTTTACACCGGACCTGGTTCCGTTTATTCTGTTAGAACATCCTGTCTGTGTGTTTTACACCGGACCTGGTTCCGTTTTATTATTATTCTGTTGGAATATCCTGTCTGTGTGTTTTACACCGGACCTGGTTCCATTATTTATTATTCTGTCGGAATATCCTGTCTGTGCGTTTACGCCGGACCTGGTTCCATTATTTATTATTCTATTGGAATAACCTGTCTGTGCGGTCTATCGCATGCATGGTGATTTCTTTTGTTATTCCATTCTTTATTGTACTCAGTTGGTTAAGTTTTGACTTCTATGCTCCATGAAATTTGTGGAATATCCTTGATAGTTGCGTTTCATCCAGTATTTTTTTAAGAAAATATTCTTCTAAGCATTCTTGAATTTTACTCCACAATGCAGTATCATGTTGACAATTTGGACGTTGTTAATTCCTGGATAAATTAATTCTTGAACTTGTTTTATTGAATTCTTATATCATTGTCATCATCCTCATGTTTATAAAATGTTGAAAGTCATCTGTGGCATGTAGTGCATAGATGGACTTGGTATGATTATGACCAGGGATTATTCGGTATAATCATGACCGTAATGTTACAAATGATGTGGTAAAAGTCCTCATTGGCCCGTAGTGCATTGATGGACAGTTGTTGGCATGATCATGACCATTAATGAATATACGAATATCCTTGGCCGTAGTGCAGGGGTGATTCGATGATGTGGATTATTTTATTAAGCTGAGTCCCAGCGATCACAGTGTTGAAAAACTTTTTCAATCATAAAAGATAGTAGCGTTTATTTTCTACTTGACTCTTTTAATGGATTGCTTGTTCCGCTACAGTTAAACTTGATGTCTATTATATTTTATCAGTTTAACATTGTTGAAGGCTAATGATAATTTATTCTGCATTATCTTAGTCATAATATTTCTTACTGGGCTAGTTGAGCTCACCCTTTCTTTCACTGTTCTCTTCAGGAAATGAGAACGTAGCTGGGGCAAGTCGGGGAACGGAGTGATGGTCCGAAGAATAGTATTAGTTAGTAGTCCTCACTATTCTATATAATGGTGTGTTAATAAATGTAATGAGGACTCCTTTTGAGTATGAATACTCTCTAGAAGATAATATTTGTATTCAAACTCACAGTTTATGTTTTGTCGTATTGTACACGACAGTTGTATTATTAAGTTATATTTGTATTCTGTACTATGTATCTGACGACTCAAGATGGGTGATGTATACCTAATTTTGGGGGCGTCACAATTTCTACCCACCACATTTGAATAAAAATCTCAGCACATTTTTATTAACCAAAAGTGGGGCCCACCAATTCTAGAATTTTCTACCAAAATGATAAATTCTGAAATTTTAACAATTTTTGAACCAGTCATCTCTTAAAATTCATAACAAATCATACGTTCATTTTTAACGGTTCAAAATTTGTGGATATATATTTAACTTATATATGTATAACATATCTAAAAATCACAACGATCCAACGGTCGGATTAAAAATTATAACCCCCGCAATATATCTCAAAAACCTTGATTGATTTTTAATATCTCCATTCCGACAAAAAATACTGATAAAATACCTCAACATTAACTTCTTCATTTTTAACCACAAAATATAACCAACATTTAGATTCACATAAAATAAATATTTCCTTATCATATAAATCAATAATTAATTATTCACAATTAATATTACAGAATCACATTTATGACAATCAGGCCGTTCTCAGGAAAGAGGGGGCTTTTCAATAAGGATTTCTCCTTACTGGTGCGCAATTAGGTGACCAAACCTCTCCTTAGACAGAACTTTCTAGACATTGCCAATAATGCAATCTAATAATATTATTCAAATAATATGAATTATTGATCTGATAATGGGAAATAATATGCAGTGACAAATATTGAAACAACAATAATATAAAATATCAATGCAACAATTATTGAATCAATAAAATAAAATATTGAACAGTAACTACTGTAACAATTATTGAGTAGTGCCTTCCTTCGTAAGAATTAATAATTCAAAAATACTGTGCAATCCGTGTGCTACTGTGCAACCACGCGTATTACTATATTTTAACCACCGGGTATTCCAACAGTGTTAACGGTAACAACTACGTCGTTATTTATAAAAACTCAATTTTTGTCGTTATCTTCATCCAACTGTTTTTCGTTATGGGGCCCACAAATAGCCGCGCCATCGTACGAATATTCCCCGACAGAAAGAATATTCAACGACCAAACGAATATTCCCCGACAAAATGAATATTTTATAACTACTTGTTTATTTTGTAAAATTTACACATTTCACCCATAACCAAAATATTATATCAAATTAACACCTTATTATTCACAATAATAATTAGAGAAAATTTAATTTTATTCATTAATAAGTTGGGGTCTTACAACCTCCCCTCATTATGAAATTTCGTCCTCGAAATTGACGTACGTACCTGGTGTTTCGAAAAGGTGGGGATACCTCGCTTTCATTTCTGATTCTAATTCCCAGATCATTTCTTCAATAGCATGGTTTCTCCACAAAACCTTAACTTGTGGTATAACCTTCGTGCGTAAGACATGCTCTTTCCTATCTAAGATCTTAACAGGTACCTCCTCGTACGTTAAATCTTCGGCTATCTCGTCTGGTTCTAACTCAATAATGTGGTTCGGGTCTTTAACATATTTACAAAGCATAGATATGTGAAAAACATTATGAACACGAGACATACTTGGAGGTAATGCGAGTCTATAGGCCACATTTCCTATTCAGTCAAGAATTTTAAATGGACCAACAAATCGTGGATTGAGCTTTCCTCTCTTCCCAAATCTTGTAACTCCCTTCCATGGTGCAACACGTAACAATACATGATCCCTAATATTAAATTCCACGTCCTTCCGATGAAGATCCGCATAACTCTTTTGTCGATCCTGTGTCGTTTGTATACGTTATCGAATCGTTTGGATCTTCTCTGTAGTCATTCGTACCAACTTTGGTCCCAACAATGTTGCTTCACCCACCTCGTCCCAACATATTGGAAAACAACATTTTCTTCCATACAACGCATCGAATGGAGCCACACCTATACTTGCCTGATAACTGTTGTTATACGAGAATTCCACAAATGGTAAGTACTTATCCCAACTCCCTTTAAAATCTAGGACACAGAGTCTTAATAGATCTTCAAGAGTTTGAATATTCCTCTCTGATTGTCCGTCCGTTTGAAGATGGTATGCCAAACTGAATCATAAATCCGTGCCCATAACTTTCTGCAAGCTAACCCAAAATCGTGAAGTGAATCTTGGGTTACGATCCTAAACTATGGATACTGGCATGCCATGCAATCTTACAATCTCATTTACGTACATACTAGCAAGACGTTCAAGGGAATAAGTCTCACGTATAGGCAAGAAATGGGCAGACTTGGTTAATCTATCAAAAATAACCCAAATCGCATCTATGCCTTGAGAAACCTTGGGAAGACCCGTAACGAAATCCATGGTAATGTGTTCCCACTTCCACTTCGGAATCTCAAGTGGTTACAACGGACCCTTTGGTACTTGATGCTCCGCCTTTACACGTTGACAAGTTAAACACCTCGAGATAAACTCCGCGATCTCTCTTTTTATATTGCTCGACCAAAATGTATGTCGAAGATCATGATACATTTTGGTACTCCCAGGATGGATTACAAACAGTGTGTTGTGTGCCTCCATCATTATTCTATGCTTTAAGTCAAAATCGTTAGGAACACAAAGTCTGGAGTTGACTCGAAGTATTCATTCTTCATTTATTCTTGCTTCTAGAATAACATCTTCTTGCACTTTTTTCTTTATACGCATCAGCTCCATGTCCGTAGCTTGAGCAGCTTTAACTTTATCGATTAAGGTCAATTCTACTCATATATTTGATATCATCATGTGGGTACTTGGAGCCTTCATCTCTATCTCCATCGCCTTTGTGTTAACACCATTGCACTCGTACCCGCGTGTGATCTTCTACTCAATGCTTCAACTACTACGTTCGCTTTTCCAAGATGATATTGGATGGTATGATCGTAATCTTTCAACAGCTCAAGCCAACGTCGTTGCCGCATGTTGAGTTCCTTTTGGGTGAAGAAATATTTGAGGCTTTTATGATCCGTATAGATCTTCACTTTCTCCCCATACAGGTAGTGTCTCCAGATCTTCAACGCGAAAATGACTGCTGCCAACTCCAAACCATGAGTAGGATAATTCCTCTCATATTCTATGAGTTGTCGCGAGGCATAGGCTATGACTTTCCCATATTGCATGAGAACACATCCTAACCCTTTGTCTGAAGCATCGCTGTAGATAACAAATCCATCTGAACCAGATGGTATTGTCAGAACAGGTGCCGAAATGAGTCTCCTCTTGAGTTCTTGAAAACTCTTCTCGCATTCCTCACTCCATACGAATTTTGTATCTTTTCGAGTCAGCTGAGTTAACGGAGTAGCGATTCTAGAAAATCCTTCCACGAATCTCCGATAATAACCAGCTAAGCCCAGAAAGCTACGTACTTCGGTCACCGACTTAAGTTTCTCCCAACTTTGTATGGCTTCAATCTTCGCCGGGTCGACAGATACTCCATGTTTTGACACCACGTGCCCAAGGAATACTACTTCCTCAAGCCAGAACTCGCATTTTTTCAGCTTGTCATATAGCTTGTTATCGCAAAGCCTTTGTAGTACCAGCTTCAAATGATGCTCATGATCTTCACGGCTTTTGAAATAGATGAGGATGTCATCAATAAAGACAATAATGAACTGATCCAAATATTCCTTAAATACACGGTTCATCATATCCATGAAAGCAGTAGGAGCATTAGTCAATCCAAAAGACATGACTAAGAATTCGTAATGCCCGTACCGAGTTCTGAAGGCAGTCTTTGAAATATCCTCAGTTTTAATATTCAGCTGATGATATCCAGAACGAAGATCGATCTTTGAAAAGAATTGTGCTCCTTGCAATTGGTCGAACAGGTCATCAATGCGAGGTAGTGGATACCTATTCTTGATGGTGACATGGTTCAATTCTCGATAGTCAATACAAAGTCGCATACTTTCATTTTTTTTTCTTTACAAATAACACAGGAGCACCCCAAGGAGATATACTAGGACGAATAAAATCGATGTCCAACAACTCCTGTAGTTGGACCTTTAACTCCTGAAGTTCAATAGGACCCATTCGATATGGGGTTTTAAAAATGGGCTTTGTGCCAGGTTCAAGGTCAATAAAGAAATCAACTTCACGTTCTAGGGGTAGACCGGGAAGTTCTTCAGGAAATACGTCAGAAAATTCATTAACAACAGAAATTTTATCCAAATCTGACGTGTTTTTGTTCAAGTCCGTGACATGGGCTAAGAAAGCTTGACATCCGTTTTTTAATAAACGAATAGCTTTATGGCTTGAAATGACAGTGATTTACTTTAATGGTTTAGTTGTTTGAATTCGCATAACTGGTTGGTTAGGAATATGAAAACTAACAACCTTACGAAAATAATAAATTTTAGCATGATGCGTGGTTAACCATTCAATCCCTAAAATCACATCAAATGCAAGAATTTTCAACGAAACAAGATCGGCAGGTAATGTGATGGTACCAACTTGAATCAAGCAAGATTTATAAACAGTAGATGTAACGAAAGTTTCTCCTATGGGAGTTTCAACAGATAAGTCAAAGTCTAATTTCTCCGGAGTCAAGTTCAAACGTTAAGCACAAGCAGGAGAGATAAAATAATAGGTAGAACCGGTATCTAATAAGGTATAAACTTCGCAAGAGTTTATGATTAGCTTACCCGTGATCACCTCGTTCGGGTTCCTCGCGTTTTGGACAGTCACGACAAACGCCCTTCCCGGAACCACTGACTTTGACTTGTCCGGAACAGCCTTCGGAGTCACTATCCCCGTTGAACTTGGTTTCGCAACAAGACAATCTTTAGCTGTAAGACCCCAAATTATTAATAAATAAAATTTAAATTCCCTCTATTTATTATTTTGAAATAGTAAGGTTTAAATTGATTAATGAGGTTAGTTATGGGTAAAATATGCAAATATTTCAAATAAGCAGGTGGTTATAAAATATTCATTATTGTCGGGGAATATTCGTTTGGTCGTGGAATATTCTTCCTGTCGGGGAATATTCGTACGACGACGCAGTCTTTTGTGGGCCCCATAACTGAAAGCGATTGGATGAAGAAAACGACAAGTATAAGTTGTTTATAAATAACGACGTAGTTGTTACCGTTAATACTGTTGGAATACCCGGTGGTTAAAACACAGTAATACGCGTTGCTGCACAGTAGCACACTGAATTGCACCAATTATTGATTCTTACGTAAGAAGGCACTACTCAATAATGGTTACAGTAATTACTGTTCAGTATTTTATTTTATTGATTCAATAATTGCTGCGTTGATATTTTATATTACTGTTGTTTTAATAATTGTCACTACACAGTATTTCCCATTATCAGATCAATAATTCATATTATTTGAATAATATTATTAGATAACATTTTGGCAATGTCTAGAAAGTTCTGTCTAAGGAGAGGTTTGGTCATCTAATTGCGCGCCAGTAAGGAGAAATCCTTATTGGAAAGCCCCCTCTTTCCTGGGAACGGCCTGGTTGTCATAAATGTGATTCTGTAATATTATTTGTGAATAATTAATTATTGATTCATATGATAAGGAAATATTTATTTTATGTGGATATAAATGAGGGATATATTTTTGTGGTTAAAAATGAAGGAGTTAATGCTGAGATTTTTATTAGTATTTTTGTCGGAATGGAGGTATTAAAAATCAGGATTTTTGAGATATTTTGCGGGGGTTATAATTTTTAATCCGACCGTTGGATCGTGGTAATTTTTGGATATGTTATACACATATAAGTTGAGTATATGTCCACAAATTTTGAACCGTTAAAAATGAACGTATGATTTATTATGAATTTTACGAGATGACTGGTTTAGGAATTGTTGAATTTTCGGAGTTTATCATTTTGGTGGAAAATTCTAGAATTGGTGGGCCCCACTCTTGGTTGGTGAAAAAATATACTGAGATTTTTATTCAAATGTGGTAGGCTTGAATAGTAGCAGGTAAAGCCATCAGGTTGCAGGTTAAGTCTACTTCGGCGTGCTAACATTTTCCTATAAATAGAGGGCTAAGTTATAATTGAAAATCACACCAGAAACAAGTTTTCTCTCTTTTTCTCTCTAGATTATTGAGTGTATTTTGTGAGTATTTAGATACTTTGAGAGTTTCTATTCATCAGAGTAAGTTTTTTTTAGCCTTATACCGGTATTCCGACCAGAAGTACTGTCTTTAAGAGGTAAGGGATGTTATTTTATTCGAAAATGATATTATTTCTTCAATATCATTATGCCGAAATATTGGTTGAAAATTTTTATCAAATTTGAAATTTTTCACGTCGGGGTTACTATTCATGAGTTACTATTCACGAGTTACTATTCACCAAAAAATAAAATTTTCTTCTTTTCGTCCAAAATATCTATTCTGGGTACTAGCTTTGATTGTATCCATATTTTTATCATTCTTAAATTTTACTTCACTATTAATAATTATAAGGTACTTTTGGACATGGATAAATCGAAATTCGAATCCTTAATATTTGTTATTTTGTTTCACTGGATTCGTTTTCTTTAAGATATTTTTCATCATCCTCAGTCCTAAATGATGATATTACTAAATATCTTTGGCCTGTAGTGCAAAGATGAATAATTAACTGATGAATATCTTTGGCTTGTAGTGCAAAGATGAATGATTAACTGATGAATATCTTTGGCCCGTAGTGCAAAGATGAACAGGTGTTGAGATGAACATGACCGACTGGTGATACAAATGAATATCTTTGGCCTGTAGTGCAAAGATAAATATTTGATTAAAGATGGTTATTAATTGATGTTATAGGGATAAAATATTGATGATGGACTTTTAAATCTTAAAAGATAGTAGAACTCATTCTCTACTTGACTCTTCTAATGGTTTGCTGTTTCCGCTGCAGTTATTGATTTAAAACTTATTGTCTATTGTATTCTATTAGATTTTTCCATGTTGAAGACTAACGATAATTTGTTCTGTATTAATGTTCTTTACTGGGCTAGTTGAGTTCACCCTTTTCCTTTTTGTTCCATTTTTCTCAGGAGGCGAGAATGTAGCGAGTACTAGTCGGGGTATGGAATGATGGTTCTAGAAATTATTTTAGTAGTCCTAACCATTTTTGTGAAATAATGTATCAATAATTGTAATGAGGACTTATTTGAGTGTGGATATTGTCTAGATGATAATATTTGTATTTAAACTCACAGTTCTTATGTTGTAATAGTAAAGATGTAGTTGTTTCTGTACCATGTATTTTGGTGACTCAAAATGGGTGTTGTATACCTATTTTGGGGGCGTCACATTAGCTATATGACCTTCTTTTCCACAGTTATAACATACCTTGAACTGTTGTGGGCAGTTTGGGCTGATCCGCATTTGTAACATACGACCGGTGCTCATTCTCCTCCCCTAGAAACAGTTGATGTTGGTGCTGACGTCTTCACGTTATCGTTGTTATACCTTCTCCTTTTGAAATCTCCTCCCAACTCGCTCCTTCTATTATCACGGCCACAATTACCACCAGAGTGATTACCGCTTTTGTCCGAATATTTTCCTCCCTGCTGGTTTTCATTGCTCCGATGACCGCTGCCACCGGTATGACCCTGGTTGTGGTCCCTCGGTTGAACATACTCATTATCTCGCTCTAATAATTGAGCCCTGTTTACAACATCTAAATAAAAAAAAATTTATGAAAGACAAAATATTGTCGAATCTCGGGCTTTAGACCTCTCAGGAACATCTTCGTCATTCGTTCCTCATTTTCTACCAATTAAGGTGCAAACTTGGATAACTCTGCAAACTTCGCCTCGTACTGGGACACCGTCACTGTGACGCCCCCAAAATAGGTATACAACACCCATTCTGAGTCGCCAAAATATATGGTACAGAAACAACTACATCTTTATTATTACAACACAAGAACTGTGAGTTTAAATACAAATATTGTCATTTAGACAATATCCACACTCAAATAAGCCCTCATTACAATTATTGATACATTATTTCACAAAAATAGTGAGGACTACTAAAGTAACTTCTAGAACCATCATTCCATACCCCGACTAGTACTCGCTACATTCTCGCCTCCTGAGAAAAATGGAACAAAAAGGAAAAGGGTGAGCTCAACTAGCCCAGTAAAGAACATTATGACTAAGATAATACAGAACAAATTATCGTTAGTCTTCAACAGGGAAAAATCTAATAGAATACAATAGACAACAAGTTTTAAATCAATAACTGCAGCGGAAACAGCAAACCATTAGAAGAGTCAAGTAGAGAATGAGTTCTACTATCTTCTAAGATTTAAAAGTCCATCATCAATATTTTATCCCTGTAACAACAATCAATAACCATCTTTAATCAAATATTCATCTTTGCACTACAGGCCAAAGATATTCATTTGTATCACCAGTCGGTCATGTTCATCTCAACACCTGTTCATCTTTGCACTACGGGCCAAAGATATTCATCAGTTAATCATTCATCTTTGCACTACGGCCAAAGATATTCAGTAATATCATCATTTAGGACTGAGGATGATGAAAAATATATTAAAGAAAACGAATCCAGTGAAACAAAATAACAAATATTAAGGATTCGTATTTCGATTTATTCATGTCCAAAAATACCTTATAATTATTCATAGTGAAGTAGAATTCAAGAATGATCAAAACATGGATACAATCAAAGCTAGTACCCAGAATAGATATTTTGGACGAAAAGAAGAAAATTTTATTTTTCGGTGAATAGTAACTCGTGAATAGTAACTCGTGAATAGTAACTCATGAATAGTAACCCCGACGTGAAAAGTTCCAAATTTGATAAAAATTTCCAACCAATATTTCGGCATAATGATATTGAAGAAATAATATCATTTTTGAATAAAATAACATCCATTACCTCGTACAGACAGTACTTCTTGTCGGAATACCGGTATAAGGCTGAAAGACACTTGCTCTGATGAATAGAAACTCTCAAAGTATCTAAATACTCACAAAATACACTCAATAATCTAGAGAGAGAAAGAGAGAAAACTTGTTTCTGGTGTGATTTTCAATTCTAACTTAGCCCTCTATTTATAGGAAAATGTTAGCACGCCGAAGCAGACTTAACCTGCAACCTGATGGCTTTACCTGCTACTATTCCCACCCACCACATTTGAATAAAAATCTCAGCACATTTCTTCACCAACCAAGAGTGGGGCCCACCAATTCTAGAATTTTCTACCAAAATGATTAACTCCGAAAATTCAACAATTTCTGAACCAGTCATCTCGTAAAATTCATAATAAATCATACGTTCATTTTTAACGGTTCAAAATTTGTGGACATATACTCAACTTATATATGTATAACATATCCAAAAATTACCACGATCCAACGGTCGGATTAAAAATTATAACTCCCGCAAAATATCTCAAAAACCCTGATTTTTAATACCTCCATTCCGACAAAAATACTGATAAAAACCTCAACATTAACTCCTTCATTTTTAACCACAAAAATATATCCCTCATTTATATCCACAAAAATAAATATTTCCTTATCATATGAATCAATAATTAATTATTTATAAATAATATTACAGAATCACATTTATGACAACCAGGCCGTTCCCAGGAAAGAGGGGGCTTTCCAATAAGGATTTCTCCTTACTGGCGCGCAATTAGATGACCAAACCTCTCCTTAGACAGAACTTTCTAGACATTGCCAATAATGTTATCTAATAATATTATTCAAATAATATGAATTATTGATCTGATAATGGGAAATACTGTGTAGTGACAATTATTGAAACAACAGTAATATAAAATATCAACGCAGTAATTATTGAATCAATAAAATAAAATACTGAACAGTAATTACTGTAACCATTATTGAGTAGTGCCTTCTTACGTAAGAATCAATAATTGGTGCAATACAGTGTGCTACTGTGTAACAACGCGTATTACTGTGTTTTAACCACCGGGTATTCCAACAGTATTAACGGTAACAACTACGCCGTTATTAATAAAAAACATATACTTGTCGTTTTCTTCATCCAATCGCTTTCCGTTATGGGGCCCACAAAAGACTGCGCCGTCGTACAAATATTCCCCGACAGGAAGAATATTCCACGACCAAACGAATATTCCCCGACAACAATGAATATTTTATAACCACTTGCTTATTTAAAATATTTACGTATTTTACCCATAACTAACCTCATTAATCAATTTAACACTTACTATTTCAAAATAATAAATAGAGGGAATTTAAATTTCATTTATTAATAATTTGGGGTCTTACAACCTCCCCTCCTTATGAAATTTCGTCCTCGAAATTGACGTACGTACCTGGTGTTTCGAAAAGATGAGGATACCTCGCTTTCATTTCCGTTTCCAACTCCCAGGTCATTTCCTCAATAGCATGGTTTCTCCACAAAACTTTAACTTGTGGTATGACCTTCGTGCGTAGGACATGCTCCTTTCTATCCAAGATCTTGACAGGTACCTCTTCGTACGTTAAGTCTTCAGCTATCTCGTCCGGTTCTAACTCAATAACGTGGTCTGGGTCTTTCACATATTTACGTAACACAGATATATGAAAAACATTATGAACACGAGACATACTTGGAGGTAACGCAAGTCTATAGGCCACATTTCCTACTCGGTCAAGAATCTGAAATGGACCAATAAATCGTGGATTGAGCTTTCCTCTCTTCCCAAATCTTGTAACTCCTTTCCATGGAGCCACACGCAACAATACATGATCCCCAATGTCAAATTTCACGTCCTTCCGATGAAGATCCGCATAACTCTTTTGTCGATCCTGTGCCGTTTGTATACGTTGTCGAATCGTTTGGATCTTCTCTGTAGTCATGCGTACCAACTCTGGTCCCAACAATGTTGCTTCACCCACCTCGTCCCAGCATACTGGAGAGCGACACTTTCGTCCATATAATGCTTCAAATGGGGCCACACCTATACTTGCCTGATAACTGTTATTGTAAGAGAATTCCACCAATGGTAGGTACTTATCCCAACTCCCTTTGAAATCTAGGACACAAAGTCTTAATAGATCTTCAAGAGTTTGAATAGTCCTCTCTGATTGTCCGTCCGTTTGAGGATGGTATGCCGAACTAAATCGTAAATCTGTGCCCATAGCTTTTTGCAAGCTAACCCAAAATCTTGAAGTGAATCTTGGGTCACGATCCGAAACTATGGATACTGGCATGCCATGCAGTCTCACAATCTCATCTACGTATATACGAGCAAGACGTTCAAGGGAATAAGTCTCCCGTATCGGCAAGAAATGAGCAGACTTGGTTAATCTATCAACAATAACCCAAATAGCATTTATGCCTTGAGAAACCGTGGGAAGACCCGTAACGAAATCCATGGTAATGTGTTCCCACTTCCATTTCGGAATCTCAAGTGGTTGCAATGGACCCTTTGGTACTTGATGTTCCGCCTTTACACGTTGACAAGTTAAACACCTCGAGATAAACTTTGCAATCTCTCTCTTCATATTATTCCACCAAAATGTATGTCGTAGATCACGATACATTTTGGTACTTCCAGGATGGATTGCAAATGGTGTATTGTGTGCTTCCATCATGATCTTGTACTTCAAATCAGAATTGTTAGGAACACAGAGTCTAGAGTGAACTCGAAGTATTCCTTCTTCATCGATTCTTGCTTCTGGAATAGAACCTTCTTGCACTTTCTTCTTCATACGCATCAGCTCTATGTCCGTAGCTTGAGCAGCTTTAACTTTATCGATTAAAGTCGGTTCTACTCGTATATTTGATATCATCATGTGGGTACTTGGAGCCTTCATCTCTATCTCCATCCTTTGCAAGTCATACAAAATGGGCCTTTGTGTTAACAACATTGCACTCGTACCCGCATATGATCTTCTACTCAATGCGTCAGCTACTACGTTTGCTTTTTCAGGATGATATTGGATGGTATGATCGTAATCTTTCAACAGCTCGAGCCAACGTCGCTGCCGCATGTTGAGTTCCTTTTGGGTGAAGAAATATTTAAGGCTTTTATGATCTGTATAGATCTCCACTTTCTCCCCATACAGGTAGTGTCTCCAGATCTTCAACGCGAAAACTACTGCTGCCAACTCCAAATCATGAGTAGGATAATTCCTCTCATATTCTTTGAGTTGTCGCGAGGCATAGGCTATGACTTTCCCATGTTGCATGAGAACACATCCTAACCCTTTGCCTGAAGCATCACTGTAGATAACAAATCCATCCGAACCAGATGGTATTGTCAGAACAGGTGCCGAAATGAGTCTCCTCTTAAGCTCTTGAAAACTCTTCTCGCATTCCTCGCTCCATACGAATTTGATATCTTTCCGAGTCAGCTGAGTTAACGGGGTAGCGATTCGAGAAAACCCTTCCACGAATCTTCGATAATAACCAGCTAAGCCTAGAAAGCTACGTACTTCGGTCACCGTCTTTGGTTGCTCCCAACTTTGTATTGCTTCAATCTTCGCCGGGTCAACAGATACTCCATGTTTTGACACCACGTGCCCTAGGAAAGCTACTTCCTCAAGCCAGAACTCGCATTTCTTCAACTTGGCATATAACTTATTTTCACGCAGCCTTTGGAGTACCAGCTTCAAATGATGCTCATGATCTTCACGGCTTTTGGAATATATGAGGATGTCATCAATAAAGACAACAACGAACTGATCCAAATAATCCTTAAATACTCGGTTCATCATATCCATGAAAGCCGCAGGAGCATTAGTCAATCCAAAAGACATAACTAGGAACTCATAATGCCCGTACCGAGTTCTGAAGGCAGTCTTTGGAATATCCTCAGTTTTAACCTTCAGCTGATGATATCCAGAACGAAGATCGATCTTTGAAAAGAACTGTGCTCCTTGTAACTGGTCAAACAGGTCATCAATACGAGGTAGCGGATACCTATTCTTAATAGTGACATGGTTTAATTCCCGGTAATCAATACAAAGTCGCATACTCCCGTCTTTCTTCTTTACAAATAAAACAGGAGCACCCCAAGGAGATGTACTAGGACGAATGAAACCGATGTCCAACAACTCTTGTAGTTGGACCTTTAACTCCTGAAGTTCAATAGGAGCCATTCGATATGGGGTTTTAGAAATGGGCTTTGTACCAGGTTCAAGATCAATAAAGAATTCAATTTCTCGTTCCGGGGGTAGACCGGGAAGTTCTTCAGGAAATACGTCAGGAAAGTCAATAACAACAGGAATATTATTCAAATTTGACGTGTCTTTATTCAAATCCATAACATGGGCTAAGAAAGCTTGACATCCGTTTTTTAATAAACGAATGGCTTTATGGCTTGATATAACAGTGATTGATTTTAATGGCTTAGTTGTTTGAATTCGTACAACAGGTTGGTTAGGAATATGAAAACTAACAACCTTACGAAAACAATCAATTTTGGCATGATGAGTAGTTAGCCAATCAATCCCTAAAATCACATCAAAAGCAAGTATCTTTAAAGAGATAAGGTCAACAGGTAAGGTGATGGTACCAACTTGGATCACACAAGATTTATAAACAGTGGATGTGATGAAAGTTTCTCCTAACGGAGTCTCCACAGATAAATCAAAGTCTAACTTCTCCGGAGTCAAGTTTAAACGTTGAGCACAAGCAGGAGAGATAAAAGAATGGGTAGAACCGGTATCTAATAAGGTATAAACTTCGCATGAATTTATGATTAGCTTACCCGTGATCACCTCGTTTGGGTTCCTCGCATGTTGACCAGTCACGACAAACGCTCTTCCAGGAACCGTTGACTTTATCTTTTCTGGGACAGCTTTTTGAGTCACCATCCCCGCTGGACTTGGTTTTGCTACAGTGCAATCTCGAGCGATATGTCCTTCCTTTCCACAATTATAACATACCTTAAACTGTTGTGGGCAGTTTGGGCTGATATGTCCTTCTTTTCCGCACTTATAGCATATAACCGGTGGTCGTTCTCCTCCCTTGGAACCAATTGCTGTTGGTGCTGACGTCTTCGTATTGTCATTGTTGAATCTCCTCTTTTTAAAATCTCCTCCCGACTCGCTTCTTCTATTTTCATAGCCACGATTACCACCAGAGTGGTTGCCGTTCTTGTCTGTATTTTTCTTTCTCCGCTGGTTATCATTGTTCTGATGACTGCTGTCGCCGATATGATCCTGGTTGTGATCCCTCAGTTGACCGTACTCGTTATCTCGCTCTAATAATTGAGCCCTGTTGACAACATCTGAATAGAGAGAAAATTTATGAGAAATGAGATATTGACGTATGCCGGGTTTCAAACCTCTCAGAAACATCCTCGTCATACGTTCCTCATTCTCCACCAAATGAGGTGCAAACCTGGACAACTCTGCAAACTTTGCCTCGTACTGAGATACCGTCATATTATTCTGCTCTAGTCTAATAAACTCTACCTCCTTCATATGACGAATACTTTCAGGAAAGTACTTGTCATTGAACAGTTTTTGAAATGTCTCCCAAGACATGCTGAGTGCGGTTGGATGGGTACGCTTCACAGACTCCCACCAGTAATCTGCCTCGCCACGGAACATAAAGGTGGCGAATGGAACCTTCTGTTCCTCCGTGCATCCCAAGACATCGAATATCTTGGTAATTTGCTTGACCCACGTTTCCGCCATGATCGGATCCGGCTTTCCCTTAAATTCTGGTGGTCCCAATTCTTTGAACTGTTTGGCTGTGACAAACCGTGAATTGCTATCATTTCCTCCTGTATTTTGAACACGAGTCTCCCTTGTCTGGTTTTGCATGAATTGCAAAAAACTTCTAAACATTCCATCGTTCATCATCTGCTCATTGGTGTTGTTCACAGGAGGAACATTGCCAGCCTGTTGCACGTTCTCCTCGTTGGTAAGCACCGGTGTCTCCACGGTCTCATTTACTCCACTATTAACATTCTCAGTCGATATTCTCAAATACTGCCATAAAACAAGGGTTAATTAAATAAATTAACAAATCATATAATACCCCTATATTATGACTGACCAATAAATAAGCTTAGGTAGGACACACTAGCGAAGGATTCGTCTCTCCCCTCCTAGTTCTATTCCCCGATCTCCGCCAGAGATCATATCCCTAAGCTCTGATACCAACTGTGACGCCCCCAAAATAGGTATACAACACCCATTCTGAGTCGCCAAAATATATGGTACAGAAACAACTACATCTTTATTATTACAACACAAGAACTGTGAGTTTAAATACAAATATTGTCATTTAGACAATATCCACACTCAAATAAGCCCTCATTACAATTATTGATACATTATTTCACAAAAATAGTGAGGACTACTAAAGTAACTTCTAGAACCATCATTCCATACCCCGACTAGTACTCGCTACATTCTCGCCTCCTGAGAAAAATGGAACAAAAAGGAAAAGGGTGAGCTCAACTAGCCCAGTAAAGAACATTATGACTAAGATAATACAGAACAAATTATCGTTAGTCTTCAACAGGGAAAAATCTAATAGAATACAATAGACAACAAGTTTTAAATCAATAACTGCAGCGGAAACAGCAAACCATTAGAAGAGTCAAGTAGAGAATGAGTTCTACTATCTTCTAAGATTTAAAAGTCCATCATCAATATTTTATCCCTGTAACAACAATCAATAACCATCTTTAATCAAATATTCATCTTTGCACTACAGGCCAAAGATATTCATTTGTATCACCAGTCGGTCATGTTCATCTCAACACCTGTTCATCTTTGCACTACGGGCCAAAGATATTCATCAGTTAATCATTCATCTTTGCACTACGGCCAAAGATATTCAGTAATATCATCATTTAGGACTGAGGATGATGAAAAATATATTAAAGAAAACGAATCCAGTGAAACAAAATAACAAATATTAAGGATTCGTATTTCGATTTATTCATGTCCAAAAATACCTTATAATTATTCATAGTGAAGTAGAATTCAAGAATGATCAAAACATGGATACAATCAAAGCTAGTACCCAGAATAGATATTTTGGACGAAAAGAAGAAAATTTTATTTTTCGGTGAATAGTAACTCGTGAATAGTAACTCATGAATAGTAACCCCGACGTGAAAAGTTCCAAATTTGATAAAAATTTCCAACCAATATTTTGGCATAATGATATTGAAGAAATAATATCATTTTTGAATAAAATAACATCCCTTACCTCGTACAGACAGTACTTCTTGTCGGAATACCGGTATAAGGCTGAAAGACACTTGCTCTGATGAATAGAAACTCTCAAAGTATCTAAATACTCACAAAATACACTCAATAATCTAGAGAGAGAAAGAGAGAAAACTTGTTTCTGGTGTGATTTTCAATTCTAACTTAGCCCTCTATTTATAGGAAAATGTTAGCACGCCGAAGCAGACTTAACCTGCAACCTGATGGCTTTACCTGCTACTATTCCCACCCACCACATTTGAATAAAAATCTCAGCACATTTCTTCACCAACCAAGAGTGGGGCCCACCAATTCTAGAATTTTCTACCAAAATGATTAACTCCGAAAATTCAACAATTTCTGAACCAGTCATCTCGTAAAATTCATAATAAATCATACGTTCATTTTTAACGGTTCAAAATTTGTGGACATATACTCAACTTATATATGTATAACATATCCAAAAATTACCACGATCCAACGGTCGGATTAAAAATTATAACTCCCGCAAAATATCTTAAAAACCCTGATTTTTAATACCTCCATTCCGACAAAAATACTGATAAAAACCTCAACATTAACTCCTTCATTTTTAACCACAAAAATATATCCCTCATTTATATCCACAAAAATAAATATTTCCTTATCATATGAATCAATAATTAATTATTTATAAATAATATTACAGAATCACATTTATGACAACCAGGCCGTTCCCAGGAAAGAGGGGGCTTTCCAATAAGGATTTCTCCTTACTGGCGCGCAATTGGATGACCAAACCTCTCCTTAGACAGAACTTTCTAGACATTGCCAATAATGTTATCTAATAATATTATTCAAATAATATTAATTATTGATCTGATAATGGGAAATACTGTGTAGTGACAATTATTGAAACAACAGTAATATAAAATATCAACGCAGCAATTATTGAATCAATAAAATAAAATACTGAACAGTAATTACTGTAACCATTATTGAGTAGTGCCTTCTTACGTAAGAATCAATAATTGGTGCAATACAGTGTGCTACTGTGTAACAACGCGTATTACTGTGTTTTAACCACCGGGTATTCCAACAGTATTAACGGTAACAACTACGCCGTTATTAATAAAAAACATATACTTGTCGTTTTCTTCATCCAATCGCTTTCCGTTATGGGGCCCACAAAAGACTGCGCCGTCGTACGAATATTCCCCGACAGGAAGAATATTCCACGACCAAACGAATATTCCCCGACAACAATGAATATTTTATAACCACTTGCTTATTTAAAATATTTACGCATTTTACCCATAACTAACCTCATTAATCAATTTAACACTTACTATTTCAAAATAATAAATAGAGGGAATTTAAATTTCATTTATTAATAATTTGGGGTCTTACAGTCATGTTGTTTTGTTCCAGTCTAATAAACTCTACCTCCTTCATATGACGAATACTTTCAGGAAAGTACTTGTCAGTAAACAGTTTCTGAAACGTTTCGCAAGACATGTTGAGTGCGTCAGGCTGGGTACGCTTCACAGACTCTCACCAGTAGTCTACCTCACCGCGGAACATAAAGGTGGCGAATGGAACCTTCTATTCCTCCGTGCATCCCAAGACATCGAATATCTTGGCAATTTGCTTGACCCACGTTTCCGCCATGATCGGATCCGGCTTTCCCTTAAATTCTGGTGGTCCCAACTCTTTGAACTGCTTGGCTGTGACAAGCCGCGCATTGCTAGCATTTCCACCCGTATTTTGTGTACGAGTCTCCATCGTTTGGTTTTGCATGAACTGTAAAAAATTTCTAAACATCCCATCATTCATCATTTGTTCGGTAGTGTTGTTTATAGGAGGAATATTGCCTTCTTGTTGCACGTTCCCCTAGGTAATGATCAAAGGTGTCTCCACGGTCTGATTCACTCCATTATTAACATTCTCAGCTGCCATTCTAAAATACTGCCATAAAACAAGGGTTAATAGTCATATATTATCCCTATATTCTGACCAACCAAATAAATACCAAATAAACTTAGAAGGTCATACTAGCGAAGGAATTCCCCGTCTCTCCCCTCCTAGTTCTTGTCTCACATCTCAGGCAGGGATCATATCCCTAAGCTCTGATACAAACTGTGACGCCCCCAAAACAAGTATACATCACCCCCATTCTGAGTCATCAAATACATGGTACAAAAATAAATACAACCTCAGTAATACAATAGTTGAGCAAAATACGACAACACATATACTGTGAGTTTGAATACAAATAGAGAGTATAAAAACTCAAAAGGAGTCCTCATTACAATTATTGATACACTATTTTACAAAAATAGTGAGGACTGCTAAACAACTTTTTAAAACCGTCACTCCATACCCCGGCTAGTTCCTGCTATAGTATCTCCTCCTGAGAAGAAAATGGAACAAAAAAGGTGAGCTCAACTAGCCCAGTAAGAAATATTATGACTAAGATAATATACAACAAATTATCGTTAGTCTTTAACAGGGAAAATCTGATAAAATATAATAGACAATAAGTTTTAGATCAACAACTGCAGCGGAAACAACAATCCATTAGAAGAGTCAAGTAGAGAAAGAATTCTATTATCTTCTAAGATTTAAAAGTTCATCATCAATATTTTATCCATGTAACATCAATCAATATACATCTTGAATCAAATATTCATCTTTGCACTACAAGACAAAGATATTCATTTGTATCACCAGTTGGTCATGTTCATCTCAACACCTGTTCATCTTTGCACTACAGGCCAAAGATATTCATCAGATAATCATACATCATTGCATTACATGTGACACCCCCAAAATAGGTATACAACACCCATTCTGAGTCGCCAAATACATGGTACAGAAAGTAAACTACAACTTCAATAATACAATTGTCGTGCAAAATACGACAACACATACTATGAGTTTAAATACAAATATAGTCTTCTAGACAATATTCACACTCAAATAAGTCCTCATTACAATTATTTAAACACTATTTTACAGAAATAGTGAGGACTGCTAAAACATCTTTCTAGAACCATCACTCCATACCCCGACTGTAAGACCTCAACTTTTATAAATAAAGATGAATTTTCTATAAATATCATTTTTTGAATATTATGGAGTTAATTTGATATAATGTTAAAGTTGTGAGTAATATTTATAAATTTTACAAAGTACGTAAGTTGTTATATAATATTCGATTGGTCGGGGAATATTCGTTTTAATAGGGAATATTCGTACAACGGCACAATCATTGGTGGACCCCACAACAGAATTATTGTCGGATTGAGAAAACGACAAAAATATTTTATTAAAAATATCGGCGGAAGTTTTACCATTGATACTGTTGAACTACTCGGTAGTAAAAGTACAGTAATACGTGTGGTTGCATAGTAGCACACGGTATTGATTATTAATGCTTATGTGAGAAGTCACTCAGTTTGATTCCATTATTGTCAGTTAATAATATGAATTATTTAGCGATAATGACGTTTTGTTTTATTCGTATTATTAACGTAATAAAACAGAAACATCTTTTTATATAAAATAAAATACTTTATTAAAGTTATTCTATAAATAGAATATATTATATTTTATTTAAAAGATTTTTCTTTAAATATGGACCGTCAGATTAAAGTAATCAATCTGGACCGTTCATGGATTAGTTACTATGCATTCTATTTTTCTATAAATAGCAGCTCATTCCTTCATTATTTCTTACGAATTCACTGAACTCTAGAGAGAGAAACTATAGAAAGAGAGAAGAAGAGTATTCTACTACTTAACTACTTCCTTATTTCAGCTATTCTTTAAAACGGTAAGGGGTGTTATTTCTTTCTTATTCATGAAGAGAACTGTTGTTATTCAATTTCTTATTATTCTGTTGGAATAACCTGTATACGCGGTCTACCCTATACTTGGTAACATTCTTCTATTATTCTGTTGGAACATCCTGTCTGCGTGTTTTACACCGGACCTGGTTCCGTTTTTATTATTATTCTGTTGGAACATCCTGTCTGTGTGTTTTACCCCGGACCTGGTTCCGTATTATTATTATTCTGTTGGAACATCCTGTCTGTGTGTTTTACACCGGACTTGGTTCCGTTATTATTATTCTGTTGGAATAACCTGTAAGACCCCGAATTTTATGAAATAAAAGTATTCAATTTTTCTTATAATTACTATTCAGTAAATGGTTAAATTGATAAAAGTTTAAAGTTATGAGTGAAATATGATTTTTTTCAAAATAAGCAAGTGGTTATAAAATAATCATTGTTGTCGGGGAATATTCGTTTGGTCGTGGAATATTCTTTCTGTCGGGGAATATTCGTACGACGGCGCAGCCATTTGTGGGCCCCATAACAGAATAACTGTCGGGTGAAGAAAACGACAAATTTGAGTTTTTACAAATAACGGCGTAGTTGTTACCGTTAACACTGTTGGAATACCCGGTGGTTAAAATACAGTAATACGCGTTATTGCACAGTAGCACACGGTATTGCATAGTATTTTTGAAATTATTGATTCTTACGTAAGAAGGCACTACTCAATAATTGTTACAGTAATTACTGTTCAATATTTTATTTTATTGATTCAATAATTGCTACGTTGAAATTTTGTATTATTGTTGTTCAATAATTGTTGCTGCACAGTATTTCCTATTATCAGATCAATAATTCATATTATTTGAATAGTATTATTTGATAGCATTATTGGCAATGTCTAGAAAGTTCTGTCTAAGGAGAGGTTTGGTCATCTAATTGCGCGCCAGTAAGGAGAAATCCTTATTGGAAAGCCCCCTCTTTCCTGGGAACGGCCTGGTTGTCATAAATGTGATTCTGTAATATTATTTGTGAATAATTATTGATTCATATGATAAGGAAATATTTATTTTATGTGGATATAAACGAGGGATATATTTTTGTGGTTAAAAATGAAGGAGTTAATGTTGAGGTTTTTATCCGTATTTTTGTCGGAATGGAGGTATTAAAAATCAGGTTTTTGAGATATTTTGCGGGGGTTATAATTTTTAATCCGACCGTTGGATCGTGGTAATTTTTGGATATGTTATACATATATAAGTTGAGTATATGCCCACAAATTTTGAACCGTTAAAAATGAACGTATGATTTATTATGAATTTTACAAGATGACTGGTTCAGAAATTGTTGAATTTTCGGAGTTTATCATTTTGGTGGAAAATTCTAGAATTGGTGGACCCCACTTGTGGTTGGTGAAGAAATGTGCTGAATTATATTTCAAATGTGGTGGGTGGGAATAGTAGCAGGTAAAGCCATCAGGTTGCAGGTCAAACCTACCAAAATTTTCCTATAAATAGAGGGCTAAGTTAGAATTGAAAATCACACCAGAAACATAAGCTTTCTCTCTTTCTCTCTCTAGATTATTGAGTGTATTTTGTGAGTATTTAGATACTTGGTGAGTTGCTATTCATCAGTGCAAGTTTCCTTCAGCCTTATATCGATCAGAAGTACTGCTCTTTTGAGGTAAGGGATAGTAAGGGATAGTAAGGGATTTTAAGGGTTGTTATGATTTTCAGTTTCGTAATTTTTCTGAACTTCAAAAATTCTGGAAAAATTTGAAATGATATTTGATGAGTTTTATTGATTGTGTCCAAAAATGGTGATTTTTGGATGTATAGATTAAGAGTTATGAATTTTACGGGAAAAGACTATTTTAAAAGTAACCGCTTATAATTCCTTGTGGTTAACTCCAAAATTGATGAAATTTTTATTGGGAGTACATGTATATGATAGAAGTATACTCTGTAAATTTCAGAATTTTTAGACAAAAGTACAATTTTTGATAAATGTCTAAATATTCGGCTATTTTGGCCATATGAAAAATAGTAAATGACTTTTAAAAATTCTGAGAAAAATATATGTTCACTATGGGACTATATTATGCTAAATCCCAGAAAAGAAATATTTTTGGAACTGATTTGGTATTTTTCATAAAAATGGTCTAGTTATGAGTAAATGAATTAAATATGTTTTGTGAAGAAAGAAAATTAGAAAATAGGATTTTATGGCTTGAGAATCCTATATGAGGTATATGCAGATTTTTGATGAGGGTTTTGGTTATTGATGATGAAATTGTAAGAGTTGGCATTTTATGATGATTAAATGCATTAATTAGTAAAGTGTAAACAATTAAAATAAATTGTTTATAAATTTAAGTAATGTTATTCTTTCAATATCATTATACCGAAATATTGGTATGGATTTTATTGTGGAATTTCTATCTTTTGTGTCGGGGTTACTATTCATGAGTTACTATTCACGATTTACTATTCATGAGTTACGAATATTACTCTTGAGATTAAAACTATATGTTGATCATATTATTTTTATCATCATATATAACATTTTTATAATCCTGATGTTGAAATTCTCTTTCACTGGAGTGTAAAGATGGGTAGATTATTGGTATGATCATGACTAGGGTTCTCTTTGGCCTGTAGTGCAAAGTTGAATTGTGACTGGTATGATCATGACCATTGAATTTATAATTGAATATCTTAAGCTTAAGTGCAAAGGTGAATTGATCAACATGGTTATAATTATTGTTTATATAAATTCTGAAATGATTATATATTTCTTTGAGATATGAATATATTTGGCCTGTAGTGCAAATATGAATTGTTGATGAATATCTTTGGCATGTAGTGCAAAGATGGCATGTTGATGAATATCTTTGGCCTGTAGTGCAAAGATGAACTGTTGTTGAATATCTTTGGCTCGTAGTGCAAAGATGGTTTGTTGATGAATATCTTTGGTCCGTAGTGCAAAGATGGTTTGTTGATGAATATCTTTGGCCCGTAGTGCAAAGATGGATTTGTTAGTATGATTATAAACAGGAATTGTGATTTGGTATAACCATGATCTTTGATGTTTCAGGTAAAGACAGGTGATGAAAATATTCTTCGTCCTGGGTGCGAAGAAAAATTTATAGTCACAATTATGATTATGAGTTATTCATATGATTGTGGAAAGGAACTGTTGAGTGATGTTACATGGATAAAACATTGTTGGTGGATTTTTAACATGGAGAAGATAATAGACTTTATAGTCTATTTGACTCTTCTAATGGATTGCTCGTTCCGCTGCAACTATGGTTGAAATTTTTATCATTTACCATATGTTCTAAATCTCTGATTTATTATTGATGAAGGCTATTGATAATTTAATTATCTTTAGTCATGATATTCTTTACTGAGCTAGTTGTGCTCACCCTTTTGCTTCACAATTCCTTTCAGGTAATAAGAGTGTAGCTGGGTCGAGCGAGGGTAACGGGGAAATAGAACGGTGGTCTCTAGCTGTGGATGTTCTCCCGAAACAGTATAGAAAAGTTCATTTAGTAGTTATATTTGGTGAATCCAATAGGGTAAGGTGTACCCAACGTTGGAAGGGTGGTTTGCCACTATCATACAAGATGTCTAACGACATACAACCTCGTGTCATCATAAGACAGGGATGTGCTCATCCACTTGCTGAGTATATATACGAGCACTACCTATATAATCTTGGTGTTTGTTTGAAGTATAATTCTCAGTTAGATACAGTGGAGATAATGATAAGTCAAGAGAAGACTCACCATTGGGAAGAATATGATAGTAATCTTCTCGTTTTTCTTTGGGGTCTATTGGGTCAACCAAGGATAATTCTGTGGCCATATGATATCTATCATAACCTAGACGCATGGCCTCCCATGTACGAAGGTTTCCTTGAGCACTTCCCAAAGATTCTAATTTCTAAAACAGTTTTTGACTATACCTTTATGTAAGGTGTTATTGTGAGGTGATGTCCACGGTTGGAACATGAGTCACATTTGGTATATATTTGTATCCAAACTCACAGCATATGTGTTGTTGTATTTTGCACGACAATTGTTGTAATAAAGTTGTAGTTGTTTTCTGTACCATGTATTTGACGACTCAAAATGGGTTGGGTGGAATGGACCTATTTTGGGGTTGTCACAGGTGGTATCAGAGCTTAGGGATATGATCTCTGGCGGAGATCGGGGAATACAACTAGGAGGGGAGAGATGAGTAAATCCTTCGCTAGTGTGTCCTACCTAAGCTTATTTGTTGGTCAGTCATAATATTGGGATATTATGTGATATGTTAATTTGTTTAATTAACCCTTATTTTATGGCAGTATTTGAGAATGGCAGCTGAGAATGCTAATAATGGAGTGAATGAGACTGTGGGGATACCTCTAATCACTAACCGTGATAATGTGATGTCAGACGAAGAAGGAATTAGAGATATCCATGTGGTGAATGAAGAATTGATAGTTACACCCGAGATAGTCGCAGAGGTAACAGCTGAGACTGAGGAAGAAGAAGTACCATAGGAGAGTTTATTAGAGGTATTATATGATCAAAATGTAGAATTTCAAAATCGTATTCATGAGTTAGAAGAGCAGGCAGAAGAACGACAGGCGGTCGTGGAACAAAAGGATGCAACAATTCAAGCTTGTGTTACCCGATATGTGATGCTTGAACAGAAGCATTCTTTGGCAGAGTATAAGATGATAAAAATAGAATCTGAGCTGAGAGAAGAAAAAACTGAACGAGTGAGAATAAGTGATGCATGGGCAAAAGCCGCACGACACGTGGATATTGTGGAAAGAGATGTTCGATCTAAGAAGGCTAAAATAGATGATATGAATTTCTCTTTTTGGAAAGCAATTGGGAGAACCCAACATCGAGTTTTGAATTACCCTGTATATAACGGTCAACCTGAATCCGATATGGATCGAAGATTGATGATTCAGATCATGAATGAGGAGTACGAAGAGGCAGTTGAGGGAGGAATATGTCCTATAGGAAGGTATATTCCAACGGTAATGATGACGCCAAATGCTACTCCAGACAAGTCAAAGCTGAGTAGTTCGAGGGATGGCGGTTGTCATGACTTCCCAACAAATGAGGAACCCAAATGAAGTTATCATGGGAGATGAGCAATGGAGAAATCATGATGATCTGAGAGATAGAATCTGAAATAGAAGCAAGGTATTCTCAACTCTTCGAAATACCAGGTACGTAAATTTCGGGGACGAAATTTCATAAGGAGGGGAGATTGTAAGACCCCGAATTTTATGAAATAAAAGTATTCAATTTTTCTTATAATTACTATTCAGTAAATGGTTAAATTGATAAAAGTTTAAAGTTATGAGTGAAATATGATTTTTTTCAAAATAAGCAAGTGGTTATAAAATAATCATTGTTGTCGGGGAATATTCGTTTGGTCGTGGAATATTCTTTCTGTCGGGGAATATTCGTACGACGGCGCAGCCATTTGTGGGCCCCATAACAGAATAACTGTCGGGTGAAGAAAACGACAAATTTGAGTTTTTACAAATAACGGCGTAGTTGTTACCGTTAACACTGTTGGAATA
This sequence comes from Panax notoginseng, assembly GCA_016801055.1. NCBI lineage: Eukaryota > Viridiplantae > Streptophyta > Magnoliopsida > Apiales > Araliaceae > Panax > Panax notoginseng. The sequence goes on from CM029017.1 coordinate 1,355,278, forward strand.
CCCGGTGGTTAAAATACAGTAATACGCGTTATTGCACAGTAGCACACGGTATTGCATAGTATTTTTGAAATTATTGATTCTTACGTAAGAAGGCACTACTCAATAATTGTTACAGTAATTACTGTTCAATATTTTATTTTATTGATTCAATAATTGCTACGTTGAAATTTTGTATTATTGTTGTTCAATAATTGTTGCTGCACAGTATTTCCTATTATCAGATCAATAATTCATATTATTTGAATAGTATTATTAGATAGCATTATTGGCAATGTCTAGAAAGTTCTGTCTAAGGAGAGGTTTGGTCATCTAATTGCGCGCCAGTAAGGAGAAATCCTTATTGGAAAGCCCCCTCTTTCCTGGGAACGGCCTGGTTGTCATAAATGTGATTCTGTAATATTATTTGTGAATAATTATTGATTCATATGATAAGGAAATATTTATTTTATGTGGATATAAACGAGGGATATATTTTTGTGGTTAAAAATGAAGGAGTTAATGTTGAGGTTTTTATCCGTATTTTTGTCGGAATGGAGGTATTAAAAATCAGGATTTTTGAGATATTTTGCGGGGGTTATAATTTTTAATCCGACCGTTGGATCGTGGTAATTTTTGGATATGTTATACATATATAAGTTGAGTATATGCCCACAAATTTTGAACCGTTAAAAATGAACGTATGATTTATTATGAATTTTACAAGATGACTGGTTCAGAAATTGTTGAATTTTCGGAGTTTATCATTTTGGTGGAAAATTCTAGAATTGGTGGGCCCCACTTGTGGTTGGTGAAGAAATGTGCTGAATTATATTTCAAATGTGGTGGGTGGGAATAGTAGCAGGTAAAGCCATCAGGTTGCAGGTCAAACCTACCAAAATTTTCCTATAAATAGAGGGCTAAGTTAGAATTGAAAATCACACCAGAAACATAAGCTTTCTCTCTTTCTCTCTCTAGATTATTGAGTGTATTTTGTGAGTATTTAGATACTTGGTGAGTTGCTATTCATCAGTGCAAGTTTCCTTCAGCCTTATATCGATCAGAAGTACTGCTCTTTTGAGGTAAGGGATAGTAAGGGATAGTAAGGGATTTTAAGGGTTGTTATGATTTTCAGTTTCGTAATTTTTCTGAACTTCAAAAATTCTGGAAAAATTTGAAATGATATTTTGATGAGTTTTATTGATTGTGTCCAAAAATGGTGATTTTTGGATGTATAGATTGAGAGTTATGAATTTTATGAGAAAAGACTATTTTAAAAGTAACCGCTTATAATTCCTTGTGGTTAACTCCAAAATTGATGAAATTTTTATTGGGAGTACATGTATATGATAGAAGTATACTCTGTAAATTTCAGAATTTTTAGACAAAAGTACAATTTTTGATAAATGTCTAAATATTCGGCTATTTTGGCCATATGAAAAATAGTAAATGACTTTTAAAAATTCTGAGAAAAATATATGTTCACTATGGGACTATATTATGCTAAATCCCAGAAAAGAAATATTTTTGGAACTGATTTGGTATTTTTCATAAAAATGGTCTAGTTATGAGTAAATGAATTAAATATGTTTTGTGAAGAAAGAAAATTAGAAAATAGGATTTTATGGCTTGAGAATCCTATATGAGGTATATGCAGATTTTTGATGAGGGTTTTGGTTATTGATGATGAAATTGTAAGAGTTGGCATTTTATGATGATTAAATGCATTAATTAGTAAAGTGTAAACAATTAAAATAAATTGTTTATAAATTTAAGTAATGTTATTCTTTCAATATCATTATACCAAAATATTGGTATGGATTTTATTGTGGAATTTCTATCTTTTGTGTCGGGGTTACTATTCATGAGTTACTATTCACGATTTACTATTCATGAGTTACGAATATTACTCTTGAGATTAAAACTATATGTTGATCATATTATTTTTATCATCATATATAACATTTTTATAACCCTGATGTTGAAATTCTCTTTCACTGGAGTGTAAAGATGGGTAGATTATTGGTATGATCATGACTAGGGTTCTCTTTGGCCTGTAGTGCAAAGTTGAATTGTGACTGGTATGATCATGACCATTGAATTTATAATTGAATATCTTAAGCTTAAGTGCAAAGGTGAATTGATCAACATGGTTATAATTATTGTTTATATAAATTCTGAAATGATTATATATTTCTTTGAGATATGAATATATTTGGCCTGTAGTGCAAATATGAATTGTTGATGAATATCTTTGGCATGTAGTGCAAAGATGGCATGTTGATGAATATCTTTGGCCTGTAGTGCAAAGATGAACTGTTGTTGAATATCTTTGGCTCGTAGTGCAAAGATGGTTTGTTGATGAATATCTTTGGTCCGTAGTGCAAAGATGGTTTGTTGATGAATATCTTTGGCCCGTAGTGCAAAGATGGATTTGTTAGTATGATTATAAACAGGAATTGTGATTTGGTATAACCATGATCTTTGATGTTTCAGGTAAAGACAGGTGATGAAAATATTCTTCGTCCTGGGTGCGAAGAAAAATTTATAGTCACAATTATGATTATGAGTTATTCATATGATTGTGGAAAGGAACTGTTGAGTGATGTTACATGGATAAAACATTGTTGGTGGATTTTTAACATGGAGAAGATAATAGACTTTATAGTCTATTTGACTCTTCTAATGGATTGCTCGTTCCGCTGCAACTATGGTTGAAATTTTTATCATTTACCATATGTTCTAAATCTCTGATTTATTATTGATGAAGGCTATTGATAATTTAATTATCTTTAGTCATGATATTCTTTACTGAGCTAGTTGTGCTCACCCTTTTGCTTCACAATTCCTTTCAGGTAATAAGAGTGTAGCTGGGTCGAGCGAGGGTAACGGGGAAATAGAACGGTGGTCTCTAGCTGTGGATGTTCTCCCGAAACAGTATAGAAAAGTTCATTTAGTAGTTATATTTGGTGAATCCAATAGGGTAAGGTGTACCCAACGTTGGAAGGGTGGTTTGCCACTATCATACAAGATGTCTAACGACATACAACCTCGTGTCATCATAAGACAGGGATGTGCTCATCCACTTGCTGAGTATATATACGAGCACTACCTATATAATCTTGGTGTTTGTTTGAAGTATAATTCTCAGTTAGATACAGTGGAGATAATGATAAGTCAAGAGAAGACTCACCATTGGGAAGAATATGATAGTAATCTTCTCGTTTTTCTTTGGGGTCTATTGGGTCAACCAAGGATAATTCTGTGGCCATATGATATCTATCATAACCTAGACGCATGGCCTCCCATGTACGAAGGTTTCCTTGAGCACTTCCCAAAGATTCTAGTTTCTAAAACAGTTTTTGACTATACCTTTATGTAAGGTGTTATTGTGAGGTGATGTCCACGGTTGGAACATGAGTCACATTTGGTATATATTTGTATCCAAACTCACAGCATATGTGTTGTTATATTTTGCACGACAATTGTTGTAATAAAGTTGTAGTTGTTTTCTGTACCATGTATTTGACGACTCAAAATGGGTTGGGTGGAATGGACCTATTTTGGGGTTGTCACATAACCTGTCTATGCAAAGTACCGCATGCATGGTGATTTCTTTTGTTATTCCATTCTTTATTATACTCAGTTGGTTAAGTTTTGACTTCTATACTCCATGAAATTAGTGAAATATCCTTGATAATTGCGGTTCATCTAGTATCTTTTCATGAAAATATTCTTCTAAGTATTCTTGAATTTTACTCCACAAAGCAGTATCATGTTGACAATTTGGACGTTGTTAATTCTTGGATAAATTAATTCTTGAACTTATTTTATTGAATTCTTATATCATTGTCATCATCCTCATATTTATAAAATATTGAAAGTCATCTGTGGCCTGTAGTGCATAGATGGACTTGGTATGATTATGACCAGGGATTATTTGGTATAATCATGACCGTAATATTACAAATGATGTGGTAAAAGTCCTCATTGGCCCGTAGTGCAGGGGTGATTCGATGATGTGAATTATTTTATTAAGCTGAGTCCCAGCGATAACAGTGTTGAAAGACCTTTTAAATCATAAAAGATAGTAGAGTTTATTTTCTACTTGACTCTTTTAATGGATTGCTTGTTCTGCTGTAGTTAAACTTGATGTGTATTATATTTTATCAGTTTAACATTGTTGAAGGCTAATGATAATTTATTCTGCATTATCTTAGTCATAATATTTCTTACTGGACTAGTTGAGCTCACCCTTTCTTTCACTGTTCTCTTCAGGAAATGAGAACGTAGCTGGGGCAAGTCGGGGAACGGAGTGATGGTTCGAATGATAGTATTAGTTAGTAGTCCTCACTATTCTATGTAATAGTGTGTTAATAAATATAATGAGGACTCCTTTTGAGTATGAATACTCTCTAGAAGATAATATTTGTATTCAAACTCACATTTTATGTTTTGTCGTATTGTACACGACAGTTGTATTAGTAAGTTATATTTGTATTATGTACTTTGTATCTGACGACCCAAGATGGGTATGTATACCTAATTTTGGGAGCGTCACAGTTGGTATCAGAGCTTAGGGATATGATCCCAGGCTAAGATGTGAGAATAGAACTAGGAGGGGAGAGACAGGAAATTCCTTCGCTTGTATGACCTATCTAAGTTTATTTGCATGGTATTTAATTGGTCGGTCATAATATAAGGATAATATATGACATATCAATTAACTTTTATTTTGTGGCAGTATCTTAAAATGGCATCTGAGAATGTTGAGAATAGCAATGGAGCACAGGCGACTGTTGATTCACCACATATCAATAATCAGGATAATGTGCATCAGGAAGGTGACAATCCTCATGCAAACAACAACACTGACCAGATGATGAATGATGGAATGTTCAGAAACTTTATGCAGTTCATGCAACAGCAGGCGAGAGCGGCTCCTGTCCAAAATATAGGTGGAAACACTGAAAACTCTCGGACGGTCACCGCTAAACAGTTCAAGAAGCTGGGACCACCAGAGTTTAAGGGAGAGCCAAAACCACTTATAGCGGAAACATGGATAAAGCAGATTATCAAGATATTTGATGTCTTGGGATGCTCCGAGGAGCAAAAAGTTCCCTTTGCCGCCTTTATGTTGCGAGGAGAGACAGATTACTGGTGGGAATCGATTAAGCGTACTCAACCTGCCGCACTGAAGATGTCTTTGGAGAAGTTCCAAGAGCTGTTTAATGACAAATACTTTCCCGAAAGTGTTCGTCACATGAAGGAGGTGGAGTTCATCAAATTGGAGCAGAATAATATGACCGTGTCGCAGTATGAGGCTAAATTTGCTGAGTTGTCCCGGTTTGCGTCCCACTTGGTGGATAATGAAGAGCGAATGACGCGAATATTTTTGCGAGGTTTGAAACCTGAGATACGTCAACATCTTATTTCTCATAAACTGTGTTTGTATTCAGATGTTGTGAATATGGCTCAGTTAGTGGAGCGCGATAACGAGTCAACGCAACCAAAAGAGAGCAGTCGACAAAATGATAATACCAGTGAGAACAGTCATCGAAGCGGTGACAACAAGCGTGGAGGGAATCAACAGGCCAAAAATGGTAACCACTTCGGTGGTAATCAGGTCCAAAACAATAAGAATGGTCATTTCAAGAAGAGGAGATTCAACAATGATGGAAAGACGTCAGCACCAGCACCCGTTGTTAAGGAAGGAGAACTACCACTTATTATATGTTTTAAATGCGGAGGGGAGGGGCACATCAGTCCAAACTGCGCGATGCCGTCTAAAGCATGTTATAATTGTGGAAGAGAAGGTCATTTAGCTCGATTTTGTCGTTTACCAAAAATAAGTTCAGACAAGATGGAGATACCAAAGGCCGTCCCAGAAAAGTCAAAACCGGTAGTGCACGGGAGAGCGTTTGTTGTGACCTCCCAGAAAGCAAAGAACCCGAATGAGGTCATCACGGGTAAGCTTATCATAAACTCTAACCAAGTCTATACTTTATTTGATACCGGTTCTACCCATTCTTTTATTTCTCCTACTTGCGCTCATCGATTAAATTTGATTCCGGAGAAATTAGACTTTGACTTATATGTTGAAACTCTATTGGGAGAAACCTTCATTACATCTACGATTTATAAGTCTTGTTTGGTTCAAGTTAGTACCCACACATTACCTGTCGATCTTATTTCATTAAAAATACTTGCATTTGACGTGATTCTAGGGATTGATTGGTTAACTACTCATCATGCAAAAATTGATTTTTTTCGTAAGGTTGTTAGCTTTCATATTCCTAATCGACCTATTATGCGAATTCAAGCAACCAAACCATTAATATCAATCGCTTTCATCTCAAGCCATAAAGCTATTCCTTTATTGAAAAACGGATGTCAAGTTTTCTTAGCTCATGTCACGGATCTAAACAAAAATACGTCAGTTTTGAATGATATTTCTATTGTTAATAAATTCCCTGACTTATTCCCTGAAGAACTTCCTGGCCTACCCCCAGCGCGTGAAATTAAATTTTGTATCGACCTTGAACCCGGTACAAAACCCATTTCCAAAGCCCCATATCGAATGGCTCCTATTGAACTTCAGGAGTTAAAGATCCAACTGCAGGAATTGTTAGACATTGGCTTTATTCGTCCTAGTACTTCTCCTTGGGGTGCTCCTGTTCTATTCGTGAAGAAGAAAGATGGAAGTATGCGACTTTGTATTGATTATCGGGAGTTGAATCATGTCACCATCAAAAACAGGTACCCATTGCCACGTATTGATGACCTGTTTGACCAGTTGCAAGGAGCACAATTCTTTTCAAAGATAGATCTTCGTTCTGGATATCAGTTGAAGGTTAGAACTGAGGATATTCCAAAGACGGCTTTTAGAACTCGGTACGGGCATTATTAATTCCTAGTCATGTCCTTTGGATTGACTAATGCTACTGCTGCCTTCATGGATATGATGAACCGGGTATTCAAGGAATATTTGGATCACTTTGTGGTCGTCTTTATTGATGACATCCTTATTTATTTCAAAAGTCGTGAAGATCATGAGCAACACTTGAGGCTGGTACTCCAAAAGCTTCGTGAATACAAGCTTTATGCCAAGTTGAAGAAATGCGAGTTCTGGTTGGAGGAGGTAGCATTCCTTGGGCACGTAGTATCAAGTCGTAGAATATCGGTTGACCCGACAAAGATTGAAGCTATTCAAAGCTGGGAGCAACCTAAATCAGTGACCGAAGTACGTAGCTTTCTTGGTTTAGCTGGTTATTATCGGAGATTCGTGGAAGGATTTTCTCGAATCGCTACTCCATTAACTCAGCTGACTCGGAAAGATACAAAGTTCGGTTGGAGCGAAGAATGTGAGCAGAGTTTTCAAGAACTCAAGAGGAGACTCATTTCAGCACCTGTTCTAACAATACCATCTGGCTCGGAGGGATTTATCATCTACAGTGATGCTTCGAGCAAAGGGTTGGGATGCGTTCTCATGCAACATGAAAAAATCATAGCCTATGCATCAAGACAACTCAAGGAATATGAGAGAAATTATCCTACTCATGATCTAGAGTTGGCAGCTGTTGTCTTTGCACTTAAAATTTGGAGGCATTACTTGTATGGGGAGAAGGTGGAGATCTTTACGGATCATAAAAGCCTTAAATATTTCTTCACTCAAAAGAAACTCAACATGCGACAAAGACGTTGGCTTGAACTGTTGAAAGATTATGATCATACTATTCAATACCATCCTAGAAAAGCGAACGTGATAGCTGACGCATTGAGTAGAAGATCATATGCAAGTACGAGTGCGATATTGTCAATACAAAGGCCCATTTTGTGTGACTTGCAAAGGATGGAGATAGAGTTAAAGACTCCAGGGACCCATGTGATGATGGCCAATATACGAGTAGAACCGACTTTAATCGATAAAGTTAAAGCTGCTCAAGCTACAAACCTGGAGCTGATGCGTATGAGGAAGAAAGTGCAAGAAGGTGCTATGCCGGAAGCAAGAATCGATGAAGAAGGAATACTTCGAGTCAACTCCAGACTTTGTGTTCCTAACAACCCTGATTTAAAGTATGAAATCATGATGGAGGCGCACAACACACCGTTTGCAATCCATCTTGGAAGTACCAAAATGTATCATGATCTTCGTCATACATTTTGGTGGAGCAATATGAAGAGAGAGATAGCGTTGTTTATCTCAAGGTGTCTAACTTGTCAACGAGTCAAAGCGGAGCATCAAGTACCAAAAGGTCCATTGCAACCACTTGAAATTTCAGAATGGAAGTAGGAGCACATTACCATGGATTTCGTCACCGGTCTTCCTAGGGTTTCTCAAGGTATTGATGCGATTTGGTTCATTGTTGATAGATTGACCAAGTCTGCTCATTTCTTACCGATACGAGAAACTTATACACTTGAACGTCTTGCTCGTATGTACATAAACGAGATTGTAAAACTGTATGGTATGCCAGTATCCATAGTTTCTGACCGAGACCCAAGATTCACTTCACGATTTTGGGTTAGTTTACAAAAAGCTATGGGCACGGAGTTACGATTTAGTTCAGCATATCATCCTCAGACGGACGGACAATCAGAGAGGACTATTCAAACTCTTGAAGATCTATTAAGACTCTGTGTCTTTGACTTCAAGGGAAGTTGGGACAAGTTCTTACCATTGGTGGAGTTTTCGTACAACAACAGTTATCAAACAAGTATTGGCATGGCTCCATTCGAAGCATTGTATGGAAGAAAATATCGTTCTCCAGTATGCTGGGATGAGGTGTGTGACGCCCCCAAAATTAGGTATACATCACCCATCTTGAGTCGTCAGATACATAGTACAGAATACAAATACAACTTAATAATACAACTGTCGTGTACAATACGACAAAACATAAACTGTGAGTTTGAATACAAATATTATCTTCTAGAGAGTATTCATACTCAAAAGGAGTCCTCATTACATTTATTAACACACCATTATATAGAATAGTGAGGACTACTAACTAATACTATTCTTCGGACCATCACTCCGTTCCCCGACTTGCCCCAGCTACGTTCTCATTTCCTAAAGAGAACAGTGAAAGAAAGGGTGAGCTCAACTAGCCCAGTAAGAAATATTATGACTAAGATAATGCAGAATAAATTATCATTAGCCTTCAACAATGTTAAACTGATAAAATATAATAGACATCAAGTTTAACTGTAGCGGAACAAGCAATCCATTAAAAGAGTCAAGTAGAAAATAAACTCTACTATCTTTTATGATTTAAAAAGTTTTTCAACACTGTGATCGCTGGGACTCAGCTTAATAAAATAATCCACATCATCGAATCACCCCTGCACTACGGCCAAGGATATTCGTATATTCATTAATGGTCATGATCATGCCAACAACTGTCCATCAATGCACTACGGGCCAATGAGGACTTTTACCACATCATTTGTAACATTACGGTCATGATTATACCGAATAATCCCTGGTCATAATCATACCAAGTCCATCTATGCACTACATGCCACAGATGACTTTCAACATTTTATAAACATGAGGATGATGACAATGATATAAGAATTCAATAAAACAAGTTCAAGAATTAATTTATCCAGGAATTAACAACGTCCAAATTGTCAACATGATACTGCATTGTGGAGTAAAATTCAAGAATGCTTAGAAGAATATTTTCTTGAAAAGATACTGGATGAAACGCAACTATCAAGGATATTCCACAAATTTCATGGAGTATAGAAGTCAAAACTTAACCAACTGAGTACAATAAAGAATGGAATAACAAAAGAAATCACCATGCATGCGATAGACCGCACAGACAGGTTATTCCAATAGAATAATAAATAATGGAACCAGGTCCGGCGTAAACGCACAGACAGGATATTCCGACAGAATAATAAATAATGGAACCAGGTCCGGTGTAAAACACACAGACAGGATATTCCAACAGAATAATAATAAAACGGAACCAGGTCCGGTGTAAAACACACAGACAGGATGTTCCAACAGAATAATAAACGGAACCAGGTCCGGTGTAAAACACACAGACAGGATGTTCCAACAGAATAATAGAAGAATGTCACCAAGTATAGGGTAGACCGCGTATACTGGTTATTCCAACAGAATAATAACAAATGGAATAACAGAAGTTCTCTTCATGAATATAAAAGAAATAATATTCCCTACCTTAAAAGAACTGGATATTGAAAAAGTGATGTAGCAGAATACTTTTATTCTCTCTCTCTTATTCTCTCTATACTTTCTCTCTCTATAGCTTGAATGAATTCGTGAAAAATAATGAAGCCCTAGGCCTCTATTTATAGAAAAACTGAGGGTGGCTCTTGGTCTTAACGAAGGGTCAAATGACTCTTGGTCTTAACGAAGGGTCAAATGACTCTTGGTAATATTGAAGGGACAACTACTATTGACGAAAGTAATTACTATTGACCAAGGTAAATACTATTGACGAAGGTAATTACTATTGACCAAGGTAAATACTATTGACGAAGGTAATTACTATTGACCAAGGTAAATACTATTGACGACGGTAATTACTATTGACGACGGTAATTACTATTGACGAAGAGACTCTTAGATGATGACATATGGCCCCCCATAAAATAACCAAACTTACCACAACGTCTCAATTATTGATTTAGTAATATAACATATTATACAGATGATACTATGACAATAATTTAAGAGATATGATGCAGCAATTACTGTAGCAATAATTGAGTATAGCTGAGTGACTTCTCACGTAAGCATCAATAATCAATACCGTGTGCTACTATGCAACCACGCGTATTACTGTACTTTTACTACCGAGTAGTTCAACAGTTTTAACGGTTTTAACGGTAACACCTCAGCCGTTATTTTTATAGAAAGATAATTCTGTCGTTTTCTCAATCCGACAATAATTCCGTTGTGGGGTCCACCAATGATTGTGCCGTCGTACGAATATTCCCCGACAAAAAGAATATTCTCCGACCAAACGAATATTTTATAACAACTTGCTTACTTTGCAAAATTTATAAATATTACCCACAACTATAACATTATATCAAATTAACTCCATAATATTCAAAAATGATATTTATAGAAAATTCATCTTTATTTATAAAAATTGGGGTCTTACAACCTCCCCTTCTTATGAAATTTCGCCCTCGAAATTAGGGTACGTACCTGGTATGTCGAAGAGGTAAGGATACCTTGATTTCATTTCTGATTCTAACTCCCAAGTCATTTCCTCAACATCGTGGTTTCTCCACAAAACTTTGACTTGAGGTATAACCTTGGAGCGTAGAATATGTTCCTTCTTATCCAAGATTTGAACAGGAACTTCTTCATACGTCAAATCCTCCGCTATTTCGTCCGGTTCTAACTCAATAATGTGGTTCGGGTCTTCCACATATTTGCGTAACATGGATATGTGGAAAACGTTATGAACACGAGACATACTTGGCGGTAAAGCGAGTCTATAAGCCACAGTTCCTACTCGATCGAGGATTAAAAATGGACCGATGAATCGAGGATTTAGCTTTCCTCTCTTTCCAAATCTCGTAACTCCTTTCCATGGAGCAACACGTAAGAACACATGATCTCCTACATCAAATTCCACGTCCTTTCGATGAAGATCAGCATAACTCTTTTGTCGATCTTGTGAGGTTTTTATACGTTGTCGGATCGTTTGAATCTTTTCTGTAGTCATACGTACCAACTCCGGTCCCAACAACGTTGCTTCGCCCACCTCATCCCAGCATACTGGAGAACGACATTTTCTTCCATACAATGCTTCGAATGGAGCCATGCCAATACTTGCTTGATAACTGTTGTTGTAGGAAAACTCCACCAATGGTAAGAACTTGTCCCAACTTCCCTTGAAGTCAAAGACACAGAGTCTTAATAGATCTTCAAGAGTTTGAATAGTCCTCTCTGATTGTCCGTCCGTCTGAGGATGATATGCTGAACTAAATCGTAACTCCGTGCCCATAGCTTTTTGTAAACTAACCCAAAATCGTGAAGTGAATCTTGGGTCTCGATCAGAAACTATGGATACTGGCATACCATGCAGTCTTACAATCTCGTTTATGTACATACGAGCAAGACGTTCAAGTGTATAAGTTTCTCGTATCGGTAAGAAATGAGCAGACTTGGTCAATCTATCAACAATGACCCAAATCGCATCAATACCTTGAGAAACCCTAGGAAGACCGGTAACGAAATCCATGGTAATGTGCTCCCACTTCCATTCTGGAATTTCAAGTGGTTGCAATGGACCTTTTGGTACTTGATGCTCCGCTTTGACTCGTTGACAAGTTAGACACCTTGAGATAAACAACGCTATCTCTCTCTTCATATTGCTCCACCAAAATGTATGACGAAGATCATGATACATTTTGGTACTTCCAGGATGGATTGCAAACGGTGTGTTGTGCGCCTCCATCATGATTTCATACTTTAAATCAGGGTTGTTAGGAACACAAAGTCTGGAGTTGACTCGAAGTATTCCTTCTTCATCGATTCTTGCTTCCGGCATAACACCTTCTTGCACTTTCTTCCTCATACGCATCAGCTCCAGGTCTGTAGCTTGAGCAGCTTTAACTTTATCGATTAAAGTCGGTTCTACTCGTATATTCGCCATCATCACATGGGTCCCTGGAGTCTTCAACTCTATCTCCATCCTTTGCAAGTCACACAAAATGGGCCTTTGCGTTGTTAATATTGCACTTGTACCCGCATATGATCTTCTACTCAATGCGTCAGCTACCACGTTCGCTTTTCCAGGATGGTATTGAATGGTATGATCATAATCTTTCAACAGTTCAAGCCAACGTCGTTGTCGCATGTTGAGTTCCTTTTGAGTGAAGAAATATTTGAGGCTTTTATGATCCGTAAAGATCTCCACTTTCTCCCCATACAAGTAATGCCTCCAAATTTTAAGTGCAAAGACAACAGCTGCCAACTCTAGATCATGAGTAGGATAATTCCTCTCATATTCCTTGAGTTGTCTTGATGCATAGGCTATGACTTTTCCATGTTGCATGAGAACGCATCCCAACCCTTTGCTCGAAGCATCACTGTAGATGACAAATCCCTCCGAGCCAGATGGTATTGTTAGAACAGGTGCTGAAATGAGTCTCCTCTTGAGTTCTTGAAAACTCTGCTCACATTCTTCGCTCCAACCAAACTTTGTATCTTTCCGAGTCAGCTGAGTTAATGGAGTAGCGATTCGAGAAAATCCTTCCACGAATCTCCGATAATAACCAGCTAAACCAAGAAAGCTACGTACCTCGGTCACTGATTTAGGTTGCTCCCAGCTTTGAATAGCTTCAATCTTTGCCGGGTCAACCGATATTCCACGACTTGATACTACGTGCCCAAGGAATGCTACCTCCTCCAGCCAGAACTCGCATTTCTTCAACTTGGCATAAAGCTTGTATTCACGAAGCTTTTGGAGTACCAGCCTCAAGTGTTGCTCATGATCTTCACGGCTTTTGGAATAAATAAGGATGTCATCAATAAAGACGACCACAAAGTGATCCAAATATTCCTTGAATACCCGGTTCATCATATCCATGAAGGCAGCAGGAGCATTAGTCAATCCAAAGGACATGACTAGGAATTCATAATGCCCGTACCGAGTTCTAAAAGCCGTCTTTGGAATATCCTCAGTTCTAACCTTCAGCTGATGATATCCAGAACGAAGATCGATCTTTGAAAAGAATTGTGCTCCTTGCAACTGGTCAAACAGGTCATCAATACGTGGCAATGGGTACCTGTTTTTGATGGTGACATGATTCAACTCCCGATAATCAATACAAAGTCGCATACTTCCATCTTTCTTCTTCACGAATAGAACAGGAGCTCCCCAAGGAGAAGTACTAGGACGAATAAAGCCAATGTCTAACAATTCCTGCAGTTGGATCTTTAACTCCTGAAGTTCAATAGGAGCCATTCGATATGGGGCTTTGGAAATGGGTTTTGTACCGGGTTCAAGATCGATACAAAATTCAATTTCACGCTCTGGGGGTAGGCCAGGAAGTTCTTCAGGGAATACGTCAGGGAATTTATTAACAATAGAAATATCATTCAAAACTGACGTATTTTTGTTTAGATCTGTGACATGAGCTAAGAAAGCTTGACATCCGTTTTTCAATAAACGAATAGTTTTATGGCTTGAGATGACAGCGATTGATTTTAATGGTTTGGTTGCTTGAATTCGCATAATAGGTCGATTAGGAATATGAAAACTAACAACCTTACGAAAACAATCAATTTTTGCATAATGAGTAGTTAACCAATCAATCCCTAGAATCACGTCAAATGCAAGTATTTTTAATGAAATCAGATCGATAGGTAATGTGTGGGTACCAACTTGAACCAAACAAGACTTATAAACAGTGGAGGTAATGAAGGTTTCTCCCAACGGAGTTTCCACAGATAAGTCAAAGTCTAATTTCTCCGGAATCAAATTTAATCGATGAGCGCAAGTAGGAGAAATAAAAGAATGGGTTGAACCGGTATCAAATAAAGTATAAACTTCTTTAGAGTTTATAATAAGCTTACCCGTGATGACCTCATTCGGGTTCCTTGCTCTCTGGGAGTTCACAACAAACGCTCTCCCTTGCACAACCGGTTTTGACTTTTCTGGGACGGCTTTTGGTGCCTCCATCCTAGCTGAATTTGTCTTCGGTAAACGACAAAATCGGGCTAAATGACCTTCTCTTCCACAATTATAACATGCTTTGGACGGCATCGCGCAGTTTGGACTGATGTGCCCCTCCCCTCCGCATTTGAAACATATGATAGGTGGTCGTTCTCCTTCCTTAACGACAGGTGCTGGTGCTGACGTCTTTCCATCATTGTTGAATCTCCTCTTCTTGAAATGTCCATTCTTATTGTTTTGGCCCTGATTACCACCGAAGTGGTTACCATTTCTGGCCTGTTGATTCCCTCCACGCTTGTTGTCACCGCTTCGATGACTGCTCTCACTGGTATTATCATTTTGCCGGCTGCTCTCTTTTGGTTGCGTTGTCTCGTTATCGCGCTCCACCAACTGAGCCCTATTTACAACATCTGAATACAAACACAGTTTATGAGAAACAAGATGTTGACGTATCTCCGGCTTCAAACCTCTTAAAAACATCCGCGTCATTCTTTCTTCATTATCCACCAGGTGGGACGCAAACCGGGATAACTCCGCAAATTTTGCCTCGTACTGCGACACGGTCATATTATTCTGCTCCAATTTGATGAACTCCACCTCCTTCATGTGACGAATACTCTCGGAAAAGTATTTGTCGTTAAACAGCTCTTGAAACTTCTCCCAGGACATCTTCAGTGCGGCAGGTTGAGTACGCTTTATCGATTCCCACCAGTAATCTGCCTCTCCTCGCAACATAAAGGCGGCAAAGGGAACCTTTTGCTCCTCGGAGCAACCCAAGACATCAAATATCTTGGTGATCTGCTTTATCCATGTTTCAGCTACAAGTGGTTTGGGTTCTCCCTTAAACTCCGGTGGTCCCAGCTCCTTAAACTGTTTAGCGGTGACCGCCAGAGAGTTTCCAGTATTTCCACCTACGTTGTGGACAGGAGCCGCTTTCACCTGTTGTTGCATGAATTGCATAAAGCCTCTGAACATTTGATCATTCATCATTTGGTCAGTGTTGTTGTTTGCATGAGGATTGACACCTTCCTGATGCACATTATCCTGATTATTGATATGTGGTGAATCAACAGTCGTCTGTGCTCCATTGCTATTCTCAACGTTCTCAGATGCCATTTTCAGATACTGCCACAAAATAAAAATTAATTGATATGTCATATATTATCCTTATATTATGACCGACCAATTAAATACCATGCAAATAAACTTAGGTATGTCATACTAGCGAAGGAATTCCCCGTCTCTCCCCTCCTAGTTCTATTCTCACATCTTAGCCAGGGATCATATCCCTAAGCTCTGATACCAACTGTGACGCCCCCAAAATTAGGTATACATCACCCATCTTGAGTCGTCAGATACATAGTACAGAATACAAATACAACTTAATAATACAACTGTCGTGTACAATACGACAAAACATAAACTGTGAGTTTGAATACAAATATTATCTTCTAGAGAGTATTCATACTCAAAAGGAGTCCTCATTACATTTATTAACACACCATTATATAGAATAGTGAGGACTACTAACTAATACTATTCTTCGGACCATCACTCCGTTCCCCGACTTGCCCCAGCTACGTTCTCATTTCCTGAAGAGAACAGTGAAAAAAGGGTGAGCTCAACTAGCCCAGTAAGAAATATTATGACTAAGATAATGCAGAATAAATTATCATTAGCCTTCAACAATGTTAAACTGATAAAATATAATAGACATCAAGTTTAACTGTAGCGGAACAAGCAATCCATTAAAAGAGTCAAGTAGAAAATAAACTCTACTATCTTTTATGATTTAAAAAGTTTTTCAACACTGTGATCGCTGGGACTCAGCTTAATAAAATAATCCACATCATCGAATCACCCCTGCACTACGGCCAAGGATATTCGTATATTCATTAATGGTCATGATCATGCCAACAACTGTCCATCAATGCACTACGGGCCAATGAGGACTTTTACCACATCATTTGTAACATTACGGTCATGATTATACCGAATAATCCCTGGTCATAATCATACCAAGTCCATCTATGCACTACATGCCACAGATGACTTTCAACATTTTATAAACATGAGGATGATGACAATGATATAAGAATTCAATAAAACAAGTTCAAGAATTAATTTATCCAGGAATTAACAACGTCCAAATTGTCAACATGATACTGCATTGTGGAGTAAAATTCAAGAATGCTTAGAAGAATATTTTCTTGAAAAAATACTGGATGAAACGCAACTATCAAGGATATTCCACAAATTTCATGGAGTATAGAAGTCAAAACTTAACCAACTGAGTACAATAAAGAATGGAATAACAAAAGAAATCACCATGCATGCGATAGACCGCACAGACAGGTTATTCCAATAGAATAATAAATAATGAAACCAGGTCCGGCGTAAACGCACAGACAGGATATTCCGACAGAATAATAAATAATGGAACCAGGTCCGGTGTAAAACACACAGACAGGATATTCCAACAGAATAATAATAAAACGGAACCAGGTCCGGTGTAAAACACACAGACAGGATGTTCCAACAGAATAATAAACGGAACCAGGTCCGGTGTAAAACACACAGACAGGATGTTCCAACAGAATAATAGAAGAATGTCACCAAGTATAGGGTAGACCGCGTATACTGGTTATTCCAACAGAATAATAACAAATGGAATAACAGAAGTTCTCTTCATGAATATAAAAGAAATAATATTCCCTACCTTAAAAGAACTGGATATTGGAAAAGTGATGTAGCAGAATACTTTTATTCTCTCTCTCTTATTCTCTCTATACTTTCTCTCTCTATAGCTTGAATGAATTCGTGAAAAATAATGAAGCCCTAGGCCTCTATTTATAGAAAAACTGAGGGTGGCTCTTGGTCTTAACGAAGGGTCAAATGACTCTTGGTCTTAACGAAGGGTCAAATGACTCTTGGTAATATTGAAGGGACAACTACTATTGACGAAAGTAATTACTATTGACCAAGGTAAATACTATTGACGAAGGTAATTACTATTGACCAAGGTAAATACTATTGACGAAGGTAATTACTATTGATCAAGGTAAATACTATTGACGACGGTAATTACTATTGACGACGGTAATTACTATTGACGAAGAGACTCTTAGATGATGACATATGGCCCCCCATAAAATAACCAAACTTACCACAACGTCTCAATTATTGATTTAATAATATAACATATTATACAGATGATACTATGACAATAATTTAAGAGATATGATGCAGCAATTACTGTAGCAATAATTGAGTATAGCTGAGTGACTTCTCACGTAAGCATCAATAATCAATACCGTGTGCTACTATGCAACCACGCGTATTACTGTACTTTTACTACCGAGTAGTTCAACAGTTTTAACGGTTTTAACGGTAACACCTCATCCGTTATTTTTATAGAAAGATAATTCTGTCGTTTTCTCAATCCGACAATAATTCCGTTGTGGGGTCCACCAATGATTGTGCCGTCGTACGAATATTCCCCGACAAAAAGAATATTCTCCGACCAAACGAATATTTTATAACAACTTGCTTACTTTGCAAAATTTATAAATATTACCCACAACTATAACATTATATCAAATTAACTCCATAATATTCAAAAATGATATTTATAGAAAATTCATCTTTATTTATAAAAATTGGGGTCTTACAAGGTGGGTGAAGCAACGTTGTTGGGACCGGAGTTGGTACGTATGACTACAGAAAAGATTCAAACGATCCGACAACGTATAAAAACCTCACAAGATCGACAAAAGAGTTATGTTGATCTTCATCGAAAGGACGTGGAATTTAATGTAGGAGATCATGTGTTCTTACGTGTTGCTCCATGGAAAGGAGTTACGAGATTTAGAAAAAGAGGAAAGCTCAATCCTCGATTCATCGGTCCATTTTTAATCCTCGATCGAGTAGGAACTGTGGCTTATAGACTCGCTTTACCGCCAAGTATGTCTCGTGTTCATAACGTTTTTCACATATCCATGTTACGCAAATATGTGGAAGACCCGAACCACATTATTGAGCTAAAACCGGACGAAATAGCGGAGGATTTGACGTATGAAGAAGTTCCTGTTCAAATCTTGGATAAGAAGGAACATATTCTACGCTCCAAGGTTATACCTCAAGTCAAAGTTTTGTGGAGAAACCACGATGTTGAGGAAATGACTTGGGAGTTAGAATCTGAAATGAAATCAAGGTATCCTTAACTCTTCAACATACCAGGTACGTACCCTAATTTCGAGGGCGAAATTTCATATAAAGGGGAGTTTGTAAGACTCCAACTTTTATACATAAAGATGAATTTTCTATAAATATCATTTTTTGAATATTATGGAGTTAATTTGATATAATGTTATAGTTATGGGTAATATTTATAAATTTTGCAAAGTACGCAAGTTGTTATATAATATTCGATTGGTCGGGAAATATTCGTTTTAACAGGGAATATTCGTACAACGGCACAATCATTGGTGGACCCCACAACGGAATTATTGTCGGATTGAGAAAACGACAAAAATATTTTATTAAAAATAACGGCGGAAGTTTTACCATTGATACTGTTGAACTACTCGGTAGTAAAAGTACAGTAATACGTGTGGTTGCATAGTAGCACACGGTATTGATTATTAATGCTTATGTGAGAAGTCACTCAGTTTGATTCCATTATTGTCAGTTAATAATATGAATTATTTAGCGATAATGACGTTTTGTTTTATTCGTATTATTAACGTAATAAAACAGAAACATCTTTTTATATAAAACAAAATACTTTATTAAAGTTATTCTATAAATAGAATATATTATATTTTATTTAAAAGATTTTTCTTTAAGTATGGACCGTCAAATTAAAGTAATCAATCTGGACCGTTCATGGATTAGTTATTATGCATTCTATTTTTCTATAAATAGCAGCTCATTCCTTCATTATTTCTTACGAATTCACTGAACTCTAGAGAGAGAAACTATAGAGAGAGAGAAGAAGAGTATTCTACTACGTAACTACTTTCTTATTTCAGCTCTTCTTTAAAATGGTAAGGGGTGTTATTTCTTTCTTATTAATGAAGAGAACTGTTGTTATTCAATTTCTTATTATTCTGTTTGAATAACCAGTATACGCGGTCTACCCTATACTTGGTGACATTCTTCTATTATTTTATTGGAACATCTTGTCTGTGTGTTTTACACCGGACCTGGTTCCGTTTTTATTATTATTCTGTTGGAACATCCTGTCTGTGTGTTTTACACCGGACCTGGTTCTATTTTTATTATTATTCTGTTGGAACATCCTGTCTGTGTGTTTTACCCCGGACCTGGTTCCGTATTGTTATTATTCTGTTAGAACATCATGTCTGTGTGTTTTACACTGGACCTGGTTCCGTTATTATTATTCTGTTGGAATAACCTGTCTATGCAAAGTACCGCATGCATGGTGATTTCTTTTGTTATTCCATTCTTTATTATACTCAGTTGGTTAAGTTTTGACTTCTATACTCCATGAAATTAGTGGAATATCCTTGATAATTGCGGTTCATCCAGTATCTTTTCATGAAAATATTCTTCTAAGCATTCTTAAATTTTACTCCACAAAGCAGTATCATGTTGACAATTTGGACGTTGTTAATTCTTGGATAAATTAATTCTTGAACTTGTTTTATTGAATTCTTATATCATTGTCATCATCCTCATATTTATAAAATATTGAAAGTCATCTGTAGCATGTAGTGCATAGATGGACTTGGTATGATTATGACCAAGGATTATTCGGTATAATCATGACCGTAATGTTACAAATGATGTGGTAAAAGTCCTCATTGGCCCGTAGTGCGTTGATGGACAGTTGTTGGCATGATCATGACCATTAATAAATACACGAATATCCTTGGCCGTAGTGCAGGGGTGATTCGATGATGTGGATTATTTTATTAAGATGAGTCCCAGCGATAACAGTGTTGAAAGACCTTTTAAATCATAAAAGATAGTAGAGTTTATTTTCTACTTGACTCTTTTAATGGATTGCTTGTTCCGCTGTAGTTAAACTTGATGTCTATTATATTTTATCAGTTTAACATTGTTGAAGGCTAATGATAATTTATTCTGCATTATCTTAGTCATAATATTTCTTACTGGGCTAGTTGAGCTCACCCTTTCTTTCACTGTTCTCTTCAGGAAATGAGAACGTAGCTGGGGCAAGTCGGGGAACGGAGTGATGGTTCGAATGATAGTATTAGTTAGTAGTCCTCACTATTCTATGTAATAGTGTGTTAATAAATGTAATGAGGACTCCTTTTGAGTATGAATACTCTCTAGAAGATAATATTTGTATTCAAACTCACAGTTTATGTTTTGTCGTATTGTACACGACAGTTGTATTAGTAAGTTGTATTTGTACTCTGTACTTTGTATCTGACGACCCAAGATGGGTGATGTATACCTAATTTTGGGGGCGTCACACCGACTAGATCCTACTATGTTCTCACCTCCTGAGAAAAAAAATGGAACAAAAAGGAAAAGGGTGAGCTCAACTAGCCCAGTAAAGAATATTATTATGACTAAGATAATATACAACAAATTATCTTTAATATTCAATAGAAAAAAATCTGATAGGATATAATCGACAACAAGTTTTAGATCAACAACTGCAGCGAAAACAACAAACCATTAGCAGAGTCGAGTAGAGAAAGAATTCTACTATCTTTTAAGATTTAAAAGTCCATCATCAATATTTTATCCATATAACATCAATTAATATACATCTTGAATCAAATATTCATCTTTGCACTACAGGCTAAAGATATTCATTTGTAACACCAGTCGATCATGTTCATCTCAACACATGTTCATCTTTGCACTACGGGCCAAAGATATTCATCAGTTAATCATTCATCTTTACACTACAGGCAAAAAATATTTAGATATATCATCATTTAGGACTGAGGATGATAAAAAATTATCTTAAATAAAACGAATCCAATGAGATAGAAGGGCAAATATTAGGGATTCGTATTATAGTTTATCCAAGTGCAATAATATTCCATAATAATCAATTGTGAAGGAGAATTCAAAAATAAAGATCAAAACATGGATACAATCAAAGATAGTAACCATGATAGACATCTTGGACAAAAAGAAAAAAATTTTATTTTTCGGTGAATAGTGCCGTATTCGTGAATAGTGCCGTATACGTGAATAGTGCCATGTACGTAAATAGTAACCCCGACACAAAAAGTTTAAATTTGATAAAAAGTTTATATCAATATTTCAGCATAATGATATTGAAGAAAATAATATCATTTAAGAAGAAAATAATATCTCTTACCTCAAACGAACAGTACTTTTGATTAGAATATCGTATATGAGGCTGAATGAAACTTGTGCTGAATAGCAACTCTCAAAGTATCAAAATACTTACAAAATACGCTCAATAATATAGAGAGAGAAAGAAAGAAAACTTATGAATTCTGGTGTGATTTTCAATTCTAACTTAGCCCTCTATTTATAGGAAAATATTAGCACGCCGAAGCAGACTTGACCTGCAACCTGATGGCTTTACCTGTTACTATTTCCACCCACCACATTTGAATAAAAATTTCAGCACATTTCTCACCAACCAAAAGTGGGGCCCACCAATTCTAGAATTTTCCACCAAAATGATAAATTCTGAAACTTCAACAATTTCTGAACCAGTCATCTCTTAAAATTCATAACAAATCATACGTTCATTTTTAACGGTTCAAAATTTGTGGACATATACTCAACTTATATATGTATAACATATCCAAAAATCACAACGATCCAACGGTCGGATTAAAAATTATAACCCCCGCAATATATCTCAAAAACACTGATTGATTTTTAATACCTCCATTCCGACAAAAATACTGATAAAACACCTCAACATTAACTCCTTCATTTTTAACCACAAAATATATCCAACATTTATATTCACATAAAATAAATATTTCCTTATCATATGAATCAATAATTAATTATTTACAATTAATATTACAGAATCACATTTATGACAACAAGGTCATTCCTAGGAAAGAGTGGGCTTTCCAATAAAGATTTCTCCTTACTGGCGCGCAATTAGGTGACCAAACCTCTCCTTAGACAGAATTTTCTAGACATTGTCAATAATGCTATCTAATAATATTATTCAAATAATATGAATTATTGATCTGATAATGGAAAATACTGTGCAGTGACAAATATTGAAATAACAATAATATAAAATATAAATACAGCAATTATTGAATCAATAAAATAAAATATTGAACAGTAACTGCTGTAACAATTATTGAGTAGTGGCTTCCTTCGTAAGAATCAATAATTCAAAAATACTGTGCAATCTGTGTGCTACTGTGCAACCACGCGTATTACTGTATTTTAACCACTGGGTATTCCAACAGTGTTAACGGTAACAACTATGCCGTTATTTATAAAAAATCAATTTTTGTCGTTATCTTTATCCAACTGTTTTCCGTTATGGGGTTCACAAATAGTTGCGCCGTCGTACGAATATTCCCCGACAGAAAGAATATTCCACGACCAAACGAATATTCCCCGACAAAATGAATATTTTATAACCACTTGTTTATTTTATAAAATTTACACATTTCACCCATAACCAAAATATTATATCAAATTAATTAACACCTTATTATTCACAATAATAATTAGAGAAAATTTGATTTTATTCATTAATAAGTTGGGGTCTTACATTAATTATTTCTAAATGGTTATGAGATCTCTCTTTTAAAGTTATGCACTTCACTTGTTTGATTAAATTCTTTTTAGATGCTATAAAGTTTTAAAAGTGAAAGCTTGATGTTATTATAAGCAAAAAAACTTATGTTTATAAAATATGTGTCTCAAGTGGCTTAATTGAATTAGAAATAGTTTAGAAGTAATTTTAAGTGAATTGAGTAATTTTGGTTTGGTTAGAAAACTGATGTGGCTGGGCAGTTTTGAGCCCATATAGAACCTGTGTGAAACATTTATTTGGACTGGTTTATATTTTTTTAAAATAGTATATCATACCTTCTATAACATGTTAAAAATTGATTCCAATTGGATGTGTGTAGGTTTAGTTAGAAAATTGTAAAGTGGCTATGAAAAAATGTTAAATTTGGGAATTATGGGCAGAAGCCCAGCGGTGAAACAGAGCGTCGCTGCTCTGGTCCCCTGCTCTAGTTTTTAATTATCTGTAGCCCAGAATAAAAAATTTTTCTGGCTCCGCCCTTGCGTAGCACACAACAAAGCAGTTATCCAAAGAGCAATCCATAATTAACCTATATTTTCCAACTTCACCATACATACAATTGGTCAGATAGAATGTGATAATCAGTCTACAACGACTACCTTGCAGGAGAATGAGACAATCGGGCTCGAGGCAACCTTCATGAATCTTTCGTCTCTCCAGAACATACATATACTAATAAATGACTAAATGATTTTATAGAATTGCGTTCTAGTTATTAGATGATTAAAGTTTTGGTCGAAATTAAAGATAATATATAAACAAGTTAAGGTTAATTACGTACATATTTTGAAATGTATCTAATTGTTGGGTTGGAAGCTAACTAACTAATTCAAAGGCATGCATAGCCATTGTGAGAATATTAATAGTTTTTATAATACATGTTGGTCATCTCATCTCAATGTTTATTTATATAGATTTAAAAAACACAAGAGGGAGTATACAATAAGACTTGAAGCAAAACGCGACCAAATGCATAATAAATAAATAAATGATATAACTACCAAAATACTAATGACTATGAAACAATAACTAATCACAAACTCAAACATAATTTCATATTTGAAACTTACAAATTTTGTAAATAGAATTATTTATTTTTTTATTGGTGGAATAGATATTCAGGGAGCTATAGTGTAATAATTTCTTGCTCTTGATACTATTATTACTAGTTTATAATCCATGCAATGCACGACAAGTTTAAATCATATATTGTATAATTTATCTGTATGGTCAGTCTCAAAATAAAAAACGAGTTATTTGTTGAAACAATTAACAATGATTTTAGAGACCATTTTATATCTTAATTACTCAATTTTATCAAACACCGCCATACTTGGCATGAATTTCTTTAGATTATATTATAAATATAAAATTACAAATATATAAATAATTGTGAAATTATTATTTACACACCTGAAGATAAATACACACATGGTCATGTGATTTTTATAACTAATTCATACTTAACACATGAAATTTCAAATAACCACTACGAATTCACAACAAAATTCTCTTAAATTGAATACCAAAATTACAAACGTGATCAAACCCATCACAATCTAATATATATATATATATATATATATATATATATATATATATATATATATATATATATATATCTCAAATTAATTATCTAGTTGACTTAATGTCAAATTTTTTATCACTAAAAACAAAAACAAAAATTCTTAATTTTAATCAAGTAAAGTAAATGAAAATTAACAAAAGTTTTACGAGAAGAGGCAACTCTGGTGCATTTGACAATCCAAGGAATAGAAGTCAGCAAATCGAACATCGTTGTCTAGGAGACAAACAATGGCGTGGCGGCGGTGGCGACGGCGACAAAACCCGAGATTGGTTACAAAACTTGGCTGAGACTTTTCAGAAAGAGCGAGAGATGAAGTTAGATTTGTCTTTCTGAAGTGTTAAAATAGAATATTATCAAACTCGATTTTTTATCTATAGGGAAAGGGAAAGAAGAGGTAGTGAAGAGGAGATGGATCATTTATGATTGAGGATGAGAAATAGAAAGAGAAAATTATTATTTAATTGAGATTGAACCAAACTCGATAAATAACTCAGCAGTACGAACCTTTACGATTTGTATATATTACTATTGATAGTTGACTTTGTTTATCTCCTAATATTAATTCTAAACTTATAAAAATTATAGATATGTATTTCTTATACAAATCTAAATATCAAAAAAAAAAAAATTAACAATCATATAATTTTCTACTGCATGAAGTGCTAATTTAAACTATTACAGCCAATTCATTTGAAACTTTCTCATGCCAAATACGAATAAAAATTGGAAATTGATATTTTCACATGAAAAGTGTCGCTATAGATGTATAACGATGGTGAAAACCGTCGCTGTAGGTCCTATAGCGTCGATTTTTATATAAAAATATTATTTTTTGTTGTGAATTTATCCGTTTTCATAAAAATTTCTTAACTCAGGACAGAAACTTTTAATTCTTTGGTTTTGTAATATTCTTGGGCCTGGAAGGCTGGAACAAACTAATAACAATAAGAATGAACACGGTGGACAAATGTAACAGGCCTTGAAACCTTGTCTCATTACAAAAGAAGCACAACTAAAGACAATATGTTATAAACTTATCGGCCTCCTCCTCGATGGACATTGTTAACTCATTACAGTTATGTATCAGGTGCACATATATGGCAATTATAAAACAATTTAAAATTTAGAAAATACATAACATAACTCATTAAAAGTTTCAATACATATATTTTAAAGGTTCTCAATATCTTATTTATAATTAATTGATTCCTAATATTATAATAACTTCATTCTTAATAAAGATCAATTGATTCCTAATAGGATACTCTTAATAAACGTTTTACATTTGGCGCACTCTTTAATGAATTTATTTTTTATTTCCCTAGTGTGTGGTTGATAATTATTACTCCCTTCGTCCCAGGATAAAAGTCCTTATTACTATTTTGGGTTGTCCCATATTAAATGTCCACTTTCTTTTAATAACCAAACTTTTACACATTTTTTCCTATTATGCCCGTAGCATTAAATATCTCATACTTTTCTTATTCTAATTATCTCTCCATATTTAATGACATTATTATGGGCAATTTTGTCATTTTATTCCTCTTCTTAATATGTATGAAAAGTCTACCAGAACTTTTATCCTGGGACGGAGGGAAGTATAATTTTTTTGTCCTTAGCTGCCCATATTAATTATTCATGTGTATAAGATTTTCTTAACTTTGACATTAATTATTTGTATTTGTAATGGTTTATATATATCCTCAAAAATGAAGATTTAAGACAAAAAGCTAGTGATAGACAATAATTTAATTATATTATTTGAAATTTTACTTCATCAAAGACGATAAATAAATAGATAAAATAAAATGATTAATTTCAATAGGATTGTCCATAATTCATCTAGTGGAAAATTAAACATTATCCGAATTCAAAAACCAAATCAAAACGTTAGGACTAATTAGGAATTAATCCATTCAATTGAAATTAACTAGCATTTGATCTCTAACGTTAGTCCCTTAGAAAACTCACGAACACCCGGATCAAGATCCATGCAACCCAACAGGTTTTTCTTGTAAGGCAAGAAAGTCTTCCTCCTCATCTCCTCCGCGGCCGCCCTCTTATTTTTATAATGCCACTCATGAGCAGATACCAACCCCTTCATCCTCCGGCTGCCACCGCTCGACCCCGAGCCACTGCCATCCGCCGACCTAAGACTCAAATCCTCTTTGGCAGCCCTCGACCCCGAACCACTGCGCCGGCTATCTGCCGACCTAAAACTCACATTCTTCAAATCTTCTTTATCACCACTTCTAATTGTCGCATGACCCTCAGAAGCACTACGAAACAACAATATGTCCGTCAGCTTCCATTTCCCATACCAACTCGAAGTTGAAGTTTCTCTCGAACTTCGTTCTATCTTAGCCCGCTGTGATACCATGCTAGAAACGTTCAAGGTGAATGACTTTGACCCTGAACGTTTATTTTCTTTTTTAAGCAATGGATCAGAATCTTTATTCTTTTGTCGTGGCGACATTGTAATTATTCTCTTAGGCGAACGTGGCGTTTTTGGAGAGTCTTTGGCACTAAAATGGCGATATTGCGAGAGTGGCACTAGCTTTAGAGGCTTAATCTTGCCCCCATGGAAGAGCTCATCGGCACAAATAAAATGTGAATCCTCTAATTTTACTCCACTAAAATTGAAAGTGAATTCTGTTGTATCATCTTTTTGTTCCCGGTGATCAGAAGCAATTTGATCACTGACCAAGTAATTACCGAAGCGTTGTGGGCTCGTAGGGAAACCGATCATGTGTGGAGAAGTGCAGGTGCTGTTGAAGTTGAACTGATCACCGCCGGCCGGTGATGGTATCATCGCATCCATTTGGTTGAATTTTAATAAAAGAGCAAGTAATTAAATTAATAAGTGAGAAGGAAATATAGATAGATAGAGATAGATAGAGAGAGTAGTAGTTTATTTTTCTACAATTTGACAAGTTTGAGACATGATCATGTCTATATATAGAAAGACAAAATGGCCGTGAAACTTAGCCGCCGCCTTGATCCATGTTACGGTATTTAATTTGTTTTGGACAATATCTACATTATGGAGTAATGAATATTGGACACTAAAGCTGACCTCGATATTCTTTTTATTTTCTTGTGGTGGTGGGGTTAGGTAATCCAAACTATTTGAATTTTGAAAAAAAAAATGAATGTTATGATTATGCAACGGACAGTGTAGGTTTGCTTCCAATTACTAAAACATGATTTTCGAGATTTAAATTGATGGAGTAATAATAATGATGATCGTGGCAATGAACGAATGCATGATTTGATTTTAAATGTGTGAGCTATCATGTTAAATTTTAATATATATATATATATATATATATATCACATTTGTGATGTCTCTGTTTTTATATGAGGTTACTTTTTGTATAAAAAACTGTTATAACGATCATCATTTTTAAACTTAGAATAACTAAATCATTTAATTGCATATGTAAAGTAATTTTTATTGGAGAATTTAGTGGTAAGAGCCCTACATACTGTGGAATGTTCCTGAGTTATTAAAAAAAATATCCCCACGTCATGTTACTTAGGTCTTGTAGGGAAGAAATTAAGTTGGACAATATTTTTTAATAATTTGCGCCAAAATTTGTTCAATATTTAATAAAACATGTGAATTTTGTTATGCGCCTGCACCCGCATAAAGGATTGTTATCTTCTCTCATAAAATTTCAAGTGAAGTGAAATGACAATTATTTTATGAATAATATTATATACGCGGGTGGGGTAACAAAACATAGTTATAAAAAATTGGATATAAAATAATGTGACAAATTATAATTAATTTATGTTCCCACCATATACATGAATGAATTTAATGGTTATATCTAATCACCATGGTACATATCATTTTATATTCTCTTTTTATATTTAATCTTTTGTCGCCAAAATATTATTGTTAATTATTTTATTTCTCTTTCTTTTATTTTTTAGCTAACCTAACTACTTTTTCTTAGAGAAAAGTTAAGGAAAATTATTAAATTAAGTGCATGTTTTGGATTTAACAATTCCCAAATTATGGGGTCAAAGAGGATTATGTCCGAAATACCAGAATCCCTCACGATAATGGGATTCATTGTAATACAATGCGACCCATTGTTGTGAGTGGTTCGGACGTTAACGGCTGTTTAGTTAGAAACATATATATAGAAAAAGTAATGTAAACGCAAAAGGAAAGAAAGAAAATATAGCCTTGACATGTAAATTCAAAAGAGAAATGGTGGGGGTAGGATCTAGAATTGAAGAAGGAAAATTAGATTGAGCCACTTCAGTGGAATTACATTGAGTCAAAAAGTTTAACCATGCATGATCATTTTTGTTTGTTTGTTTGTTTGTCATATCATTGTCCCAGAAAAGAAGAACCAAGTGGCTGCTCCAAAACCCAAAGTGCGGGGGGTTCACAACTTCAAATTAATATATCCCTAGCTACCAACTTTAGGCTAATTGTTGTGGAGTACTACAATTCAGTCAAATGCTCATAATTCAATGATGCGTATAAGCTATATATGAAGGTCAACCTCCTTTTGGCCTTTCATTTGGCAGCTTAAAATTTCCCAATTAGACCAAAAATTAAGTTTGCATGTCATCAGAGTTCTCTAGTGTGAAACGATTACAATAAATCGAATGTGAATCGGTATTGAGAAATTTGATCTCCATAAATACATTAAAATATTGCATTGTACATATATATATCAATGCACTTTCAAACAATTCAGACTTTAAATTTTCTATTATGTACAATAAATTATTTGAATAAAATAGAATGTGTGATGTGATATCGTATCGTCTGGACTATTAATTGTTGATCGCGCGCGCGCGTGTGTATATATATATATATATATATATATATATATATATATATATATATATATATATATATATATATAAGGCAGTAATTCATGTATTTGTTATGAATTAAAAAGGGACAAACATCATTTATAGCGTCTGTTCCAACTATCAACGACCAAGATTAAAAAGAAGAACGCGACATTTGCTAGTAATACTATTGAACGGTGTAATGACACAAATTGGACCATTATACCCCAAGTCAACGAAAGTCAATGCGTCAAAAAACTACCTCGTCCACTAGTATAATTAACGGACGCCTTAACACCTAAAACTGTTCTAGCAAAACCTTTCAATTGGGAACAAAACTACAAAATTCGCATTCAATTTTGAAAGATTTGTGTTCTGCATTAACTTAATCAACTAAGGTTTACAGTTTATTAACTATGGTTTAGGATTTATTAACCAAGGTTTAGGATTTATTAAAATGAATTAATAAACCTTAAATCCTGATTAATAAACTCTAAACATTGGATTATAAACTCTAAACCCTAGTTAAAAAAATTAAACTCTTATCCTGATATTAAACTGAGATTAGTAAAAATACTCGTATGCTAGTAATATTAGCATACTTAGCGGACGTCGTGTTCTCCCTACTAATATCAGTTATTGATCATTCAAACGTACACTCTAGATACTATTTATCCATTTTTAATCCATAATAAATACATGATATGAATCATTATCCATATATATATATATATTGAGTGGTATCATCGTTTGTTTTATTAAAACTGAGGGGTGTGACTGAAATTTGCCAAAAACAATCAATTGTGTGTTGACCTAGGATGAGTCGTAGACTCGGATATCTTAGGATTGACTCTCACTAATAACAATTGTGAACAAATGAGGCCACAGATTGCCTTGTGTAAGCAGTTTATATACCAAATTCGCACTAATTCGGACTAGGGAGATTAGTTGGCTTGCAAGTCGGATATGTTGCGATATTGGATTAATAGTCTAAGATTCTCTGTTAGGCAAATAACTTAATTATAGGAATAGCTAAATCACTTAATTATAGGAATAGCTTGATTGTAGGATGAATAGCTTGACTGTAAAATCTCTACTATCTCTATAAATATGTACATGTAAGGATACAGAAAAACTATGAATGAAAATATTTTTCTCTGATTTTCAAGTTGGTATCAGAGCCACGAAACTCTAAATCATTCTTCTTTGAATCCTTAAACCATGAGCAAGTCAGATTCTACCCCCATCATTATTCAATACGAAGGTTCATCATTAAATGCAGGAATTGTATTGAATGAGACCAACTATGATTTGTGGTCTCAAATGTTAGAGATGCAAATTGCTGAGAAGGAGAAACTCTCCTTCATTCGTGGCACATCGCCGTCACCTAAGGAGAAAGATGAAGGCTATGAAAAGTGGTATTCAGACAATCAGAAGGTTAAAAGATGGTTGCTAATGTCTATGTCCCTGGAGATTATGAAGCAATACATTCGCTTACCTACGGCACGAGATATTTGGAAAGCTCTGCCTAAAGCCTTTTATGATGGAGCGGATGAATTACAAGTTTGTACCTTGAACCAGAGGGCTTTCTCTGCCAAACAAAATGGCAGATCACTCTCTATATATTATGGAGAACTGACTGAAATCTTCAGTGAGTTGGATCATTGTGATAAGGTGGTCATGGTGCATGGATGAGACAGATATTGCATTCTATCAGAAATTGCTTTAACGACAAAGGGTGTATATCTTTCTTGCTGGATTAGAGGGTGATTTCGAGCAAGTGCACAGCGAAATCTTGAGGAAGGATCATATCCCTGAATTAGAAGAGTGTTATGCCCTAGTTCGCCGCGAAGATGTTCGACGCGGGGTGATGAACGGACAACTGGAAAATTCTGAAGCTTCAGTCATGGTGACTCGGAACCGGTCTAATCAAAACTGGTCTCCTCAACACCAGCAAGACAAAAAGAAAAACATCCATCCTAAGAATGCTAATGGTGGCGACAAATCATCATACAAATGCACCCATTGTGATCAAACGGGTCATACAAAAAGTCGACGCTATGAACTTATGGGATATCCGGAATGGTGGGATCATAGCCGTGATTCCCGGAAGAAGAATTCCAAGAATACCTCTACTGCTGCAATTGTTGAAACAAAGACAGAGGATGATAGCGGTGAAAAGTTATTGGCATTGGCAGCAGCAGCAGGTAATGGTGGTAAGGTTTTAAATATTTCTATACCTATTTCTAATAGTCCATATATATATATATATATATATATATATATATATATATATATATATATATATATATATATATTGAGTGGTATCATCGTTTGTTTTATTAAAACTGAGGGTTGTGACTGAAATTTGCCAAAAACAATCAATTGTGTGTCGACCTGGGATGAGTCGTAGACCCTGACATCTTAGGATCGACTCCCACTAATAACAATTGTGAACAAATGAGGCCACAGACTGCCTTGCGTAAGCAGGTTATATACCAATCTCGCACTAATTAGAACTAGTGAGATTAGTTGGCTTGCAGGTCGGATACTCCACATTATATATATATATATATATATATATATATTTGCAGCCTGAAAAATTAAATAAACATCAAATATCAACTCATTTTGATGTCTGACATCAAGTTATAGCTATTAGCTATATATGTATGTGTGTGTGTCATTGATTATATAGATGATTAAATTCATTCGGCTATTTTATCTAGATGTTCCTATTTCGTCAAGCCTATTTTCTTGAAAATTTCCCACTAATTAACAATTATGATTGAATAATACGGAAGTGATTAGTATGAAATTTATTTTGAGGTAAGTTGGTTAATTAACCAATAGAATACTGACACGCATGTAAGATTGTATGTGTGTCAATATTCTATTTACCAATTGACCAACTTATCAAAAAAATAACTTCATACTAACCGGATCCGAATAATACAATTGTTAATCTTGAAGTTTATTATATTAATATTAATCTAGTTTAATTTACCGTATTTAATATTTTATTCCTAAGTTAATTGAAAAAACACAAATATATATATTTAATTATTTAGAGAATCTATGTGGCTGATCAGCTTAAGATAAATATATATTATTATTATTATTCTCTTAGTTTATGTTTGTTTGTAAGGATTATACTTGAGATAAGTGTTTTATTTATTTTCAAATTTAGACTTGAGACTACTAGTTTAAGGATTATAAAATAACTTAATAATCTTGTAATTATAATTATAATCTTAAAATTAATAATCTTAAAATTATAATCACATGAATTATAATATCAAAATTATAATTCTTACAAATAATATAGTCCTGATATATATATTTTGAAGGTGCTTTAGTACTAATCATTTTGTCTCTTTGACTTTGCTAATAATTAGCAAGTGGGCATATATAGTTTAATAGCCTAAAGAAATGAGTAAAGCAAACTATATATCTGAAATGTTTGAATCCATTGAATTTGATCAAATCAAAATTGAGTGCTCAATATGAGCACGTCAACTCCTTTAAGTGATCAACCAAAACTAAAAATTTTATTTAATTATTCTAAATTAATTTATTTTCTGGAAAAATAAACAAATTAAGCCTAGTTGTATAGCACCTCTCTTGGTACAATTGAGAAGTCCAACTATATATATCTATAGAGCAAGGATCAAGTGCATACTTCTTATCTTATTCATCCGTGCTCATCCCCCTTTAGGCGACGGTTTTGATCATACAACCGTCGTCTATATTTTTAGCGATGGACAACATATAGCGTCGCTAAAAGTATAGACGACGGTTATATGACCAAAACCATCGCCTAAAGGGGGGTGAGTACGGGTGAGTAAGATAATGGGTATGCACTTGATCCGGACCGTGTGTATATATATATATATATATATATATATATATATATATATATATATATATATATATATATATATATATATATATATATATACATACGATAAGGATCAAGAGCATTATCCTTAAATAGCATTCCTCCTTAAATAACATTCTTTTATATAATGTACTCCTTCGGTCCCAAAAAGTTTGCTTTGATTAATTCTTCACTTATATATATTTTATTAAGATTTGATGATTGTCACACTTTCATATAATTTAATTTCCACTACACTTGATTATGCTAGTACAATGAGAAGTATATTTTATGAACCTCTTGTGTTCACCAAGTTGTGCAGAAATCAATTCGAGAAAACCATTTGAATTGGTTAACTATAAATCTTAATTATAATCCCATATTATTAAATTATAAGTAAGTTCTTCGCAATACGCTCTTTAGTTCTGATCCGAAGGAGGAAGTTTTCCATCCAAAAATGATGAGAAAAAGGCGAGAGCGCGAGATGGTTGATAACTTGGAACAAAATGTCCAGACCCTCTTATTGTCACAAACGTTATGTTCTCATATCCAACCGCGTATCCTCCAACCTTAAAAGGATGGGAAAAAAATTAATATAAGTACGACGTACAATATATATATATATATATATATATATATATATATATATTTCATAAAAGTTCATCAAATACTAATGAAAAGAAGTAACATTTTCAAGGGAAAATGTAAGGCCTTAATTTCGTACCTCGCCTTGAGTGTACCAGGGGTACCATGAAGTCTTAACCGATGTTCCAAGTTTGTTTATGGCATACCTACTTGATGTTACTGGTATTATAGCATCCGTATCTCCGCTGCAATTTAATTTAAATTTCTTATAAAACAGACAAAAAATACATAATATGATATTTTTACATAAAAACCGTCGCTATAGATCCTACGGTTTTCACCGTCCCTATACATTTATAGCGACACTTTTGATACGAAAATGTCAAAAAGTGTTGTGAAAATATCAATTTGCTATTATTTTTTTTCAGTTAGCAGCATTCAATTTTTTATACCTATATATCCAAACACTGATGCCACTGGCCATTAGCTCCTTAATGATGGGCAAAACTGTTAATGGCTTGTCTGTCCAATCACCATTTATATCAAAACTGTATTGAGATGAAACAAAACTTAGATTTAAAAAAAAAACAGATCACAATATTCTACAACAATTTCTATTTATATTTATACATCCAAACAGAAATTTGAATTTGTTCAAGTAAAATGCAGTACTTGCAAGATTCCCATGGATTTGGAAGGCCAGTGACATTTGCATGCAATGCTTTTTGGACTTGAGGAATATTCAAGTAGGAGTATATGTAAGTGTCAGAGCATGGATCAAATGATGATATCTGTTTGAAGGAAAAAAAAATGGATTACAAGGAAAATTAAGAAAATGTAATTGAAATTAAGGGAATGATGAAAATCATACCGGGAGAGAATTACTTGGAGATGAAGAACATAAGGGAGCATATATATCATATATGAAGATATTGCCTCGAGCATTGTATTCTTGGTTCATATAAGCTTCACATGTGTCGGAAATAGTTGCATCCTAAGTAAAATTGCAGTTTAAAACGATGCCCTCGTGAGTTTCATCAGAATTGAGAGCATGTGACCATAAAAAGTCATACATTCCTGTGTATCTTGCTTCATAATCGATGTATGCATTACCTATCTGAATATTTTAGCAAAGGCATGTTAGTTCTCCCTATTTTCAAGATTGAGGTAATTAAAAAAAAATTGTTTAAATGAAACTTACAGCGATTCCTTGTAGGTTAATGACGGTTTGGTTGGTGATTTTATTATACTGAAGAAGAAGTTGAGCAAGTTGAGGTACGTAATGCCCTGCATAGCTCTCTCCTGCAATGAAGAAATTTCGGGTTTTGTATTCTGGGAACCTTTCTAGCCAATTTACTAGAAATGTGTAACTATCTGCAGCAGTTTGTTTATCTCCGGTTATATAATCTGATGTTCTGTTAGAATACGAAAATCCAACACCAGCCGGGGATTCCAAGAACAGAATATTTGCCACTGCATTGCCAACACAATAATTGTTGTAAGAATTATGCAGTTTTTTTTTTTGTGGCAGAAAAATGAGTAGCACTTACCATTGTTCCAAGCATATTTGTTTTGTGATAGGGTTTTACCATCACTGTTGACTCTATAAGGTCCTAGTTCCATCATTGCTCCATTTCCAAAAGAAGAGCAGCCAGGTCCTGCCACTCAAATTAATTTGACATGTCGGTGATTATTATAACGACGACGAATGATATTATGAAACAATCATATATTTCAGTGGCAGATGGTACAAGAAATGCACGGGAAAAACAGTTCGTTTGTCAAATTATCAAGTATAAAATGAAAAGAAAAAAAAGAGACTGTAAAACATTTTAAAAAAGTCTTACCTCCATTAAGCCAGAGCACAAGAGGCTTGTCAGAAGAGTTTTGGGACTCAACAAAATAGTAGAATAGAGCTCTGCCGGCTGTGGGATCAACAGTAACATAGCCTGAGTATTGATCAAGATTTTCTCCATTAGGTTGACCTGGCAAACTCACAATCTTATCGGCTTCCTTCAATCCGTCTTGAGGGCCTATATAAACTGGCGAATACTCCTCTGCCAGAGCCTCATTGACAGGATAAAATGGCGTTTTCGACTTTTGAGCCTCAATAAGTTTTCCAAGAGGATCATATCCATTTCTACCATAACTTTGTACACCAGACACAAGGCATAATAGAGAAAGTGACAATAGGAATGCAATCTTAGTCATTTTTACTAGAAGAACAGTAGTAATGTTGTTTCATCTACCTGACTCACTCTCTTTTTATATAGGTAATTTTTGTAACAAATATTGGAAGTTTCATATTTTTAATGGTTATTATTCTTGTTGAGCTTACAACCTTGTGGAATTCACTGTACTTTTTTATACTTGAAATTGTGTCTCTACATGTGTCTTAGTGTCTTGTTTGGATTCATCAAACTCACAGCCAATACGAACCAAGAAATTTCTTAACCCTATCTGCCTTACCAAAAACAAGACGGCAACTTGAGATATATTGGAGAGTTCGGACTGGAATGTGTTAACTAATGAGCCTGCTGTTTGTAAGGAACCCTAATTCTCCTGTTTCTTAGCAGGCATTCATAATAATTGAACCATAAGCTAAAAAATTTTAAATTAAACTGATCAGTGATAAACTATACAGAATGAGATTGTGGGAAAATATCAGCAATGCAGTCACTAGACCAATGCTTACTTTCAAAGAAAAAAATATATAGGGCAAAGAAGACAACTTTTGGCACTAATGTGTTAAAATCTCTTAGCTTACAAGTATCAGTTCATGAATGTGCCTCTAATCATAAATGTAACTGGCACAAAAGAAACTTTCATACAATTAATTAATCACTAAATTGCTTACACATTTAACTTTAAAAAAAACACCAATGTCGTGATACCAAGAATAATGTCACAGAGCCTGGACTTCAATAGAGGTCTGATAAAAACTTGTTTAATAGAGATAAAGATCTACGAGGTTGCACTCGTGGGACTTCATGGCCAGCACCCCGAACTGTTGAAAAAGTTAGTCCTTTATAAACAGTTTGATATCCACCAACCTGCAGAATTAACAAAATCAGCTGAATGATGGTGGTAAAGGCCTATTGTCACAGGAGAATGTGAAAATTTTGTACAAAATGAAAAGGTTAATTAAAAGCTTGTAACTTACATCTCCAGTATCATCTAACCAGAAGTGCCAAGGTTTGATCACTTTAAGTTTTAAGGCATTAAGGGAATATCGAGTACTGGTCACTGGAACCACTGCATCCATATCGCCGCTGTCCACAATATGTTCACATAATTTAACATCTTTCATGAA
This sequence comes from Panax notoginseng, assembly GCA_016801055.1. NCBI lineage: Eukaryota > Viridiplantae > Streptophyta > Magnoliopsida > Apiales > Araliaceae > Panax > Panax notoginseng. The sequence goes on from CM029017.1 coordinate 1,392,907, forward strand.
TTAACAAATGCACAATCCAATCCGAGAATCGTAGAAAAAGAGTACCATTTTCAATGAAAGTATGACTCTTTTTTCCAGATGGACTCATTCCTATTAATTAAAGCAAACAACTGCTCATAAGATCCTAGCTTTATAGCAAGTAATGAATCACCTGTAAATTAGAATTCGGAGGCCAGAGGCAATGAGTCTTCTATATATTGGGAACATGCTTGTTGGACTATCCTTCCAGTTTTCGTTAACAATTTCACTGAAAGAGAGTAAAGAAAAAGAAGAATGAAGCTCTTCCTTATAGAGTATTTCTCAAGTTTATACAAAAAAACTAACATTAACCAAACGAAAGAAAAGACATTCAGAACCTGCAAGCATCCCAATCATAAGGCAGTTTGGTTCCATTTGCATGTAAACTTTCCTGCACATGGGGAAGGTTGAGATAGTTTCGAGTATATGATACTTCACACGGATCATAACCTCCAGCGTGTTTATTCTTTCTGGTTGCATTTGACGAATGAGAACATACAGGACCATAGATATTGTAAAAATCTATATCTCCGGCTTCTTTATCAACTTTATAATTGATAGCATTACATTTTATTCTGTCAAAGTTTGGGCTAGTGCAGTATTGCAGAAGTCCTCCATAAGTTTCATCCGAAATCAGTGCATGGCTCCACATATAATCAAAAGTTCCTTTGTTATCTGTAGCATCATTCATTATCCCATTTCCTACCTGTTCAAAATTACCAGAATAAGAATGAAATGAAGTTGTAGGTAAATTGAAAATTGTAGTGTAGATCATCGACAACTAGACAATTTCATGGGCAATTTTTCGCAGGCTGAATGGTTGTAAGGAAATGGATAAATATTTACCATAATTCCCTTTAGTTGGATCTTCATGGTAGAATTGCTATTTTTCTTGATAATGACATCTGCTAGCTCAGGAATATAATACCCTATAACAATTAATTATAAAAGAATTAGATACCAATGGAGCAAAGGCAGAACATATGTTAGGCAAAATCATTATGTCTGCTATCCTCCTGCCAAGAAAGCCAGTGGCATATATTTTAATATCTACTTTGCTTCAATTTTTTTTGTAATTTATATAGATTCTTCACTGTTTAAGCTTACCTGCATAGCTTTCTCCAATAATATAGAAATCTTTATCCTTGTACTGAGGGAATCTTTTGAACCAATTTAACAGAAATGCATATGCATCCTTGGCTGCAATATCAAAAGAGTGTTATTAAAAATGGAAAAAAGAGGCCCTCAACATACCTATAAAAGATTTAAGCAATCATGAATTCCTCATGTGCATCAGGAACAGTTTCCATTGAACAATATAAATGCATTTGAGCTTAGTGTGTTGAGAATGTTATATGCTTGTGTAAATGATTGCTTTGTAGAAAGAAGAGAGATACCCTTTTGTGTAGGAGCCTACCAGTTTTTTTATCCCCTGACAATGCGTAGTCGGATGTAGCGTTGGAGTAAGAAAATCCCACACCTGCTGGTGACTCCAGATACAAAGTATTCGCAACTGCACCATGTATACAAACTTAAAAAATAAGCATCAGGCATCTGTATACTTTATTACACAAGTGTATATATAAAATTAGAGAGAACGGGAGCTCAGCAGAAATGTCTGTTGTCTTGGTTGTAGTAAATGTTAAAAATTAGGAACGGGGAAAAATTAACTTGTAAAGCAAGACTATTGACATTTTAAATGTCACGGATTGTTGAGCTCTCGCAGACCCATAAAACTAAAATGAATTGAAGAAGTCGATGTTAAATCAATCAGTAAACAGGATATCAAGTAACAGAACCTTTGTTCCATGCGAATCGCCTCAAGTAAAGTGTTTTGCCATCGGGTTTGACACCAAAAGGTCCATTCTCTACCATGGCACCAACCCCCAGTGATGAACAACCAGGCCCTGTGGAATCACATTGTTATAGGCTCTCTTCTATGACATCAATGCAAAACAATTAGACCGACTTTCTTAGCACGGAATGCATAAATTGGGACCAGAATTTCAGGCACGCTAGTTACAAATTTAAAGCTGGTTTTTCCTCTGTTTCAATAATAAGTTACAGGATCATGCTTTCAAACACATCATTAATCTCTTTCTCATATCTTACGCCTTTAAGAGTAAGTTGAGCCTGAGATTTGGTGTATGAATTCAACTAGTTTAGTAAACGAGTCAGGCTCGAGCGAGGTTAAGCCCGACTGTTTAATTTTTTTATTATAAAATTAAGAAAACATAATCCGGACATCTCACTATTAAATCTCGGCTCATTTAACTAATTCGAACTTGACTCTATTCGTTTACACAGTAAAAAAAACACGTTAGAATTTTATAAGGTAAAATTGCAGTAGAAGGGAAAATAAAAGGAATCTACTGGCAAATGATTTTAGTGTCCATGTGATTGAGCAATTATTGAGTTTGATTGGACATAATGCAGTGAACATCTTTATTACAAACTTGATGTGAAATGTTGAGGTACAAGACAGAACACCACATCCTAAACTTTTTTACCTTGATGTGAAATGAATGTCTAAGAAAGAGCAAGAGATTTTACCTCCATTTAGCCAGAGAACAAGTGGCTTGGAAGATGGATTATGAACAGCCTCAGTAAAATAATAGAAAAGGTTTCGCCCTTTGGACTTATCGACATTGATATACCCTGCATACTGCTTAAACTTGGCCCCTAAAGGCTGACCAGGAAGCCCTTTTGCAATGAGATCATCTTCCATGTTTCCAACTTCAGAATTAGATGTACTTGTGTCCTCATCAAAACTCATGGTGCTCCCCTTCTCATTATCACTAAAACCAGCTTGAGATAGCATCTTAGCACGGCGGAAGGCGGTCAGTAGACCGGCTTGATCGGTGGTCCCCGAGGCATGGCTAAGGCCATGGAGCATCAAGATGAGGAAAATGAACAAGTTGAGCTGACAATCCATTGCTTACAGTTGCAGAAAGGAATGTGACTTGCGAGCACTTTTATAGCATGGTTCCTTGTTTACATGTACTCGAGTGCATAGTTTATTAGTATAGTTTTTATTGGCACATGATCTTTGAGGGTAATTCTGTCATATGAAAAAAAAGTTATATATATATAGAGAGAGAGAGAGGAAATTTCAAGGGCAGAACTCTAAATAGTAGAACTCCTTTAAATAGCAGAAGTATTTAATAAGCTAAATTCCGTTTTTTTTAAAGCGAACTCCCGTGTTTTTCTTTAAGCTCCTCAGTCCTCTCTCCTCGATAGAAATTGAGAGAACCAAGCCCTAGATAGAAACAGCTAGCAGATAGAAACAGCTAGTTCTCTAACTAATACTCCCTCCGTCCCAAATTAACTGCTCAGTTTTGACTTTTTAAAGTCAAATTGACTATTTTTAAAACTAATCTTTTTACTATTTTTGCTAAAATATAGGTTAAGAGATTATAAACAAAAGAAAGTATATACAATTTATTACTAATCCTAATTTTTATAATTTTAGAAATATATTTATATATGCTTAATTATTAATTCTAAAAATAGTTAATTTGACTTAAAAAAGTCAAAACTGAGCAGTTAATTTGGGACGGAGGGAGTATCTTGTTTAGATTTGAAATGTTTGAGAATTGTGACAAGCCCATATATAAATAATTAAACAAAGAAATGATTCATCCCCTTTAGATTCGATTTTTGATTAGGGGTGGGTTAGATTTGGACAAGGGAAGGGCTACCCTACGTACACAAGCTTCCAATTAACAAAATATAGATATACATACGTATGCTAAATTTCAATGTATGCTTACTTTAAAATAAAGAATTAATAGGAGTTGGTATTGGAACTTCCTACTGGTACTGGACAAGATTCTGAAAATATATTACACACATAAACGACAATTCCAAAAAAAATTACCAACCCCTGTTAGGGTAGGGTGAGTGAGAATGGTTTGGTTAACCTCCAGAAAAACTGAACTCTCTCTTCTTTTCTTTTCTTTTTATTTATAATTTATAATGCTAAAGTAGTGATTATATTATTCTCTTCCTTTCAGTTTCTTCCCAAACAAGCAACAAGAAAGAGAGCAATTTTCTCTTCACTCTCAACTCCCAAAGAAAGCATATTAATGGAGTTGGAGTCTAACTAACTTTCTCTTCTGTTTCTTCTGCTTCACTTCTCTCCTAAAAACTCATTGCAGAAGGACTTCCAGCTGGTCAGTCAGCCACTCAGCCTACAACTAAAAAAGAAAGAAAGAAACAAAGAAAGAAAATTCCATATGCAACAGATTACTTTAGTTTGTTTGTTTGTTTCGATTTCCTATTTGGGTCGGTCATATCTTCTTCTACTAATCTTCTTTTTTTCCCTTTCTTGGGGGGTCGGTTAGCTTTGGCTTCTATTATTTTTTTGGGGGGGAAATATCTTCTTTTGGGAAAAATTGAAGCAATCCAAAAAGTTCAAAACTGCCAAGGGTTACCACCCCCGCTGCGAGTAAAACCCGTATTAGCACATGGAGTCACGCCACCAAACATTTCTTATAGTAATACTCCCTCCCTTCCTTTGTGGAACTAATCTTGAAGTTACGGATGTGTTTGAGCTCCCCTGTTTGGTAACAACTGAGCTTCAGCCACAAGTTTTCGGAATAAACAGCATAACAAAAGTAAGTTTGGATTTGAATTTGGCTCAACTCGATTTGTTTTCGCATATGAATTCAAGAATACATACTATTTTATTAGTACTCGAGCAAATATGACCATTAATATGGAGTCTCCAATAATACTACTACCTATACAAAACAACTTGCCAGATTGATACAATAGAAAAAGAGACGTGAATAATCTAGACCAATAACTTGGAATGATACTAGAAAAACAAATGAAAGTGACTAAATAGAATAAATAGTTGCCAATCAGCCAAAATCATCAATTAGTCTGGTTACATAATAGCATATATAGACACCAATTACGGCTTAAAGATGTCAATTTACATTACTTAAGAACACAATTTTAGTCCCACAAAGTTATACCCAACATGTTTATTTATCAGAATTGGCTTAAAATTCAAAATATTCATAACCTATGAACAAACTTCAACACTTACCCAGACCATGCAAAAAAAATTGAGAGAGAGAAAGGGACAATTCAATGCTAAACCAGGCATAATGGTGGCATTTTAGCCAAACCCCAAGGTTGTTGCCTCACTGATTATCCTATATGACGTGCCGCACAATTAAAATTTGAAGAAGAGAGAAATAATCATATAAAGCTGGCCCCAGAAAGCTATGCCTTCAAAAAAATTAAATTAGGTCTCAATAGAATACTAGAGAAGTCTCCAATCTCTGTGATATGATTCTAAATCCAGCTACAAAATTCAAACTACATACTTTGGTCTAAAAAACATATCCTCTAATGCTCATTGTATGTTTGACAGGCTCAACCTCAAAATGCCACCCAGTATCAGCTTACAGGCCGTTAGTGGTTTTCATAACCATTTGTAGACGCCCCATAAGCAGCAGCAGCATACATGTTTGGATCCTGATTCTGCGGCACAGTATACCCATAACCGTTGTACCCTTGCTTGCCGTAATAATTCCCGTTCCATTGATTTCCGGAATCCATTCTCAACTGTCAAACCATTCAGAAAGGTAAACAACAGGTGAATACATGGAAAATTGATTAAAACATGATAAGAGCAAATGATCCTAAATTGTTTCTCATGCATCCTTTTTATGTAACATAGTAGTTGATTACAGGATAATGTTTATGAATCATTTAAATAAAAATCTGGTTCCAAATCCAAAGGCAAAATCCCTATTAGTTGGGGCAGGCACTAAACAAATAAGCTACTTTCATGAAAATCTGAAGAAACTGATCATAAGTAATAGCTTTTGGAAAAGTTTGATGGTAAGCTAAAGAGAAATGGAAAGGAATAAACTGTAACTAATCATTTGACTCATTGTAGCTTTCCACTTTGCCAATTTGATAAACAATTTTAATTTTATATGCAGATTACTTAAAATACATTCACAACGACAAACAAATAAAGAAGTCATTTTGCTTATTTTTCAGATATCTTAAGAGCTTCATTTGCCATTCACATGGAAATGGAGAAGCTGAATAAAATACGTATATAGTCGATTAAAGATTAAAAAAAGGTACCTGCTTGTTCCCCGGACTCCGTCCCCAAGATAGACGGACTGTCTGCTTGCCAATAACAGTCCCGTTCAATTGTTCAATCGAATCCTCAGCACTGGTTCTGTATACAAAGATAAGCAGATGGGGATCATACAATAGTTATCATGTCAACTGTACTATTGCCACTAAGTTACTTTTAAAGTAACAGAAACAGTCATTACTTCTGAGGTCTGGGAACCTGTTGCCCCTAGGATAACAATTCTTAAGTTAAGAAATTCAAAATAATTAGTTATTCTATAGTAAACACAATTATCATAGATGGTGGGCCCTGGAAACATTAAGTATCCTGTCAGCATCAACAACAATAATTCGATACAAAGTAACTGAACTGCAGAGGAATACCTGTTGGCAAATTGTACAAAACCACATCCTTTCCCAGCTGGTATTTTCACAGAAACCACCTCGCCGAACTGTGAAAAGATCTGTCTGAGTTCTTCATCAGTTACATCAGAATCAAGCCCTCCCACAAATATCTACAAGAGAACAAGGGTTAACAAAGTACCCAAGGCAGTTGTTAATTTATTCAGTAAGGGGGCAGACTCACTGTTGTGTTAGATGTATCAGTCTCAGACTGTGCACCATTTGCAGCAGCTCCTCCAGACAAAACCACAGCTAATGAAATAATTTGAGTTAATATTCAAACCATTTGCACAAAAAATATGAACATGACAGCCGCCAATGCTAATTCTAATCAGTTCAAAATAAGGGCTTAGAGGTTCTATTCTGTGCAAGACTTTTCCATCCTTCATAATCCATTAAAAGTAAAAACGGAAAGCACAAAGTCATAAGAAAACTTAATGAAGCTCAAATTCGTACATAAACTGATACATATAAACTTCATAATAAGTTCAAATCAAATTACTAGTAAATTTAACCACTATAGATAATTCATCATTTATGGGAAATTAAAGCTACAAAAACAATTCCCCCTACCCTTAGAATTTGCAATATAAAACATAACATAACTAGAAGAAGATATTTCCAGAACATAAAGGACAAAGGACAGGAGTATGCACTGGCTTTAGACGGAGCCAAAGGCTATGAACCAATAAATGAAAAACAGTGGACTATTATGCTTCACCTTGTGAAGAATACTGCTGATGTGCAGATGGCTTCTTGGGGGTTGCAACACCAATGCGCATGGGCCTGCTAGAACAATATTGACCATTCATTTCACTCATGGCCCTTGACTTCTCATTTTCATCTCCAAACCTAACAAAGCCATAACCTTTTGAACGGCCGGTGTTTGTATCAACCACAACTTTTGCACCTCGAACAGATGGATATCTGGTAGCAAATGTTTCCTGTAATATTGTATCAGTAACATCTGAAGCCAAATCGCCTACAAATATAGATTGATCAGAACCAGCATCTTGGGCCTTTCACCAATGCTAAAGGTTGCCCAGTTTCAACCGGAACGCTTGCTCTGTATTAGGCATCACAGTGCCATTATAGCTCTGCAGGACCTTCTCAGCTGCTGCATGAGAAAGAAACTCGATGAATCCAAATCGTTCTGACTGACCAGACTGCTTATTGCGAATAAGCTTTACCGATATAACCTGCTTAGGTCATGGCACCAAAAGTCAGTAAAGCGGCATAGTAAAAAATGTACATATATAAATACAACAAGCTCATGCGTAGAAAAAATTAAACAGACAAATCAGGTGAATCATCTTTCTATAGTGCAAACAGCATAGTTTAATATAAGGAAGCTCATCCTACAACTTAGTTCTTATAGGATGCACATAAACATAGTCGGCATAAATTCCGAGAGATGTGAAACATCAACATTGTGGATGTGGCAATAGGTCAAAAATCATATATTTTCAAATTATAGGAGATAAGTGACAGTCTTCAGTCACCAACAATTTAAAAAGCTTAAGTTGTTAGAGAATGAGCCCAATAATGTATACACAAGCGACCTCCATTGGCATAAATAAAGATTAACTATTGGAATACTCAAACATAGGTATGGGGGAGTAGCTTGAACATTTTAATACAATAAAGGTGTCCAATATACATACAAAGTCGTGGACCCTACGTCAACTCAGCAATCATCATAATGTTCCCTAAACTAGCATGCTTCCTCCCACATAGGCTTATTCCCCAATGAGCCTCTTTAAGCTGACAAGTTCCCTTGGAGACTTACAATTTTCCCTACAAGCTTTACTTTTTAAATTTACTGCATTGACTTTCCAAATCTATTTGTATAAGTTTTTTGAATACCTTGATTGAATGTGTTCCTTCACATTTCTATTGTCAGTTGTAACATTTGGGTACAGCTTAAGCTATTTAGGGTCGAAACTGAAAAGAATGCAGACATAGTAGTCGTAGTGAGCGCCATATCATTCACTTAAATGCTGCTGTAAAATGTACTAGAGGGCCCTTGACATATTTTCAAGAGTTGAGAGATGCTAATCTCCGTGAAGGCAGCTAAATTAGGTGTGGAAGATTGAGGAAAAACTATATCTAATACTGAAGGTGAAAGGTTTAGCACAATGGTAAATGATTATTTGTCTTTAAAATTAAAGATGCCAAGATTTAATCTTTACAAATGGTTGCTTCATAATCTATGATGACTTCCTTGAGGATCCACCAAGTCACTAGTCTGTCTTTCCAATTTCCACCATTAAAAGATATTCATATTTCATATTTTCTCACAAAGTAAGCTTATGAATTTCCACTAGTTAAAGAAATAGATATCACTGCCAATTGATTAACCCAATTCCTTTATTAGATTTTATTACACTGTGAAGTTGCAGTTAACAAATAACTTTTCGTCGTTTCACCAAATTTTGAAGACTTTACACTATAGCTCATCAGCTGACACAAATTTATCCCTTAGCAAAGGCTGAACTTTACAGTTCATATACAACCCTAGTTAATTATATAGAAAATGGCCGTCGTACTTCTTCTAAGCAATTACAATTTACAGAGCAGTAAGTAATTCACCTAATTAAGCAACTGAAACAAATACATTAAATTTAATAAGATAACAAACAGCTGACTAGCTGAGCGAGATTCAGAAACATATATCTAATGTATACATACATACATACATACATATATATATATATATATATATATATATATATATTATCAGGCTTCTCCGACGGAACGGACCAGCTATGGCTACGGGTTTTTGAGCTATGGCGACCGTTCATGGCTATGGCGACGGTATCGGTACATAGCTCAAAAACCCGTCACAATGGTCAAGGGACCGGTCCGTTGGAGATCTTATATATATATATATATATATATATATATAGAGAGAGAGAGAGAGAGAATAGAGAAGACCTAACCTCGCCGGTTGCAGCGAAGCAAGATTGGAGGTAATGTTCGTCCATCCAGGTTTGAAGATCACCGATCCAGATCGTTTTGTTTTCTTCACTAGAAGTCTGAACCTGAGCTTCATTTTGCTGTTGTTGTTGTTGTTGTTGTTGCGGTTGATACTGTTGTTGTTGCTGCTGATAATGGTAGGGCATGTATTGAGGCTGCTGGTACATCATCTGCTGCTGCTGCATAGCCATTGATGCCGCCGCCGCCGCCGCAGCTGGATACTGCTGCATAGCCATCCATTGCTGTTGATACTGCTGCTGCATAGCCAACCACTGTTGCTGTTGTTGCTGCTGTTGTGGAGTCAAATCGCCGCCACCGTTCGGTGATTGCATCATTTTCCGATTATGTATTTGGGATTAGATTCGCTCCTCTCTCTGTATCCCGAGTCTCCTCACCAAATTAGGCCAACAAAAACAGTCAGTTTAGGAGAGAGAAACTCTGAGGGACCTGGTTTGTATCCAACCAGGTAAGAGTTAGAGAGAGGAAATGAAAGAGGAGAGAAAAGGTGGGCTGACCAGGACTATAAGAAGAATGGATCTAGGCAGAGCAGAGAGGCAGAAATTCTACGCCTTTGTGAGCTGGTGTCTGTCACATCGTTTCCGGATGATCTTTCATTCCCAGCCGTTGGATTTTGGTGCAGCCGCGTTTAAACTTTTAACATTTTTGATTATTTTTTTCAAGTTATAGTATTAGTATATTTTTATTAAAAAGTTAATTAGTCTTAAAAATAAAAATTCTATATTTTATAACAAACTTATTGACAAAACTTTTAAGAGAAGCTAAATTTGATAATTTATAATTTATATAAGTATTTAACTTGAAATTCATCAAAGTATTTTCTAAATGGTAAATAGAAGTTGCTGATAATATCATAGTAATATTTATATTGTCATAGTAAATATATATTTAGTGATATTTTTACAACTGTTTTAGCAAAATTTTGAATTTTTAATAGCACTTATTATTTTAACAATATAATTATTATTTAGGTATTATTAACGGCCTAAAATATCATTTTTTAGAATAGAAGGTAAAAAAAATATTTTTTTTAGAATAAATGGTACAAAAATACTTCATGTACTGCTTAAACTTATAAGTAAAATATACTTTATATATATAGTATTGAGGAATGATCCGTATAGTATGTATTTGTTATGAATTATTATAAGCCATATATCATATATACCGATATATATCATTGAAAATAAAAAAATACTGTTAAGATTAAAAACTGAAATTCAAGGAACAACCAAAATTAGAAACTGAAAATCGATATCCGCTACTATTAGTAGCAGACGGTAAAAAAAAATATCTTACTAATAGTAGAGGTAATATAGGAAAGTAAATAATTTATTATTCTCGAAAGTTGTAAACGACAAACTTTTTGGAACAAATTTTTTCTTCTAAAACGACAATCTTTTAGGAACGGAAGGAGTACATGTTATGGATCATTACCCATATACGGCCAGGATCAAGAGCATTCTCCTTAAATAGCATTCCGCCTTAAATAGCATTCTTTTATTAAAACTACATCGTTTTGGAAGGACGCGGTGACATTTTTGTAAATACGTGATGGCATTGTATTTACAAAAATGTCACCGCGTCCCTCAAAAACGACGTAGTTTTAATAAAAGAATGTTATTTAAGACAGAATACTATTTAAGGAGAATGCTCTTGATCCTTACCATATATATATATACTATATAATATAAATATATATATATATATTATATATATATATACTAGCTTAGTCCCGTGCCTCCGACACTGTATGGACGGTAGAATTTATCCCAAAATTTGGACGGTCCAGATGATTTATTAAGTGAGCGAAAAATTCAAAATCATTTACATTTTATTAAATATATATAGGTAATAATTGATAGCAGTTATTTGTTACGAATTCTTATACGACATACATCATCTCTATCATCCAATTTAAATATCAACGGACGAGATTAAAAAAGTCAAACCAATCGTCCGTTAGTTAAAAAAATATAGTCCAGCTGTTCACGCGAGTAAGGGTTTGGGTTTATTAATTAGGGTTTAAGGTTTATTAACTCGGGCTAAGGGTTTATAAATAAAGGTTTAGGGTTTATTAACAAGAATTTTAAGATTTATAAACCTCTTTTATTAACCAGTGTTTAGAATTTATTAACCGAGTTAAGAGTTATAAACAAGGTTTAGTGTCTATTAATCAGAATTTAGAATTTATTCACTAGGGTTTATAGTTTATTGATTTTATTAACCTCTAGTTTATAAATCATAAAACCCTGGTTAATAAACTCTAGACCCTGATTAATAAACCCTCTAAATCCACTTAATAAATTGTTAACCCTAATTTATAAACTCTAAATTCTAGTTTTAAATTCTAAATTCTAGTTAATAAAATCAAACTCTTGCTCGCGTGAAAGTTTATTAGCGTCCACTATTATTAATAGTAGAGAATTGAGTTTGTTATTGTAGCTCTACTAATAACAAGGATGTCAATTGTAAGACCCCAACTTTTATAAATAAAGATGAATTTTCTATAAATATCATTTTTGAATATTATGGAGTTAATTTGATATAATGTTATAGTTGTGGGTAATATTTATAAATTTTTACAAGTACGCAGTTGTTATATAATATTCGATTGGTCGGGAAATATTCGTTTTTAACAGGGAATATTCGTACAACGGCACAATCATTGGTGGACCCCACAACCGAATTATTGTCGAATGAGAAAATGACAAAAATATTTTATTAAAAATAACGGCGGAAGTTTTACATTGTTACTGTTGAACTACTCGGTAGTAAAAGTATAGTAATACGTGTGGTTGCATAGTAACACTCAGGGTATTGATTATTAATGTTTATGTGAGAAGTCACTCAGTTTGATTCAATTATTGTCAGTTAATAATATGAATTATTTAGAGATAATGAAGTTTTATTTATTCGTATTATTAACGTAATAAAACATAAACATCTTTTTATATAATACAGAATACTTTATTAAAGTTATTCTATAATAGAATTATATTATATTTTATTTTAAAAGATTTTTCTTTAAATATGGACCGTCAGATTAAAATAATCAATATGGA
>CM029017.1:1405599-1489092 GCA_016801055.1 Panax notoginseng
TGTGACTATAAATTTTTCTTCGCACCAGGACGAAGAATATTTTCATCACCTGTCTTTACCTGTAATCATCAAAGATCATGGTTATACCAAATCACAATTCCTGTTTATAATCATACTAACATAAATCCATCTTTGCACTACGGGCCAAAGATATTCATCAACAAACCATCTTTGCACTACGGGACCAAAGATATTCATCAACAATACCATCTTTGCACTACGAGCCAAAGATATTCAACAACAGTTCATCTTTGCACTACAGGCCAAAGATATTCATCAACATGCCATCTTTGCACTACATGCCAAAGATATTCATCAACAATCATATTTGCACTACAGGCCAAATATATTCATATCTCAAAGAATATATAATCATTTCAGAATTTATATAAACAATAATTATAACCATGTTGATCAATTCACCTTTGCATTAAGCTTAAGATATTCAATTATAAATTCAATGGTCATGATCATACCATCACAATTCAACTTTGCACTACAGGCCAAAGAGAACCCTAGTCATGATCATACCAATAATCTACCCATCTTTACACTCCAGTGAAAGAGAATTTCAACATCAGGATTATAAAAATGTTATATATGATGATAAAAATAATATGATCAACATATAGTTTTAATCTCAAGAGTAATATTCGTAACTCATGAATAGTAAATCGTGAATAGTAACTCATGAATAGTAACCCGACACAAAAGATAGAAATTCCCACAAATAATCCATACCAATATTTTGGTATAATGATATTGAAAGAATAACATTACTTAAATTTATAAACAATTTATTTTAATTGTTTACACTTTACTAATTAATGCATTTAATCATCATAAAATGTCAACTCTTACAATTTCATCATCAATAACCAAAACCCTCATCAAAAATCTGCATATACCTCATATAGGATTCTCAAGCCATAAAATCCTATTTTTCTAATTTTCTTTCTTCACAAAACATATTTAATTCATTTTACTCATAACTAGACCATTTTTATGAAAAATACCAAATCAGTTCCAAAAATATTTCTTTTCTGGGATTTTGCATAATATAGTCCCATAGTGAACATATATTTTTCTCAGAATTTTTAAAAGTCATTTACTATTTTTCATATGGCCAAAATAGCCGAATATTTAGACATTTATCAAAAATTGTACTTTTGTCTAAAAATTCTGAAATTTACAGAGTATACTTCTATCATATACATGTACTCCCAATAAAAATTTCATCAATTTTGGAGTTAACCACAAGGAATTATAAGCGGTTACTTTTAAAATAGTCTTTTCCCGTAAAATTCATAACTCTTAATCTATACATCCAAAAATCACCATTTTTGGACACAATCAATAAAACTCATCAAATTATCATTTCAAATTTTTCCAGAATTTTTGAAGTTCAGAAAAAATTACGAAACTGATAAATCATAACAACCCTTAAAATCCCTTACTATCCCTTACTATCCCTTACCTCAAAAGAGCAGTACTTCTGATCGATATAAGGCTGAAGGAAACTTGCACTGATGAATAGCAACTCACCAAGTATCTAAATACTCACAAAATACACTCAATAATCTAGAGAGAGAAAGAGAGAAAGCTTATGTTTCTGGTGTGATTTTCAATTCTAACTTAGCCCTCTATTTATAGGAAAATTTTGGTAGGTTTGACCTGCAACCTGATGGCTTTACCTGCTACTATTCCCACCCACCACATTTGAAATATAATTCAGCACATTTCTTCACCAACCACAAGTGGGGTCCACCAATTCTAGAATTTTCCATCAAAATGATAAACTCCGAAAATTCAACAATTTCTGAACCAGTCATCTTGTAAAATTCATAATAAATCATACGTTCATTTTTAACGGTTCAAAATTTGTGGGCATATACTCAACTTATATATGTATAACATATATCAAAAATTACCACGATCAACGGTCGGATTAAAAATTATAACCCCCGCAAAATATTCTCAAAAATCCTGATTTTTATACCTCCATTCGACAAAAAATACGGATAAAAACCTCAACATTAACTCCATCATTTTTAACCACAAAAATATATCCCTCGTTTATATCCACATAAAATAAATATTTCCTTATCATATGAATCAATAATTATTCACAAATAATATTACAGAATCACATTTATGACAACCAGGCCGTTCCCAGGAAAGAGGGGGCTTTCCAATAAGGATTTCTCCTTACTGGCGCGCAATTAGATGACCAAACTCTCCTTAGACAGAACTTTCTAGACATTGCCAATAATGCTATCAAATAATACTATTCAAATAATATGAATTATTGATCTGATAATAGGAAATACTGTGCAGCAACAATTATTGAACAACAATAATACAAAATTTCAACGTAGCAATTATTGAATCAATAAAATAAAATATTGAACAGTAATTACTGTAACAATTATTGAGTAGTGCCTTCTTACGTAAGAATCAATAATTTCAAAAATACTATGCAATACCGTGTGCTACTGTGCAATAACGCGTATTACTGTATTTTAACCACCGGGTATTCCAACAGTGTTAACGGTAACAACTACGCCGTTATTTGTAAAAACTCAAATTTGTCGTTTTCTTCACCCGACAGTTATTCTGTTATGGGGCCCACAAATGGCTGCGCCGTCGTACGAATATTCCCCGACAGAAAGAATATTCCACGACCAAACGAATATTCCCCGACAACATTGATTATTTTATAACCACTTGCTTTTTTTGAAAAAAATCATATTTCACTCATAACTTTAAACTTTTATCAATTTAACCATTTACTGAATAGTAATTATAAGAAAAATTGAATACTTTTATTTCATAAAATTCGGGGGTCTTACAGGTTATTCCAACAGAATAATAATAACGGAACCAAGTCCGGTGTAAAACACACAGACAGGATGTTCCAACAGAATAATAATAATACGGAACCAGGTCCGGGGTAAAACACACAGACAGGATGTTCCAACAGAATAATAATAAAAACGGAACCAGGTCCGGTGTAAAACACGCAGACAGGATGTTCCAACAGAATAATAGAAGAATGTCACCAAGTATAGGGTAGACCGCGTATACAGGTTATTCCAACAGAATAATAAGAAATTGAATAACAACAGTTCTCTTCATGAATAAGAAAGAAATAACACCCCTTACCGTTTTAAAGAATAGCTGAAATAAGGAAGTAGTTAAGTAGTAGAATACTCTTCTTCTCTCTTTCTATAGTTTCTCTCTCTAGAGTTCAGTGAATTCGTAAGAAATAATGAAGGAATGAGCTGCTATTTATAGAAAAATAGAATGCATAGTAACTAATCCATGAACGGTCCAGATTGATTACTTTAATCTGACGGTCATATTTAAAGAAAAATCTTTTAAATAAAATATAATATATTCTATTTATAGAATAACTTTAATAAAGTATTTTATTTTATATAAAAAGATGTTTCTGTTTTATTACGTTAATATACGAATAAAACAAAACGTCATTATCGCTAAATAATTCATATTATTAACTGACAATAATGGAATCAAACTGAGTGACTTCTCACATAAGCATTATTAATCAATACCGTGTGCTACTATGCAACCACACGTATTACTGTACTTTTACTACCGAGTAGTTCAACAGTATCAATGGTTAAAACTTCCGCCGATATTTTTAATAAAATATTTTTGTCGTTTTCTCAATCCGACAATAATTCTGTTGTGGGGTCCACAATGATTGTGCCGTTGTACGAATATTCCCTATTAAAACGAATATTCCCCGACCAATCGAATATTATATAACAACTTACGTACTTTGTAAAATTTATAAATATTACTCACAACTTTAACATTATATCAAATTAACTCCATAATATTCAAAAAATGATATTTATAGAAAATTCATCTTTATTTATAAAAGTTGAGGTCTTACAGTCGGGGTATGGAGTGATGGTTCTAGAAAGATGTTTTAGCAGTCCTCACTATTTCTGTAAAATAGTGTTGAAATAATTGTAATGAGGACTTATTTGAGTGTGAATATTGTCTAGAAGACTATATTTGTATTTAAACTCATAGTATGTGTTGTCGTATTTTGCACGACAATTGTATTATTGAAGTTGTAGTTTACTTTCTGTACCATGTATTTGGCGACTCAGAATGGGTGTTGTATACCTATTTTGGGGGTGTCACATGTAATGCAATGATGTATGATTATCTGATGAATATCTTTGGCCTGTAGTGCAAAGATGAACAGGTGTTGAGATGAACATGACCAACTGGTGATACAAATGAATATCTTTGTCTTGTAGTGCAAAGATGAATATTTGATTCAAGATGTATATTGATTGATGTTACATGGATAAAATATTGATGATGAACTTTTAAATCTTAGAAGATAATAGAATTCTTTCTCTACTTGACTCTTCTAATGGATTGTTGTTTCCGCTGCAGTTGTTGATCTAAAACTTATTGTCTATTATATTTTATCAGATTTTCCCTGTTAAAGACTAACGATAATTTGTTGTATATTATCTTAGTCATAATATTCTTACTGGGCTAGTTGAGCTCACCTTTTTTGTTCCATTTTCTTCTCAGGAGGAGATACTATAGCAGGAACTAGCCGGGGTATGGAGTGACGGTTTTAAAAAGTTGTTTAGCAGTCCTCACTATTTTTGTAAAATAGTGTATCAATAATTGTAATGAGGACTCCTTTTGAGTTTTTATACTCTCTATTTGTATTCAAACTCACAGTATATGTGTTGTCGTATTTTGCTCAACTATTGTATTACTGAGGTTGTATTTATTTTTGTACCATGTATTTGATGACTCAGAATGGGGGTGATGTATACTTGTTTTGGGGGCGTCACAGTTTGTATCAGAGCTTAGGGATATGATCCCTGCCTGAGATGTGAGACAAGAACTAGGAGGGGAGAGACGGGGAATTCCTTCGCTAGTATGACCTTCTAAGTTTATTGGTATTTATTTGGTTGGTCAGAATATAGGGATAATATATGACTATTAACCCTTGTTTTATGGCAGTATTTTAAGAATGGCAGCTGAGAATGTTAATAATGGAGTGAATCAGACCGTGGAGACACCTTTGATCATTACCTAGGGGAACGTGCAACAAGAAGGCAATATTCCTCCTATATAAACAACACTACCGAACAAATGATGAATGATGGGATGTTTAGAAATTTTTTACAGTTCATGCAAAACCAAACGATGGAGACTCGTACACAAAATACGGGTGGAAATGCTAGCAATGCGCGGCTTGTCACAGCCAAGCAGTTCAAAGAGTTGGGACCACCAGAATTTAAGGGAAAGCCGGATCCGATCATGGCGGAAACGTGGGTCAAGCAATTGCCAAGATATTCGATGTCTTGGGATGCACGGAGGAATAGAAGGTTCCATTCGCCACCTTTATGTTCCGCGGTGAGGTAGACTACTGGTGAGAGTCTGTGAAGCGTACCCAGCCTGACGCACTCAACATGTCTTGCGAAACGTTTCAGAAACTGTTTAGTGACAAGTACTTTCCTGAAAGTATTCGTCATATGAAGGAGGTAGAGTTTATTAGACTGGAACAAAACAACATGACTGTAAGACCCCAAATTATTAATAAATGAAATTTAAATTCCCTCTATTTATTATTTTGAAATAGTAAGTGTTAAATTGATTAATGAGGTTAGTTATGGGTAAAATGCGTAAATATTTTAAATAAGCAAGTGGTTATAAAATATTCATTGTTGTCGGGGAATATTCGTTTGGTCGTGGAATATTATTCCTGTCGGGGAATATTCGTACGACGGCGCAGTCTTTTGTGGGCCCCATAACGGAAAGCGATTGGATGAAGAAAACGACAAGTATATGTTTTTTATTAATAACGGCGTAGTTGTTACCGTTAATACTGTTGGAATACCCGGTGGTTAAAACACAGTAATACGCGTTGTTACACAGTAGCACACTGTATTGCACCAATTATTGATTCTTACGTAAGAAGGCACTACTCAATAATGGTTACAGTAATTACTGTTCAGTATTTTATTTTATTGATTCAATAATTGCTGCGTTGATATTTTATATTACTGTTGTTTCAATAATTGTCACTACACAGTATTTCCCATTATCAGATCAATAATTCATATTATTTGAATAATATTATTAGATAACATTATTGGCAATGTCTAGAAAGTTCTGTCTAAGGAGAGGTTTGGTCATCTAATTGCGCGCCAGTAAGGAGAAATCCTTATTGGAAAGCCCCCTCTTTCCTGGGAACGGCCTGGTTGTCATAAATGTGATTCTGTAATATTATTTGTAAATAATTAATTATTGATTCATATGATAAGGAAATATTTATTTTTGTGGATATAAATGAGGGATATATTTTTGTGGTTAAAAATGAAGGAGTTAATGTTGAGGTTTTTATCAGTATTTTTGTCGGAATGGAGGTATTAAAAATCAGGGTTTTTGAGATATTTTGCGGGAGTTATAATTTTTAATCCGACCGTTGGATCGTGGTAATTTTTGGATATGTTATACATATATAAGTTGAGTATATGTCCACAAATTTTGAACCGTTAAAAATGAACGTATGATTTATTATGAATTTTACGAGATGACTGGTTCAGAAATTGTTGAATTTTCGGAGTTAATCATTTTGGTAGAAAATTCTAGAATTGGTGGGCCCCACTCTTGGTTGGTGAAGAAATGTGCTGAGATTTTTATTCAAATGTGGTGGGTGGGAATAGTAGCAGGTAAAGCCATCAGGTTGCAGGTTAAGTCTGCTTCGGCGTGCTAACATTTTCCTATAAATAGAGGGCTAAGTTAGAATTGAAAATCACACCAGAAACAAGTTTTCTCTCTTTCTCTCTCTAGATTATTGAGTGTATTTTGTGAGTATTTAGATACTTTGAGAGTTTCTATTCATCAGAGCAAGTGTCTTTCAGCCTTATACCGGTATTCCGACAAGAAGTACTGTCTGTACGAGGTAAGGGATGTTATTTTATTCAAAAATGATATTATTTCTTCAATATCATTATGCCGAAATATTGGTTGGAAATTTTTATCAAATTTGGAACTTTTCACGTCGGGGTTACTATTCATGAGTTACTATTCACGAGTTACTATTCACCGAAAAATAAAATTTTCTTCTTTTCGTCCAAAATATCTATTCTGGGTACTAGCTTTGATTGTATCCATGTTTTGATCATTCTTGAATTCTACTTCACTATGAATAATTATAAGGTATTTTTGGACATGAATAAATCGAAATACGAATCCTTAATATTTGTTATTTTGTTTCACTGGATTCGTTTTCTTTAATATATTTTTCATCATCCTCAGTCCTAAATGATGATATTACTGAATATCTTTGGCCGTAGTGCAAAGATGAATGATTAACTGATGAATATCTTTGGCCCGTAGTGCAAAGATGAACAGGTGTTGAGATGAACATGACCGACTGGTGATACAAATGAATATCTTTGGCCTGTAGTGCAAAGATGAATATTTGATTAAAGATGGTTATTGATTGTTGTTACAGGGATAAAATATTGATGATGGACTTTTAAATCTTAGAAGATAGTAGAACTCATTCTCTACTTGACTCTTCTAATGGTTTGCTGTTTCCGCTGCAGTTATTGATTTAAAACTTGTTGTCTATTGTATTCTATTAGATTTTTCCCTGTTGAAGACTAACGATAATTTGTTCTGTATTATCTTAGTCATAATGTTCTTTACTGGGCTAGTTGAGCTCACCCTTTTCCTTTTTGTTCCATTTTTCTCAGGAGGCGAGAATGTAGCGAGTACTAGTCGGGGTATGGAATGATGGTTCTAGAAGTTACTTTAGTAGTCCTCACTATTTTTGTGAAATAATGTATCAATAATTGTAATGAGGGCTTATTTGAGTGTGGATATTGTCTAAATGACAATATTTGTATTTAAACTCACAGTTCTTGTGTTGTAATAATAAAGATGTAGTTGTTTCTGTACCATGTATTTTGGCGACTCAGAATGGGTGTTGTATACCTATTTTGGGGGCGTCACAGTTGGTATCAGAGCTTAGGGATATGATCTCTGGCGGAGATCGGGGAATAGAACTAGGAGGGGAGAGACGAATCCTTCGCTAGTGTGTCCTACCTAAGCTTATTTATTGGTCAGTCATAATATAGGGGTATTATATGATTTGTTAATTTATTTAATTAACCCTTGTTTTATGGCAGTATTTGAGAATGTCGACTGAGAATGTTAATAGTGGAGTAAATGAGACCGTGGAGACACCGGTGCTTACCAACGAGGAGAACGTGCAACAGGCTGGCAATGTTCCTCCTGTGAACAACACCAATGAGCAGATGATGAACGATGGAATGTTTAGAAGTTTTTTGCAATTCATGCAAAACCAGACAAGGGAGACTCGTGTTCAAAATACAGGAGGAAATGATAGCAATTCACGGTTTGTCACAGCCAAACAGTTCAAAGAATTGGGACCACCAGAATTTAAGGGAAAGCCGGATCCGATCATGGCGGAAACGTGGGTCAAGCAAATTACCAAGATATTCGATGTCTTGGGATGCACGGAGGAACAGAAGGTTCCATTCGCCACCTTTATGTTCCGTGGCGAGGCAGATTACTGGTGGGAGTCTGTGAAGCGTACCCATCCAACCGCACTCAGCATGTCTTGGGAGACATTTCAAAAACTGTTCAATGACAAGTACTTTCCTGAAAGTATTCGTCATATGAAGGAGGTAGAGTTTATTAGACTAGAGCAGAATAATATGACGGTATCTCAGTACGAGGCAAAGTTTGCAGAGTTGTCCAGGTTTGCACCTCATTTGGTGGAGAATGAGGAACGTATGACGAGGATGTTTCTGAGAGGTTTGAAACCCGGCATACGTCAATATCTCATTTCTCATAAATTTTCTCTCTATTCAGATGTTGTCAACAGGGCTCAATTATTAGAGCGAGATAACGAGTACGGTCAACTGAGGGATCACAACCAGGATCATATCGGTGACAGCAGTCATCAGAACAATGATAACCAGCGGAGAAAGAAAAATACAGACAAGAACGGCAACCACTCTGGTGGTAATCGTGGCTATGAAAATAGAAGAAGCGAGTCGGGAGGAGATTTTAAAAAGAGGAGATTCAACAATGACAATACGAAGACGTCAGCACCAACAGCAATTGGTTCCAAGGGAGGAGAACGACCACCGGTTATATGCTATAAGTGCGGAAAAGAAGGACATATCAGCCCAAACTGCCCACAACAGTTTAAGGTATGTTATAATTGTGGAAAGGAAGGACATATCGCTCGAGATTGCACTGTAGCAAAACCAAGTCCAGCGGGGATGGTGACTCAAAAAGCTGTCCCAGAAAAGATAAAGTCAACGGTTCCTGGAAGAGCGTTTGTCGTGACTGGTCAACATGCGAGGAACCCAAACGAGGTGATCACGGGTAAGCTAATCATAAATTCATGCGAAGTTTATACCTTATTAGATACCGGTTCTACCCATTCTTTTATCTCTCCTGCTTGTGCTCAACGTTTAAACTTGACTCCGGAGAAGTTAGACTTTGATTTATCTGTGGAGACTCCGTTAGGAGAAACTTTCATCACATCCACTGTTTATAAATCTTGTGTGATCCAAGTTGGTACCATCACCTTACCTGTTGACCTTATCTCTTTAAAGATACTTGCTTTTGATGTGATTTTAGGGATTGATTGGCTAACTACTCATCATGCCAAAATTGATTGTTTTCGTAAGGTTGTTAGTTTTCATATTCCTAACCAACCTGTTGTACGAATTCAAACAACTAAGCCATTAAAATCAATCACTGTTATATCAAGCCATAAAGCCATTCGTTTATTAAAAAACGGATGTCAAGCTTTCTTAGCCCATGTTATGGATTTGAATAAAGACACGTCAAATTTGAATAATATTCCTGTTGTTATTGACTTTCCTGACGTATTTCCTGAAGAACTTCCCGGTCTACCCCCGGAACGAGAAATTGAATTCTTTATTGATCTTGAACCTGGTACAAAGCCCATTTCTAAAACCCCATATCGAATGGCTCCTATTGAACTTCAGGAGTTAAAGGTCCAACTACAAGAGTTGTTGGACATCGGTTTCATTCGTCCTAGTACATCTCCTTGGGGTGCTCCTGTTTTATTTGTAAAGAAGAAAGACGGGAGTATGCGACTTTGTATTGATTACCGGGAATTAAACCATGTCACTATTAAGAATAGGTATCCGCTACCTCGTATTGATGACCTGTTTGACCAGTTACAAGGAGCACAGTTCTTTTCAAAGATCGATCTTCGTTCTGGATATCATCAGCTGAAGGTTAAAACTGAGGATATTCCAAAGACTGCCTTCAGAACTCGGTACGGGCATTATGAGTTCCTAGTTATGTCTTTTGGATTGACTAATGCTCCTGCGGCTTTCATGGATATGATGAACCGAGTATTTAAGGATTATTTGGATCAGTTCGTTGTTGTCTTTATTGATGACATCCTCATATATTCCAAAAGCCGTGAAGATCATGAGCATCATTTGAAGCTGGTACTCCAAAGGCTGCGTGAAAATAAGTTATATGCCAAGTTGAAGAAATGCGAGTTCTGGCTTGAGGAAGTAGCTTTCCTAGGGCACGTGGTGTCAAAACATGGAGTATCTGTTGACCCGGCGAAGATTGAAGCAATACAAAGTTGGGAGCAACCAAAGACGGTGACCGAAGTACGTAGCTTTCTAGGCTTAGCTGGTTATTATCGAAGATTCGTGGAAGGGTTTTCTCGAATCGCTACCCCGTTAACTCAGCTGACTCGGAAAGATATCAAATTCGTATGGAGCGAGGAATGCGAGAAGAGTTTTCAAGAGCTTAAGAGGAGACTCATTTCGGCACCTGTTCTGACAATACCATCTGGTTCGGATGGATTTGTTATCTACAGTGATGCTTCAGGCAAAGGGTTAGGATGTGTTCTCATGCAACATGGGAAAGTCATAGCCTATGCCTCGCGACAACTCAAAGAATATGAGAGGAATTATCCTACTCATGATTTGGAGTTGGCAGCAGTAGTTTTCGCGTTGAAGATCTGGAGACACTACCTGTATGGGGAGAAAGTGGAGATCTATACAGATCATAAAAGCCTTAAATATTTCTTCACCCAAAAGGAACTCAACATGCGGCAGCGACGTTGGCTCGAGCTGTTGAAAGATTACGATCATACCATCCAATATCATCCTGAAAAAGCAAACGTAGTAGCTGACGCATTGAGTAGAAGATCATATGCGGGTACGAGTGCAATGTTGTTAACACAAAGGCCCATTTTGTATGACTTGCAAAGGATGGAGATAGAGATGAAGGCTCCAAGTACCCACATGATGATATCAAATATACGAGTAGAACCGACTTTAATCGATAAAGTTAAAGCTGCTCAAGCTACGGACATAGAGCTGATGCGTATGAAGAAGAAAGTGCAAGAAGGTTCTATTCCAGAAGCAAGAATCGATGAAGAAGGAATACTTCGAGTTCACTCTAGACTCTGTGTTCCTAACAATTCTGATTTGAAGTACAAGATCATGATGGAAGCACACAATACACCATTTGCAATCCATCCTGGAAGTACCAAAATGTATCGTGATCTACGACATACATTTTGGTGGAATAATATGAAGAGAGAGATTGCAAAGTTTATCTCGAGGTGTTTAACTTGTCAACGTGTAAAGGCGGAACATCAAGTACCAAAGGGTCCATTGCAACCACTTGAGATTCCGAAATGGAAGTGGGAACACATTACCATGGATTTCGTTACGGGTCTTCCCACGGTTTCTCAAGGCATAAATGCTATTTGGGTTATTGTTGATAGATTAACCAAGTCTGCTCATTTCTTGCCGATACGGGAGACTTATTCCCTTGAACGTCTTGCTCGTATATACGTAGATGAGATTGTGAGACTGCATGGCATGCCAGTATCCATAGTTTCGGATCGTGACCCAAGATTCACTTCAAGATTTTGGGTTAGCTTGCAAAAAGCTATGGGCACAGATTTACGATTTAGTTCGGCATACCATCCTCAAACGGACGGACAATCAGAGAGGACTATTCAAACTCTTGAAGATCTATTAAGACTTTGTGTCCTAGATTTCAAAGGGAGTTGGGATAAGTACCTACCATTGGTGGAATTCTCTTACAATAACAGTTATCAGGCAAGTATAGGTGTGGCCCCATTTGAAGCATTATATGGACGAAAGTGTCGCTCTCCAGTATGCTGGGACGAGGTGGGTGAAGCAACATTGTTGGGACCAGAGTTGGTACGCATGACTACAGAGAAGATCCAAACGATTCGACAACGTATACAAACGGCACAGGATCGACAAAAGAGTTATGCGGATCTTCATCGGAAGGACGTGGAATTTGACATTGGGGATCATGTATTGTTGCGTGTGGCTCCATGGAAAGGAGTTACAAGATTTGGGAAGAGAGGAAAGCTCAATCCACGATTTATTGGTCCATTTCAGATTCTTGACCGAGTAGGAAATGTGGCCTATAGACTTGCGTTACCTCCAAGTATGTCTCGTGTTCATAATGTTTTTCATATATCTGTGTTACGTAAATATGTGAAAGACCCAGACCACGTTATTGAGTTAGAACCGGACGAGATAGCTGAAGACTTAACGTACGAAGAGGTACCTGTCAAGATCTTGGATAGAAAGGAGCATGTCCTACGCACGAAGGTCATACCACAAGTTAAAGTTTTGTGGAGAAACCATGCTATTGAGGAAATGACCTGGGAGTTGGAAACGGAAATGAAAGCGAGGTATCCTCATCTTTTCGAAACACCAGGTACGTACGTCAATTTCGAGGACGAAATTTCATAAGGAGGGGAGGTTGTAAGACCCCAAATTATTAATAAATGAAATTTAAATTCCCTCTATTTATTATTTTGAAATAGTAAGTGTTAAATTGATTAATGAGGTTAGTTATGGGTAAAATGCGTAAATATTTTAAATAAGCAAGTGGTTATAAAATATTCATTGTTGTCGGGGAATATTCGTTTGGTCGTGGAATATTCTTCCTGTCGGGGAATATTCGTACGACGGCGCAGTCTTTTGTGGGCCCCATAACGGAAAGCGATTGGATGAAGAAAACGACAAGTATATGTTTTTTATTAATAACGGCGTAGTTGTTACCGTTAATACTGTTGGAATACCCGGTGGTTAAAACACAGTAATACGCGTTGTTACACAGTAGCACACTGTATTGCACCAATTATTGATTCTTACGTAAGAAGGCACTACTCAATAATGGTTACAGTAATTACTGTTCAGTATTTTATTTTATTGATTCAATAATTGCTGCGTTGATATTTTATATTACTGTTGTTTCAATAATTGTCACTACACAGTATTTCCCATTATCAGATCAATAATTCATATTATTTGAATAATATTATTAGATAACATTATTGGCAATGTCTAGAAAGTTCTGTCTAAGGAGAGGTTTGGTCATCTAATTGCGCGCCAGTAAGGAGAAATCCTTATTGGAAAGCCCCCTCTTTCCTGGGAACGGCCTGGTTGTCATAAATGTGATTCTGTAATATTATTTGTAAATAATTAATTATTGATTCATATGATAAGGAAATATTTATTTTTGTGGATATAAATGAGGGATATATTTTTGTGGTTAAAAATGAAGGAGTTAATGTTGAGGTTTTTATCAGTATTTTTGTCGGAATGGAGGTATTAAAAATCAGGGTTTTTGAGATATTTTGCGGGAGTTATAATTTTTAATCCGACCGTTGGATCGTGGTAATTTTTGGATATGTTATACATATATAAGTTGAGTATATGTCCACAAATTTTGAACCGTTAAAAATGAACGTATGATTTATTATGAATTTTACGAGATGACTGGTTCAGAAATTGTTGAATTTTCGGAGTTAATCATTTTGGTAGAAAATTCTAGAATTGGTGGGCCCCACTCTTGGTTGGTGAAGAAATGTGCTGAGATTTTTATTCAAATGTGGTGGGTGGGAATAGTAGCAGGTAAAGCCATCAGGTTGCAGGTTAAGTCTGCTTCGGCGTGCTAACATTTTCCTATAAATAGAGGGCTAAGTTAGAATTGAAAATCACACCAGAAACAAGTTTTCTCTCTTTCTCTCTCTAGATTATTGAGTGTATTTTGTGAGTATTTAGATACTTTGAGAGTTTCTATTCATCAGAGCAAGTGTCTTTCAGCCTTATACCGGTATTCCGACAAGAAGTACTGTCTGTACGAGGTAATGGATGTTATTTTATTCAAAAATGATATTATTTCTTCAATATCATTATGCCGAAATATTGGTTGGAAATTTTTATCAAATTTGGAACTTTTCACGTCGGGGTTACTATTCATGAGTTACTATTCACGAGTTACTATTCACGAGTTACTATTCACCGAAAAATAAAATTTTCTTCTTTTCGTCCAAAATATCTATTCTGGGTACTAGCTTTGATTGTATCCATGTTTTGATCATTCTTGAATTCTACTTCACTATGAATAATTATAAGGTATTTTTGGACATGAATAAATCGAAATACGAATCCTTAATATTTGTTATTTTGTTTCACTGGATTCGTTTTCTTTAATATATTTTTTATCATCCTCAGTCCTAAATGATGATATTACTGAATATCTTTGGCCGTAGTGCAAAGATGAATGATTAACTGATGAATATCTTTGGCCCGTAGTGCAAAGATGAACAGGTGTTGAGATGAACATGACCGACTGGTGATACAAATGAATATCTTTGGCCTGTAGTGCAAAGATGAATATTTGATTAAAGATGGTTATTGATTGTTGTTACAGGGATAAAATATTGATGATGGACTTTTAAATCTTAGAAGATAGTAGAACTCATTCTCTACTTGACTCTTCTAATGGTTTGCTGTTTCCGCTGCAGTTATTGATTTAAAACTTGTTGTCTATTGTATTCTATTAGATTTTTCCCTGTTGAAGACTAACGATAATTTGTTCTGTATTATCTTAGTCATAATGTTCTTTACTGGGCTAGTTGAGCTCACCCTTTTCCTTTTTGTTCCATTTTTCTCAGGAGGCGAGAATGTAGCGAGTACTAGTCGGGGTATGGAATGATGGTTCTAGAAGTTACTTTAGTAGTCCTCACTATTTTTGTGAAATAATGTATCAATAATTGTAATGAGGGCTTATTTGAGTGTGGATATTGTCTAAATGACAATATTTGTATTTAAACTCACAGTTCTTGTGTTGTAATAATAAAGATGTAGTTGTTTCTGTACCATATATTTTGGCGACTCAGAATGGGTGTTGTATACCTATTTTGGGGGCGTCACAGTGACGGTGTCCCAGTACGAGGCGAAGTTTGCAGAGTTATCCAAGTTTGCACCTTAATTGGTAGAAAATGAGGAACGAATGACGAAGATGTTCCTGAGAGGTCTAAAGCCCGAGATTCGACAATATTTTGTCTTTCATAAATTTTTTTTTATTTAGATGTTGTAAACAGGGCTCAATTATTAGAGCGAGATAATGAGTATGTTCAACCGAGGGACCACAACCAGGGTCATACCGGTGGCAGCGGTCATCGGAGCAATGAAAACCAGCAGGGAGGAAAATATTCGGACAAAAGCGGTAATCACTCTGGTGGTAATTGTGGCCGTGATAATAGAAGGAGCGAGTTGGGAGGAGATTTCAAAAGGAGAAGGTATAACAACGATAACGTGAAGACGTCAGCACCAACATCAACTGTTTCTTGGGGAGGAGAATGAGCACCGGTCGTATGTTACAAATGCGGATCAGCCCAAACTGCCCACAACAGTTCAAGGTATGTTATAACTGTGGAAAAGAAGGTCATATAGCTAATGTGACGCCCCCAAAATAGGTATACAACACCCATTTTGAGTCACCAAAATACATGGTACAGAAACAACTACATCTTTACTATTACAACATAAGAACTGTGAGTTTAAATACAAATATTATCATCTAGACAATATCCACACTCAAATAAGTCCTCATTACAATTATTGATACATTATTTCACAAAAATGGTTAGGACTACTAAAATAATTTCTAGAACCATCATTCCATACCCCGACTAGTACTCGCTACATTCTCGCCTCCTGAGAAAAATGGAACAAAAAGGAAAAGGGTGAACTCAACTAGCCCAGTAAAGAACATTAATACAGAACAAATTATCGTTAGTCTTCAACATGGAAAAATCTAATAGAATACAATAGACAATAAGTTTTAAATCAATAACTGCAGCGGAAACAGCAAACCATTAGAAGAGTCAAGTAGAGAATGAGTTCTACTATCTTTTAAGATTTAAAAGTCCATCATCAATATTTTATCCCTATAATATCAATTAATAACCATCTTTAATCAAATATTTATCTTTGCACTACAGGCCAAAGATATTCATTTGTATCACCAGTCGGTCATGTTCATCTCAACACCTGTTCATCTTTGCACTACGGGCCAAAGATATTCATCAGTTAATCATTCATCTTTGCACTACAAGCCAAAGATATTCATCAGTTAATTATTCATCTTTGCACTACAGGCCAAAGATATTTAGTAATATCATCATTTAGGACTGAGGATGATGAAAAATATCTTAAAGAAAACGAATCCAGTGAAATAAAATAACAAATATTAAGGATTCGAATTTCGATTTATCCATGTCCAAAAGTACCTTATAATTATTAATAGTGAAGTAAAATTTAAGAATGATAAAAATATGGATACAATCAAAGCTAGTACCCAGAATAGATATTTTGGACGAAAAGAAGAAAATTTTATTTTTTGGTGAATAGTAACTCGTGAATAGTAACTCATGAATAGTAACCCCGACGTGAAAAATTTCAAATTTGATAAAAATTTTCAACCAATATTTCGGCATAATGATATTGAAGAAATAATATCATTTTCGAATAAAATAACATCCCTTACCTCTTAAAGACAGTACTTCTGGTCGGAATACCGGTATAAGGCTAAAAAAAACTTACTCTGATGAATAGAAACTCTCAAAGTATCTAAATACTCACAAAATACACTCAATAATCTAGAGAGAAAAAGAGAGAAAACTTGTTTCTGGTGTGATTTTCAATTATAACTTAGCCCTCTATTTATAGGAAAATGTTAGCACGCCGAAGTAGACTTAACCTGCAACCTGATGGCTTTACCTGCTACTATTCAAGCCTACCACATTTGAATAAAAATCTCAGTATATTTTTTCACCAACCAAGAGTGGGGCCCACCAATTCTAGAATTTTCTACCAAAATGATAAACTCCGAAAATTCAACAATTCCTAAACCAGTCATCTCGTAAAATTCATAATAAATCATACGTTCATTTTTAACGGTTCAAAATTTGTGGACATATACTCAACTTATATGTGTATAACATATCCAAAAATTACCACGATCCAACGGTCGGATTAAAAATTATAACCCCCGCAAAATATCTCAAAAATCCTGATTTTTAATACCTCCATTCCGACAAAAATACTAATAAAAATCTCAGCATTAACTCCTTCATTTTTAACCACAAAAATATATCCCTCATTTATATCCACATAAAATAAATATTTCCTTATCATATGAATCAATAATTAATTATTCACAAATAATATTACAGAATCACATTTATGACAACCAGGCCGTTCCCAGGAAAGAGGGGGCTTTCCAATAAGGATTTCTCCTTACTGGCGCGCAATTAGATGACCAAACCTCTCCTTAGACAGAACTTTCTAGACATTGCCAAAATGTTATCTAATAATATTATTCAAATAATATGAATTATTGATCTGATAATGGGAAATACTGTGTAGTGACAATTATTAAAACAACAGTAATATAAAATATCAACGCAGCAATTATTGAATCAATAAAATAAAATACTGAACAGTAATTACTGTAACCATTATTGAGTAGTGCCTTCTTACGTAAGAATCAATAATTGGTGCAATTCAGTGTGCTACTGTGCATCAACGCGTATTACTGTGTTTTAACCACCGGGTATTCCAACAGTATTAACGGTAATAACTACGTCGTTATTTATAAACAACTTATACTTGTCGTTTTCTTCATCCAATCGCTTTCAGTTATGGGGCCCACAAAAGACTGCGTCGTCGTACGAATATTCCCCGACAGGAAGAATATTCCACGACCAAACGAATATTCCCCGACAATAATGAATATTTTATAACCACCTGCTTATTTGAAATATTTGCATATTTTACCCATAACTAACCTCATTAATCAATTTAACCCTTACTATTTCAAAATAATAAATAGAGGGAATTTAAATTTTATTTATTAATAATTTGGGGTCTTACAGCTAAAGATTGTCTTGTTGCGAAACCAAGTTCAACGGGGATAGTGACTCCGAAGGCTGTTCCGGACAAGTCAAAGTCAGTGGTTCCGGGAAGGGCGTTTGTCGTGACTGTCCAAAACGCGAGGAACCCGAACGAGGTGATCACGGGTAAGCTAATCATAAACTCTTGCGAAGTTTATACCTTATTAGATACCGGTTCTACCTATTATTTTATCTCTCCTGCTTGTGCTTAACGTTTGAACTTGACTCCGGAGAAATTAGACTTTGACTTATCTGTTGAAACTCCCATAGGAGAAACTTTCGTTACATCTACTGTTTATAAATCTTGCTTGATTCAAGTTGGTACCATCACATTACCTGTCGATCTTGTTTCGTTGAAAATTCTTGCATTTGATGTGATTTTAGGGATTGAATGGTTAACCACGCATCATGCTAAAATTTATTATTTTCGTAAGGTTGTTAGTTTTCATATTCCTAACCAACCAGTTATGCGAATTCAAACAACTAAACCATTAAAGTAAATCACTGTCATTTCAAGCCATAAAGCTATTCGTTTATTAAAAAACGGATGTCAAGCTTTCTTAGCCCATGTCACGGACTTGAACAAAAACACGTCAGATTTGGATAAAATTTCTGTTGTTAATGAATTTTCTGACGTATTTCCTGAAGAACTTCCCGGTCTACCCCTAGAACGTGAAGTTGATTTCTTTATTGACCTTGAACCTGGCACAAAGCCCATTTTTAAAACCCCATATCGAATGGGTCCTATTGAACTTCAGGAGTTAAAGGTCCAACTACAGGAGTTGTTGGACATCGATTTTATTCGTCCTAGTATATCTCCTCGGGGTGCTCCTGTGTTATTTGTAAAGAAAAAAAAATGAAAGTATGCGACTTTGTATTGACTATCGAGAATTGAACCATGTCACCATCAAGAATAGGTATCCACTACCTCGCATTGATGACCTGTTCGACCAATTGCAAGGAGCACAATTCTTTTCAAAGATCGATCTTCGTTCTGGATATCATCAGCTGAATATTAAAACTGAGGATATTTCAAAGACTGCCTTCAGAACTCGGTACGGGCATTACGAATTCTTAGTCATGTCTTTTGGATTGACTAATGCTCCTACTGCTTTCATGGATATGATGAACCGTGTATTTAAGGAATATTTGGATCAGTTCATTATTGTCTTTATTGATGACATCCTCATCTATTTCAAAAGCCGTGAAGATCATGAGCATCATTTGAAGCTGGTACTACAAAGGCTTTGCGATAACAAGCTATATGACAAGCTGAAAAAATGCGAGTTCTGGCTTGAGGAAGTAGTATTCCTTGGGCACGTGGTGTCAAAACATGGAGTATCTGTCGACCCGGCGAAGATTGAAGCCATACAAAGTTGGGAGAAACTTAAGTCGGTGACCGAAGTACGTAGCTTTCTGGGCTTAGCTGGTTATTATCGGAGATTCGTGGAAGGATTTTCTAGAATCGCTACTCCGTTAACTCAGCTGACTCGAAAAGATACAAAATTCGTATGGAGTGAGGAATGCGAGAAGAGTTTTCAAGAACTCAAGAGGAGACTCATTTCGGCACCTGTTCTGACAATACCATCTGGTTCAGATGGATTTGTTATCTACAGCGATGCTTCAGACAAAGGGTTAGGATGTGTTCTCATGCAATATGGGAAAGTCATAGCCTATGCCTCGCGACAACTCATAGAATATGAGAGGAATTATCCTACTCATGATTTGGAGTTGGCAGCAGTCATTTTCGCGTTGAAGATCTGGAGACACTACCTGTATGGGGAGAAAGTGAAGATCTATACGGATCATAAAAGCCTCAAATATTTCTTCACCCAAAAGGAACTCAACATGCGGCAACGACGTTGGCTTGAGCTGTTGAAAGATTACGATCATACCATCCAATATCATCTTGGAAAAGCGAACGTAGTAGTTGAAGCATTGAGTAGAAGATCACACGCGGGTACGAGTGCAATAGTGTTAACACAAAGGCGATGGAGATAGAGATGAAGGCTCCAAGTACCCACATGATGATATCAAATATATGAGTAGAATTGACTTTAATCGATAAAGTTAAAGCTGCTCAAGCTACGGACATGGAGCTGATGCGTATAAAGAAAAAAGTGCAAGAAGATGTTATTCTAGAAGCAAGAATAAATGAAGAATGAATACTTCGAGTCAACTCCAGACTTTGTGTTCCTAACGATTTTGACTTAAAGCATAGAATAATGATGGAGGCACACAACACACTGTTTGTAATCCATCCTGGGAGTACCAAAATGTATCATGATCTTCGACATACATTTTGGTCGAGCAATATAAAAAGAGAGATCGCGGAGTTTATCTCGAGGTGTTTAACTTGTCAACGTGTAAAGGCGGAGCATCAAGTACCAAAGGGTCCGTTGTAACCACTTGAGATTCCGAAGTGGAAGTGGGAACACATTACCATGGATTTCGTTACGGGTCTTCCCAAGGTTTCTCAAGGCATAGATGCGATTTGGGTTATTTTTGATAGATTAACCAAGTCTGCCCATTTCTTGCCTATACGTGAGACTTATTCCCTTGAACGTCTTGCTAGTATGTACGTAAATGAGATTGTAAGATTGCATGGCATGCCAGTATCCATAGTTTAGGATCGTAACCCAAGATTCACTTCACGATTTTGGGTTAGCTTGCAGAAAGTTATGGGCACGGATTTATGATTCAGTTTGGCATACCATCTTCAAACGGACGGACAATCAGAGAGGAATATTCAAACTCTTGAAGATCTATTAAGACTCTGTGTCCTAGATTTTAAAGGGAGTTGGGATAAGTACTTACCATTTGTGGAATTCTCGTATAACAACAGTTATCAGGCAAGTATAGGTGTGGCTCCATTCGATGCGTTGTATGGAAGAAAATGTTGTTTTCCAATATGTTGGGACGAGGTGGGTGAAGCAACATTGTTGGGACCAAAGTTGGTACGAATGACTACAGAGAAGATCCAAACGATTCGATAACGTATACAAACGACACAGGATCGACAAAAGAGTTATGCGGATCTTCATCGGAAGGACGTGGAATTTAATATTAGGGATCATGTATTGTTACGTGTTGCACCATGGAAGGGAGTTACAAGATTTGGGAAGAGAGGAAAGCTCAATCCACGATTTGTTGGTCCATTTAAAATTCTTGACTGAATAGGAAATGTGGCCTATAGACTCGCATTACCTCCAAGTATGTCTCGTGTTCATAATGTTTTTCACATATCTATGCTTTGTAAATATGTTAAAGACCCGAACCACATTATTGAGTTAGAACCAGACGAGATAGCCGAAGATTTAACGTACGAGGAGGTACCTGTTAAGATCTTAGATAGGAAAGAGCATGTCTTACGCACGAAGGTTATACCACAAGTTAAGGTTTTGTGGAGAAACCATGCTATTGAAGAAATGATCTGGGAATTAGAATCAGAAATGAAAGCGAGGTATCCCCACCTTTTCGAAACACCAGGTACGTACGTCAATTTCGAGGACGAAATTTCATAATGAGGGGAGGTTGTAAGACCCCAACTTATTAATGAATAAAATTAAATTTTCTCTAATTATTATTGTGAATAATAAGGTGTTAATTTGATATAATATTTTGGTTATGGGTGAAATGTGTAAATTTTACAAAATAAACAAGTAGTTATAAAATATTCATTTTGTCGGGGAATATTCGTTTGGTCGTTGAATATTCTTTCTGTCGGGGAATATTCGTACGATGGCGCGGCTATTTGTGGGCCCCATAACGAAAAACAGTTGGATGAAGATAACAACAAAAATTGAGTTTTTATAAATAACGACGTAGTTGTTACCGTTAACACTGTTGGAATACCCGGTGGTTAAAATATAGTAATACGCGTGGTTGCACAGTAGCACACGGATTGCACAGTATTTTTGAATTATTAATTCTTACGAAGGAAGGCACTACTCAATAATTGTTACAGTAGTTACTGTTTAATATTTTATTTTATTGATTCAATAATTGTTGCATTGATATTTTATATTATTGTTGTTTCAATATTTGTCACTGCATATTATTTCCCATTATCAGATCAATAATTCATATTATTTGAATAATATTATTAGATTGCATTATTGGCAATGTCTAGAAAGTTCTGTCTAAGGAGAGGTTTGGTCACCTAATTGCGCACCAGTAAGGAGAAATCCTTATTGAAAAGCCCCCTCTTTCCTGAGAACGGCCTGATTGTCATAAATGTGATTCTGTAATATTAATTGTGAATAATTAATTATTGATTTATATGATAAGGAAATATTTATTTTATGTGAATCTAAATGTTGGTTATATTTTGTGGTTAAAAATGAAGAAGTTAATGTTGAGGTATTTTATCAGTATTTTTTGTCGGAATGGAGATATTAAAAATCAATCAAGGTTTTTGAGATATATTGCGGGGGTTATAATTTTTAATCCGACCGTTGGATCGTTGTGATTTTTAGATATGTTATACATATATAAGTTAAATATATATCCACAAATTTTGAACCGTTAAAAATGAACGTATGATTTGTTATGAATTTTAAGAGATGACTGGTTCAAAAATTGTTAAAATTTCAGAATTTATCATTTTGGTAGAAAATTCTAGAATTGGTGGGCCCCACTTTTGGTTAATAAAAATGTGCTGAGATTTTTATTCAAATGTGGTGGGTAGAAATTGTGACGCCCCAAAATTAGGTATACATCACCCATCTTGAGTCGTCAGATACATAGTACAGAATACAAATATAACTTAATAATACAACTGTCGTGTACAATACGACAAAACATAAACTGTGAGTTTGAATACAAATATTATCTTCTAGAGAGTATTCATACTCAAAAGGAGTCCTCATTACATTTATTAACACACCATTATATAGAATAGTGAGGACTACTAACTAATACTATTCTTCGGACCATCACTCCGTTCCCCGACTTGCCCCAGCTACGTTCTCATTTCCTGAAGAGAACAGTGAAAGAAAGGGTGAGCTCAACTAGCCCAGTAAGAAATATTATGACTAAGATAATGCAGAATAAATTATCATTAGCCTTCAACAATGTTAAACTGATAAAATATAATAGACATCAAGTTTAACTGTAGCGGAACAAGCAATCCATTAAAAGAGTCAAGTAGAAAATAAACGCTACTATCTTTTATGATTGAAAAAGTTTTTCAACACTGTGATCGCTGGGACTCAGCTTAATAAAATAATCCACATCATCGAATCACCCCTGCACTACGGCCAAGGATATTCGTATATTCATTAATGGTCATGATCATGCCAACAACTGTCCATCAATGCACTACGGGCCAATGAGGACTTTTACCACATCATTTGTAACATTACGGTCATGATTATACCGAATAATCCCTGGTCATAATCATACCAAGTCCATCTATGCACTACATGCCACAGATGACTTTCAACATTTTATAAACATGAGGATGATGACAATGATATAAGAATTCAATAAAACAAGTTCAAGAATTAATTTATCCAGGAATTAACAACGTCCAAATTGTCAACATGATACTGCATTGTGGAGTAAAATTCAAGAATGCTTAGAAGAATATTTTCTTAAAAAAATACTGGATGAAACGCAACTATCAAGGATATTCCACAAATTTCATGGAGCATAGAAGTCAAAACTTAACCAACTGAGTACAATAAAGAATGGAATAACAAAAGAAATCACCATGCATGCGATAGACCGCACAGACAGGTTATTCCAATAGAATAATAAATAATGGAACCAGGTCCGGCGTAAACGCACAGACAGGATATTCCGACAGAATAATAAATAATGGAACCAGGTCCGGTGTAAAACACACAGACAGGATATTCCAACAGAATAATAATAAAACGGAACCAGGTCCGGTGTAAAACACACAGACAGGATGTTCTAACAGAATAAACGGAACCAGGTCCGGTGTAAAACACACAGACAGGATGTTCCAACAGAATAATAGAAGAATGTCACCAAGTATAGGGTAGACCGCGTATACTGGTTATTCCAACAGAATAATAACAAATGGAATAACAGAAGTTCTCTTCATGAATATAAAAGAAATAATATTCCCTACCTTAAAAGAACTGGATATTGGAAAAGTGATGTAGCAGAATACTTTTATTCTCTCTCTCTTATTCTCTCTATACTTTCTCTCTCTATAGCTTGAATGAATTCGTGAAAAATAATGAAGCCCTAGGCCTCTATTTATAGAAAAACTGAGGGTGGCTCTTGGTCTTAACGAAGGGTCAAATGACTCTTTGTCTTAACGAAGGGTCAAATGACTCTTGGTAATATTGAAGGGACAACTACTATTGACGAAAGTAATTACGTTTGACCAAGGTAAATACTATTGACGAAGGTAAT
Source organism: Panax notoginseng (assembly GCA_016801055.1). Classification (NCBI taxonomy): domain Eukaryota; kingdom Viridiplantae; phylum Streptophyta; class Magnoliopsida; order Apiales; family Araliaceae; genus Panax; species Panax notoginseng. The sequence continues at coordinate 1,430,354 of CM029017.1, forward strand.
TACTATTGACCAAGGTAAATACTATTGACGAAGGTAATTACTATTGACCAAGGTAAATACTATTGACGACGGTAATTACTATTGACGACGGTAATTACTATTGACGAAGAGACTCTTAGATGATGACATATGGCCCCCCATAAAATAACCAAACTTACCACAACGTCTCAATTATTGATTTAATAATATAACATATTATACAGATGATACTATGACAATAATTTAAGAGATATGATGCAGCAATTACTGTAGCAATAATTGAGTATAGCTGAGTGACTTCTCACGTAAGCATCAATAATCAATACCGTGTGCTACTATGCAACCACGCGTATTACTGTACTTTTACTACCGAGTAGTTCAACAGTTTTAACGGTTTTAACGGTAACACCTCAGCCGTTATTTTTATAGAAAGATAATTCTGTCGTTTTCTCAATCCGACAATAATTCCGTTGTGGGGTCCACCAATGATTGTGCCGTCGTACGAATATTCCCCGACAAAAAGAATATTCTCCGACCAAACGAATATTTTATAACAACTTGCTTACTTTGCAAAATTTATAAATATTACCCACAACTATAACATTATATCAAATTAACTCCATAATATTCAAAAATGATATTTATAGAAAATTCATCTTTATTTATAAAAATTGGGGTCTTACAGAAATAGTAGCAGGTAAAGCCATCAGGTTGCAGGTTAAGTCTGCTTCGGCGTACTAACATTTTCCTATAAATAGAGGGCTAAGTTAGAATTGAAAATCACACCAGAAACAAGTTTTCTCTCTTTCTCTTTCTAGATTATTGAGTGTATTTTTGTGAGTATTTAGATACTTTGTGAGTTTCTATTCATCAGTGCAAGTTTCCTTCAACCTTATACTGATATTCCGATCAGAAGTACTGATATTTTGAGGTAAGGGGTGTTATATTATTCTTAAAATGGTATTTTCTTCAATATCATTATACCGAAATGTTGGTATGAACTTTTTATCAAATTTAAAACTTTTTGTGTCGGGGTTACTATTCACGTATACGTTACTATTCACGTATATGACACTATTCACGAATACGACACTATTCACCGAAAAATGAAATTTTCTTTTTTTTTGTCCAAGTTGTCTATTATGGTTACTATCTTTGATTGTATCCATGTTTTGATCTATATTTTTGAATTCTGCTTCAAAATTGGTTTTTATAGAGTATTATTGAACTTGGATAAACTGTAATACGAATCCCTAGTATTTGTTCTTTTATCTCACTGGATTCGTTTTCTTTAAAATATTTTTATCATCCACAGTCCTAAATGATGATACTACCGAATATCTTTGGCATGTAGTACACAAATGTATAATTACTTGATGAATATCTTTGGCCTATAGTGCAAAGATGAACAAGTGTTGAGATGAACATGACCAACTGATGATACAAATGAATATCTTTGGCTTGTAGTGCAAAGATGAATATTTGATTCAAGATGTATATTGATTGATGTAACATGGATAAAATATTGATGATGGATTTTTAAATCTTAGAAGATTGTAGAATTCTTTCTCTACTTGACTCTTCTAATAGATTGTTGTTTCCGCTGCAGTTGTTGATCTAAAACTTGTATTTTCCCTGTTGAAGACTAACGATAATTTGTTGTATATTATCTTAGTCATAATATTACTTACTGGGCTAGTTGAGCTAACCATTTTTGTTCAATTTTCTTCTCATGAGGAGATAGTATAGCAGGAACTAGCCGGGGTATGGAGTGACGGTTTTAGAAAGTTGTTTAGCAGTCCTCACTATTTTTATAAAATAGTGTATCAATAATTGTAATGAGAACTCAATTCAGTTTACTCTTGTCGAAAATAAGCTCAATTCAATTTGTAGCTTTCATTCCATTATTAGTTTCACCAAAAAACCAAGAGCAATTGATAAAGATTTGAAGTAGTTTAGAGGGAAGAAAAATATATGGAATGGGTCGGATAACATGTGACGCCCCCAAAATAAGGTATACATCACCCATCTTGGGTCGTCAGATACATTGTATAGAATACAAATACAACTGTCGTGTACAATACGACAAAACATAAACTGTGAGTTTGAATACAAATATTATCTTCTAAAGAGTATTCATACTCAAAAGGAGTTCTCATTACGTTTATTAACACACTATTACATAGAATAGTGAGGACTACTAACTAATACTATCATTCGGACCATCACTCCGTTCTCCGATTTGCCCCAGCTACGTTCTCATTTCCTGAAGAGAACAGTGAAAGAAAAGGTGAGCTCAACTAGCCCAGTAAGAAATATTATGACTAAGATAATGCAAAATAAATTATCATTAGCCTCCAACAATGTTAAACTGATAAAATATAATAGACATCAAGTTTAACTGCAGCGGAACAAGCAATCCATTAAAAGAGTCAAGTAGAAAATAAATTCTACTATCTTTTATGATTTAAAAGGTCTTTCAACACTGTTATCGCTGGGACTCAGCTTAATAAAATAATCCACATCATCGAATCACCCCTGCACTACGGCCAAGGATATTCGTGTATTCATTAATGGTCATGATCATGCCAACAACTGTCCATCAACGCACTACGGGCCAATGAGGATTTTTACCACATCATTTGTAACATTACGGTCATGATTATACCGAATAATCCCTGGTCATAATCATACCAAGTCCATCTATGCACTACAGGCCACAGATGATTTTCAACATTTTATAAACATGAGGATGATGACAATGATATAAGAATTCAATAAAACAAGTTCAAGAATTAATTTATCCAAGAATTAACAACGTCCAAATTGTCAACATGATACTACTTTGTGGAGTAAAATTCAAGAATGCTTAGAAGAATATTTTCATGAAAAGATACTGGATGAAACGCAATTATCAAGGATATTCCATAAATTTTATGGAGTATAGAAGTCAAAACTTATCCAACTGAGTATAATAAAGAATGGAATAACAAAAGAAATCACTATGCATGCGATAGACCGCATAGACAGGTTATTCCAACAGAATAATAAATAATAGAACCAGGTCCGGCGTAAACGCACAGACAGGATATTCCGACAGAATAATAATAAAAACGGAACCAGGTCCGGTGTAAAACACACAGACAGGATGTTCCAACAGAATAATAATAAAAACGGAACCAGGTCCGGTGTAAAACACACAGACAGGATGTTCCAACAGAATAATAGAAGAATGTCACCAAGTATAGGGTAGACCGCGTATACAAGTTATTCCAACAGAATAATAAGAAATGGAATAACAACAGTTCTCTTCATGAATAAAAAAGAATAACACCCCTTACCATTTTAAAGAAGAGCTGAAATAAGGAAGTAGTTAAGTAGTAGAATACTCTTCTTCTATCTCTCTATAGTTTCTCTCTATAGTTTCTCTCTCTAGAGTTCAGTGAATTCGTAAGAAATAATGAAGGAATGAGCTGCTATTTATAGAAAAATAGAATGCATAGTAAATAATCCATGAACGGTCCAGATTGATTACTTTAATCTGACGGTCCATATTTAAAGAAAAATATTTTAAATAAAATATAATATATTCTATTTATAGAATAACTTTAATAAAGTATTTTGTTTTATATAAAAAGATGTTTCTGTTTTATTACATTAATAATACGAATAAAACAAAACGTCATTATCGCTAAATAATTCATATTATTAACTGACAATAATAGAATCAAACTGAGTGACTTCTCACATAAGCATTAATAATCAATACCGTGTGCTACTATGCAACCACACGTATTACTGTACTTTTACTACCGAGTAGTTCAACAGTAACAATGGTAAAACTTCTGCCGTTATTTTTAATAATATATTTTTGTCGTTTTCTCAATCCGAAAATAATTCCGTTGTGGGGTCCACCAATGATTGTGCCGTTGTACGAATATTCCCTGTTAAAACGAATATTCCCCGACCAATCGAATATTATATAACAACTTGCGTACTTTGCAAAATTTATAAATATTACCCACAACTATAACATTATATCAAATTAACTCCATAATATTCAAAAATGATATTTATAGAAAATTCATCTTTATTTATAAAAGTTGGGGTCTTACAACCTCCCCTTCTTATGAAATTTCGCCCTCGAAATTAGGGTACGTACCTGGTATGTCGAAGAGGTAAGGATACCTTGATTTCATTTTAGATTCTAACTCCCAAGTCATTTCCTCAACATCGTGGTTTCTCCACAAAACTTTGACTTGAGGTATAACCTTGGAGCGTAGAATATGTTCCTTCTTATCCAAGATTTGAACAGGAACTTCTTCATACGTCAAATCCTCCGCTATTTCGTCCGGTTCTAACTCAATAATGTGGTTCGGGTCTTCCACATATTTGCGTAACATGGATATGTGAAAAACATTATGAACACGAGACATACTTGGCGGTAAAGCGAGTCTATAAGCCACAGTTCCTACTCGATCGAGGATTAAAAATGGACCGATGAATCGAGGATTTAGCTTTCCTCTCTTTCCAAATCTCGTAACTCCTTTCCATGGAGCAACACGTAAGAACACATGATCTCCTACATCAAATTCCACGTCCTTTCGATGAAGATCAGCATAACTCTTTTGTCGATCTTGTGAGGTTTTTATACGTTGTCGGATCGTTTGAATCTTTTCTGTAGTCATACGTACCAACTCCGGTCCCAACAACGTTGCTTCACCCACCTCATCCCAGCATACTGGAGAACGACATTTTCTTCCATACAATGCTTCGAATGGAGCCATGCCAATACTTGCTTGATAACTGTTGTTGTAGGAAAACTCCACCAATGGTAAGAACTTGTCCCAACTTCCCTTGAAGTCAAAGACACAGAGTCTTAATAGATCTTCAAGAGTTTGAATAGTCCTCTCTGATTGTCCGTCCGTCTGAGGATGATATGCTGAACTAAATCGTAAATCCGTGCCCATAGCTTTTTGTAAACTAACCCAAAATCGTGAAGTGAATCTTTGGTCTCGATCAGAAACTATGGATACTGGCATACCATGCAGTCTTACAATCTCGTTTATGTACATACGAGCAAGACGTTCAAGTGTATAAGTTTCTCGTATCGGTAAGAAATGAGCAGACTTGGTCAATCTATCAACAATGACCCAAATCGCATCAATACCTTGAGAAACCCTAGGAAGACCGGTAACAAAATCCATGGTAATGTGCTCCCACTTCCATTCTGGAATTTCAAGTGGTTGCAATGGACCTTTTGGTACTTGATGCTCCGCTTTGACTCGTTGACAAGTTAGACACCTTGAGATAAACAACGCTATCTCTCTCTTCATATTGCTCCACCAAAATGTATGACGAAGATCATGATACATTTTGGTACTTCCAGGATGGATTGCAAACGGTGTGTTGTGCGCCTCCATCATGATTTCATACTTTAAATCAGGGTTGTTAGGAACACAAAGTCTGGAGTTGACTCGAAGTATTCCTTCTTCATCGATTCTTGCTTCCGGCATAGCACCTTCTTGCACTTTCTTCTCATACGCATCAGCTCCAGGTCTGTAGCTTGAGCAGCTTTAACTTTATCGATTAAAGTCGGTTCTACTCGTATATTCGCCATCATCACATGGGTCCCTGGAGTCTTTAACTCTATCTCCATCCTTTGCAAATCACACAAAATGGGCCTTTGTGTTGACAATATCGCACTCGTACTTGCATATGATCTTCTACTCAATGCGTCAGCTACCACGTTCGCTTTTCCAGGATGGTATTGAATGGTATGATCATAATCTTTCAACAGTTCAAGCCAACGTCGTTGTCGCATGTTGAGTTCCTTTTGAGTGAAGAAATATTTGAGGCTTTTATGATCCGTAAAGATCTCCACCTTCTCCCAATACAAGTAATGCCTCCAAATTTTAAGTGCAAAGACAACAGCTGCCAACTCTAGATCATGAGTAGGATAATTCCTCTCATATTCCTTGAGTTGTCTTGATGCATAGGCTATGACTTTTCCATGTTGCATGAGAACGCATCCCAACCCTTTGCTCGAAGCATCACTGTAGATGACAAATCCCTCCGAGCCAGATGGTATTGTTAGAACAGGTGCTGAAATGAGTCTCCTCTTGAGTTCTTGAAAACTCTGCTCACATTCTTCGCTCCAACCGAACTTTGTATCTTTCCGAGTCAGCTGAGTTAATGGAGTAGCGATTCGAGAAAATCCTTCCACGAATCTCCGATAATAACCAGCTAAACCAAAAAAGCTACGTACTTCGGTCACTGATTTAGGTTGCTCCCAGCTTTGAATAGCTTCAATCTTTGCCGGGTCAACCGATATTCCACGACTTGATACTACGTGCCCAAGGAATGCTACCTCCTCCAGCCAGAACTCGCATTTCTTCAACTTGGCATAAAGCTTGTATTCACGAAGCTTTTGGAGTACCAGCCTCAAGTGTTGCTCATGATCTTCACGACTTTTGGAATAAATAAGGATGTCATCAATAAAGACGACCACAAAGTGATCCAAATATTCCTTGAATACCCGGTTCATCATATCCATGAAGGCAGCAGGAGCATTAGTCAATCCAAAGGACATGACTAGGAATTCATAATGCCCGTACCGAGTTCTGAAAGCCGTCTTTGGAATATCCTCAGTTCTAACCTTCAGCTGATGATATCCAGAACGAAGATCGATCTTTGAAAAGAATTGTGCTCCTTGCAACTGGTCAAACAGGTCATCAATACGTGGCAATGGGTACCTATTTTTGATGGTGACATGATTCAACTCCCGATAATCAATACAAAGTCGCATACTTCCATCTTTCTTCTTCACGAATAGAACAGGAGCACCCCAAGGAGAAGTACTAGGACGAATAAAGCCAATGTCTAACAATTCCTGCAGTTGGATCTTTAACTCCTGAAGTTCAATAGGAGCCATTCGATATGGGGCTTTGGAAATGGGTTTTGTACCGGGTTCAAGGTCGATACAAAATTCAATTTCACGCTCTGGGGGTAGGCCAGGAAGTTCTTCAGGGAATACGTCAGAGAATTTATTAACAATAGAAATATCATTCAAAACTGACGTATTTTTGTTTAGATCCGTGACATGAGCTAAGAAAGCTTGACATCCATTTTTCAATAAACGAATAGCTTTATGGCTTGAGATGACAGCGATTGATTTTAATGGTTTGGTTGCTTGAATTCGCATAATAGGTCGATTAGGAATATGAAAGCTAACAACCTTACGAAAATAATCAATTTTTGCATGATGAGTAGTTAACCAATCAATCCCTAGAATCACGTCAAATGCAAGTATTTTTAATGAAATAAGATCGACAGGTAATGTGTGGGTACCAACTTGAACCAAACAAGACTTATAAATCGTGGATGTAATGAAGGTTTCTCCCAATGGAGTTTCAACAGATAAATCAAAGTCTAATTTCTCCGGAGTCAAATTTAATCGATGAGCGCAAGTAGGAGAAATAAAAGAATGGGTAGAACCGGTATCAAATAAAGTATAGACTTCGTTAGAGTTTATGATAAGCTTACCCGTGATGACCTCATTCGGGTTCCTTGCTTTCTGGGAGGTCACAACAAACGCTCTCCCTTGCACTACCGGTTTTGACTTTTCTGGGACGGCCTTTGGTGTCTCCATCTTGGCTGAACTTGTTTTTGGTAAACGACAAAATCGAGCTAAATGACCTTCTCTTCCACAATTATAACATGCTTTAGACGGCATCGCGCAGTTTGGACTGATGTGCCCCTCCCCTCCGCATTTGAAACATATGATAGGTGGTCGTTCTCCTTCCTTAACAACGGGTGCTGGTGCTGACGTCTTTCCATCATTGTTGAATCTCCTCTTCTTGAAATGACCATTCTTATTGTTTTGGCCCTGATTACCACCGAAGTGGTTACCATTTCTGGCCTGTTGATTCCCTCCACGCTTGTTGTCACCGCTTCGATGACTGCTCTCACTGGTATTATCATTTTGTCGACTGCTCTCTTTTGGTTGCGTTGACTCGTTATCGCGCTCCACTAACTGAGCCCTATTCACAACATCTGAATACAAACACAGTTTATGAGAAATAAGATGTTGACGTATCTCAGGTTTCAAACCTCGTAAAAACATTCGCGTCATTCGCTCTTCATTATCCACCAAGTGGGACGCAAACCGGGACAACTCAGCAAATTTAGCCTCATACTGCGACACGGTCATATTATTCTGCTCCAATTTGATGAACTCCACCTCCTTCATGTGACGAACACTTTCGGGAAAGTATTTGTCATTGAACAGCTCTTGGAACTTCTCCCAAGACATCTTCAGTGCGGCAGGTTGAGTACGTTTAATCGATTCCCACCAGTAATCTGCCTCTCCTCGCAACATAAAGGCGGCAAAAGGAACCTTTTGCTCCTCGGAGCATCCCAAGACATCAAATATCTTGGTAATCTGCTTTATCCATGTTTTCGCTATAAGTGGTTTTGGCTCTCCCTTAAACTCTGGTGGTCCCAGCTCCTTGAACTGTTTAGCGGTGACCGTCCGAGAGTTTTCAGTGTTTTCACCTATATTTTGGACAGGAGCCGCTCTCGCCTGCTGTTGCATGAACTGCATAAAGTTTCTGAACATTCCATCATTCATCATCTGGTCAGTGTTGTTGTTTGCATGAGGATTGTCACCTTCCTGATGCACATTATCCTGATTATTGATATGTGGTGAATCAACAGTCGTCTGTGCTCCATTGCTATTCTCAACATTCTCAGATGCCATTTTCAGATACTGCCACAAAATAAAAGTTAATTGATATGTCATATATTATCCTTATATTATGACCGACCAATTAAATACCATGCAAATAAACTTAGGTAGGTCATACTAGCGAAGGAATTCTCCGTCTCTCCCCTCCTAGTTCTATTCTCACATCTTAGCCAGGGATCATATCCCTAAGCTCTGATACCAACTGTGACGCCCCCAAAATTAGGTATACATCACCCATCTTGGGTCGTCAGATACATAGTATAGAATACAAATACAACTGTCGTGTACAATACGACAAAACATAAACTGTGAGTTTGAATACAAATATTATCTTCTAGAGAGTATTCATACTCAAAAGGAGTCCTCATTACATTTATTAACACACTATTACATAGAATAGTGAGGACTACTAACTAATACTATCATTCGGACCATCACTCCGTTCCCCGACTTGCCCCAGCTACGTTCTCATTTTCTGAAGAGAACAGTGAAAGAAAGGGTGAGCTCAACTAGCCCAGTAAGAAATATTATGACTAAGATAATGCAGAATAAATTATCATTAGCCTTCAACAATGTTAAACTGATAAAATATAATAGACATCAAGTTTAACTGCAGCGGAACAAGCAATCCATTAAAAGAGTCAAGTAGAAAATAAATTCTACTATCTTTTATGATTTAAAAGGTTTTTCAACACTGTTATCGCTGGGACTCAGCTTAATAAAATAATCCACATCATCGAATCACCCCTGCACTACGGCCAAGGATATTCGTGTATTCATTAATGGTCATGATCATGCCAACAACTGTCCATCAACGCACTACGGGCCAATGAGGACTTTTACCACATCATTTGTAACATTACGGTCATGATTATACCGAATAATCCCTGGTCATAATCATACCAAGTCCATCTATGCACTATAGGCCACAGATGACTTTCAACATTTTATAAACATGAGGATGATGACAATGATATAAGAATTCAATAAAACAAGTTCAAGAATTAATTTATCCAAGAATTAACAACGTCCAAATTGTCAACATGATACTGCTTTGTGGAGTAAAATTCAAGAATGCTTAGAAGAATATTTTCATGAAAAGATACTGGATGAAACGCAATTATCAAGGATATTCCACAAATTTCATGGAGTATAGAAGTCAAAACTTAACCAACTGAGTATAATAAAGAATGAAATAACAAAAGAAATCACCATGCATGCGATAGACCGCACAGACAGGTTATTCCAACAGAATAATAAATAATGGAACCAGGTCCGGCGTAAACGCACAGACAGGATATTCCGACAGAATAATAAATAATGAAACCAGGTCCGGCGTAAACGCACAGACAGGATATTCCGACAGAATAATAATAAAAACGGAACCAGGTCCGGTGTAAAACACACAGACAGGATGTTCCAACAGAATAATAATAAAAACGGAACCAGGTCCGGTGTAAAACATACAGACAGGATGTTCCAACAGAATAATAGAAGAATGTCACCAAGTATAGGGTAGACCGCGTATACAGGTTATTCCAACAGAATAATAAGAAATGGAATAACAACAGTTCTCTTCATGAATAAGAAAGAATAACACCCCTTACCGTTTTAAAGAATAGCTGAAATAAGGAAGTAGTTAAGTAGCAGAATACTCTTCTTCTCTCTCTCTATAGTTTCTCTCTCTAGAGTTCAGTGAATTCGTAAGAAATAATGAAGGAATGAGCTGCTATTTATAGAAAAATAGAATGCATAGTAACTAATCCATGAACGGTCCAGATTGATTACTTTAATCTGACGGTCCATATTTAAAGAAAAATCTTTTAAATAAAATATAATATATTCTATTTATAGAATAACTTTAATAAAGTATTTTGTTTTATATAAAAAGATGTTTCTGTTTTATTACGTTAATAATACGAATAAAACAAAACGTCATTATCGCTAAATAATTCATATTATTAACTGACAATAATGGAATCAAACTGAGTGACTTCTCACATAAGTATTAATAATCAATACCGTGTGCTACTATGCAACCACACGTATTACTGTACTTTTACTACCGAGTAGTTCAACAGTAACAATGGTAAACTTCCGCCGTTATTTTTAATAAAATATTTTTGTCGTTTTCTCAATCCGACAATAATTCCGTTGTGGGGTCCACCAATGATTGTGTCGTTGTACGAATATTCCCTGTTAAAACGAATATTCTCCGACCAATCAAATATTATATAACAACTTGCGTACTTTGTAAAATTTATAAATATTACCCACAACTATAACATTATATCAAATTAACTCCATAATATTCAAAAATGATATTTATAGAAAATTCATCTTTATTTATAAAAGTTGGGGTCTTACATAACAATTAACAGGGGACACGTGATGTGAAGGAACATGATTTATGAAGATTGAGTTGAACTATTAAGATATATAAATATTAAATATTTGTCAAAAAATCTACCCGAACTAGAGCCCACCCTAACCCATAGATGGCTCCGCCCTTGGTGCTACCATACCACTCCCTGTAATGTTTGTGTAGAACCTTCACCAAAAGAATATCTCTCTAACAGAGTCGTCAAAAATATACACAAACAAAATTCTATACGTATCAACGTTCTATTATTCAATTAACCAACTTATTAAAAACAAAAATAAACTTTCGGCTCATTTTTTCCCATAGCTCTTCTTATTCAGCGTTAATGGTAGATAAAATGTCCCAATCTACATTTAATAAAGGAGAAGATCCATATTATGCAGGCATGTAAGCTTAGCTAACAAAAGGCAATTCATTTTCCTCCCTTTCTCTCCTTCCTCCTCTTTTCCCTGTTCTCTTCTTTCTCTATCTCTATATATTCCTACAAAACTACGTAGACATTTCCCTCCCCATAATGCCGATGGAAGTGATGATACCGTCAACGGCCGGCGGAGAGTTCAACTTTGACAGCGCATGCACTTCTCCGTACGTGAGTGCCCCTTCAAGTCCCCCACGCTTAGGCAACTACTTCTTCAGCGCCCCAACCAGCCCCACACGCGCCGCCACCTTTTACCGCGATTTCACCGATCACTTTCCTCTCTCCGCCGACACCGAGACCGACACCGACACCGGCACCGGCCCTTCATCCACAATACCCTTTAATTGGGAAGAAAAACCCGGAACCCCAAAATCAAAACACAACACCCAGTACAATTATGAGCACGATGACGCCGATTTCGCCTTCGATTTCAGCAGGCAGCTGGAGAGACCTTCTCTCTCTGCCGACGAGCTTTTTGACGGCGGTAAAATCAAACCATTAAAACCACCACCAGGTTTTACTGAAACTCGAAACCGTAACGATTCGCCAAAATCCCCCAAAAACAGACTAAAAGAAGCCTTATCGCCCCTGCAGAAAATGAAAGATTTTGACCCATTCGCGGCAGCCATGGAAGAAACCCGGCGAGAAAATTCTAATGATCAATTGGAAGGGACCAATCAACGAGGGGGAGAGAAAACTTACAATTCATCAAATTCGAGTATTAGAGGAAAAGGGTCGAGGCCTTTATCGCCAGTAAATTCAAAACAGAGCTCCTTTGTAAATTCAAATTCAACCTCCACTTGGTACAGTAAATGGAAGCTCAAGGATTTACTGCTGTTCCGCAGCGCGTCGGAGGGTCACAAGGACAAATACGCCATACTGAAGAAGAATCAGAATGAAGATGTGAGGAATTCGAGTTTCCGGTCGACGGACAGTGGCGGATCTATGTCGAGCCGGAGGGGGAAGGGGCGGGTATCGGCGCACGAATGGCATTATACGGTGAACCGGGCGGCGGCGGAGGAGATGAGGAGGAAGACTTTCTTGCCGTACAAGAGTGGTTTATTGGGTTGCTTGGGGTTTAATATTCCTGTAGTTCATGAACTCTCCAAGGGATTTGGTTCAACAGTGTCACGTGAATGATTCAGATTTCTCATCTGCATCTCTCATTTTGTTATCTCTAGTTGATCCACATACATTTTGGAGTAAATTTCTGTGTTATATTTATTGATATTTGATACTTTTGATCATCTGAAATTCAATCACATTTGTCCAAACTAACACTTACTTGCTCATATTTTCAAGTGAAATTTCATTTGATTATTATGAAATTTATCGACTTTTGCAATCACTCTCTATACAAATTAAAAATATGTTGAGAAAGGTCGGAAGTTTAATGTGAGGTGTAATTTTTTTAAAATACTTGTTAAAATGTTCTAATATAAATAATGATCAAGATTTAATTTAGTCAAAAATATTACTCAGAAGGCCTTCATAAAGATTATAAAAAAATTTACTCAATATGGGACTTATAGAATTCCCTCCTACTTTGGTTCAATGTTGGCCCAAATAGATCAAGAACATGAGTATTTGATTCAAAGAAGAGAGACACAAGCAAGAAAGTGGGGTTGTGTTATAATTAAGCAATAGTGATGGATGTAGGGAAAATGAGGAGCTACCAACCTCACACCTTCATCATTATTACTAGCTTAGCTTTATCAAAAGCCATGTTATGTGTTTATTTATTACTACCATCAATTAGGACACTCACACCACATCAATTCATACTTGTAGTTGTAGTAATCATGACTACTTTTCCTTTAGAACCAACAGGGCAATAAAAGTACAGGAAGAGAATGCTGACATATATAAAATTTCGTTTGTGTGTTAATATTCTATTGATCAATTGATCAATTTATTTAAAAATAAAGATATAAACGAATAGAGAATTACTCGAATTCGACTCGAAATGATAAATTCGTACTCGAATTCGGCTCGAATTCGAATTATATTTAAAAAATCCTACTCAGATTCGACTCGACTCGAATATTTATTACTCGAATTCGATCCGACTCGACTCGAATATTTATTCAAACTACTCGCGAGCTTCAAATTTAAGCTCGAATTCGAATCTTTATATAATAACTAGTTTTATAATAAATACAATTATAAATTAAATTTGTTATTTTATTTAAAAATAAGAAAAATCACAATTAAAATTAAAAACAAAACAAAATAATAACTAATTATCTTAATTTGATTTAAATTTGTATATATTATAAAAGAATGTATCGAACATCTAATCGAATATGTATAACCGAATATGTATCGAATCACAATAAAAAATTCGGGTAGTTTGAATCTTAAACGAGTTGAGTATAACTTTATTCAGATTCTACTCATATTTTTATTCGAACTATTTTTAATGCTCAAATTTAAATAATATTATTAACGAATCTGAGTCTCACTCATATTTTTTAGAATCGACCACGAATCGATTCCGAACTGTATTAACTCGTTTACAGCCTTACCCAAAAATAAATTTCATCTTAACTATTTACGTTTATATGATATTGTTAACGCCAAGATCTTTGATGACGTCCCAATCACGTAAGACGCCCTAATCCTGCACAGAAAACACGATCAACACCAAAAGCTTGACGGCTGGACCGTCGGGGGATAGCTCCGGCGTGAGAGTCAATACAGGTGTTCAAGGTTTAACAATGGAAGGTGTAAAAAACGTCTAGTGTGTTGAGCTAGGTAGAAAGTGTATGCGTACCTTTTGTTAGGAGACCCCCTTGCTAGGTTATACTCTCATGCTCGGTTTTTTGTGCCACCAACCATAATCTGACACAGCCCCCTGCTTCTCTATGATCTCAGCCGTGTGCATGCAGGTTGTCACCTTTTTTGTACTATACCTGCCGCCGGCTGGATAAAATCCCATCCACATTAATGATATGCAGCCTTTTTGTCAACTGCTCTTCCTTTTCATCATTACAAGTCAAGGGTCTAGATATTAAAAGATTTAAGGGACCGGCCGCTTGACCCAGCCCATTATTAAGGAGATACAATAAAGGTAATATAAATGTTAAGCCCAATGACTATAAGACTTAATAGTAAAGGTTCACTAGGCTAATTAAATGGGGAGGCCCAATCCGCCCGGCTCAGTAGAGAAAATATCGTGACCCAACATTGCCCCCCAGTCTTTTATTAAACAGGATGTTTAATGAAAGAGTATAAATAGCATCGGGAAAGAGTATAAATGGCATCGGTCCAAGGCAAAAGGATTTATAATAAAGTCAATAAAGGCCCAAAATATAGCTTACCGAAGCCCATCTGATGAACATCAAATAACAACATAAATTAAGATCGGAAGTCCATTTAAAGAGCCTACTCCAGCCGAACATACAACAACAAATATTTCACCGCCTCTCGAACAATTCAGACCTTCGCCACAAAAACCATCCTAATCTGGATCCAGGCTCGAAGCTGTGGCGACACCGATGATCATTGGTTCGGCAATAATTCCATCATGGAACTGATGGGTGAAGGAGTGAAATATCAGACTAAAGGAAGTTGGTATTTGACCATCAGTTTGAACTGATTGATTAATATTGACCATCTGCAAGCAAACGCTATCTTCGGATACCTCCGTCTCAAATACAAAGAAGCCGAAGAGGATACCGAAGAGAATATCGCCCGAAGGGAGAAAGACATTCCGAAGTCTATGTTGGCAAAAGAAAGAAGCAACCTTGACATTGCTCTTCTCAACAATGAAGGACTTCGGAAGGATCTCGACAAGGTCAAAAAAGAGTTGGAGACGATCAAGGCCACACATCGGGTCATCACAGATATAAATGTCGACCTGTTTCCGAAGAATGAAATTTTGACGAAGAAGAATGAAGATCTAGCCGAGTCCAATCAGAGACTGGCGAAGCAAAATAACAATATCCACGCTAAAGAGGCAGGATATATAGCACTTCGTCAAAAGCTTTGAAGAGGGACTCCGATAACTTCGGGCCCTTGGGAACTTGGATCTGCCACTGACCGAAGATATTTGTAAGGAGATCCAAACAGAATACAGAAAACCCGCCAAGCTGAACGATGAGATCGTCCATATATATGCCAAATGATATGAAATCTGTCGAAGTAAAGGCAAGAAAAAGCTCGGGCCAATGTAGATCCATCTCTTCTAGACTCTTCAGATGGTGACGATGACAAGGACGAAGCCTGAAGATGACCTCTCCTCATCTTTAGCTATAGAACTTTCTGTAAAAATTCTAACTGGTTGTGAACAGTTAATATTAAAATATCAACTTCGTGCCTTATTACTTCTGAGTGAACATTTCTTGTTAATAATTGATCATCAATCAACTTGAAAACTGTTCAAGTGCCTCTTACCTTAAACCGTTAGTCAATAATCAAGCAAATTATATAACAGTTAAGAAAAATGACAATGTAATCCGAACTCAACACTTGAACAAAATAAAGTAATGCATACTTATCGTTACCGAAGTGTGAGACAGATCAGTCAATAAGGTGAATTCGGCTGATCCTCCTTGCACCATTAAGATCTTGTTTACCACTCGGGGTAGAACAAGTATATAAGGATCCAGGATTTCGGTGACCATTGCTTTACCACCCTTGGTAAATACAATATAGGATCCAGGATTTGACTACCACGCGGGGTATCAAATAAATTGGCTACCATCGAATGGCCAGCAAGTCCTACCATACCTCCTTACTTCGGTGACCATTGATTTACCACCCGTGGTAAAAACAATATAGGATCCAGGATTTGACTACCACGCGGGGTATCAAATAAATTGGCTACCATCGAATGGCCAGCGAGTCCTACCATACCTCCTTACTTCGGTGACCATTGATTTACCACCCGTGGTAAAAACAATATAGGATCCAGGATTTGACTACCACGCGGGGTATCAAATAAATTGGCTACCATCGAATGGCCAGCGAGTCCTACCATACCTCCTTACTTCATTGTGACCTTAGGGCAAAGACGAAGAGGACCAGTTGTGAAAAAGTGAATTTTTTGTGCTGAATCTGAACTTGACAGCCTGCCGCATTGATTGTCCGAAGTAGAATATTTGTCTACACCCAACATCCATGAGCTCTGCTTCTGCTAATTGGGACATAAACCTCCTCAAAGCTTCTTCTGAACGGCCCGGTCTTTTGCAGCTTTAGATGAATTTCTCCGAAGATAAGTACCCCCAGGGCGGTGTGCCCTCAGCGGATTCCCGTGAGTGTGATTTCTAGATCTATTTCGGTGGAGATTTTTGTCACTGTGGTGAGAATACTCGAGGCAGAATGCCTTATTTGTATTATAAGGTACTCTCTGGATCAACTTATTCGTCTGCTGCAACCATAATCCCGAGAACCGATATAGTGAGGTACCATCTTTGGATGCTCAGGAGTATGGTTCCTTGGTCTTTTTCGATCATGAGGATCATCTTGAGACATGCCTTCAAAGTGTATAGACTGCTTTACTACGTCTTTCAGACTGGACATAATTGGACGCCTCGTCCTTCAGCTCTGTCATCCGAAGCATCTGCTCCAGCTCTGGCATCCAAAGGATCTGCACCAACTCTGCCAACCGAAGGATCTGCACCAACTTTGCCATCCGAGGGATCTGCACCGAGTTTTCCATCCGAAGGACCTGCTCCAGCTCTGCCAACCGAAGGATCTGCACCAACTTTGCCATCCGAAGGACCTGCTTCGGCTCTGCCATCCGAAGGACCTGCTTCGGCTCTGCCATCCGAAGGACCTGCTTCGGCTCTGCCATCCGAAGCATCTGCATCAACTTTGCTATCCGAAGGATCTGCACCAACTCTGCCATCCGAAGGACCTGCTTCGGCTCTGCCATCCGAAGGACCTGCTTCGGCTCTGCCATCCGAAGCATCTGCATCAACTTTGTCATCCGAAGGACCTGCTCCAGTTCTGCCATCCGAAGGGCCTGCTTCGGCTCTGCCACCCGAAGGACCTGCTTCGGCTCTGCCATCCGAAGCATCTGCATCAACTTTGCTATCCGAAGGATCTGCACCAACTCTGCCATCCGAAGGACCTGCTTCGGCTCTGCCATCCGAAGGACCTGCTTCGGCTCTGCCATCCGAAGCATCTGCATCAACTTTGTCATCCGAAGGACCTGCTCCAGTTCTGCCATCCGAAGGATCTGCTTCGTCCGCCATCTTCACCAGCTTGGCAGCCTTGTCGTCCTGATCACTTCGGTGCCGAGTTCTAGGTGGGGTGCCTTCTACTCGCCTTCGGCCATGATCACGTTCCTTGTCAGCCGCAAAGACCAACCTCCTTCGGGCTTCACTACGGGCTCTCGAACGAGAACCCCCTGAATCACGCTTGAAAGCCATACTCTCAAGAGTATTTTTGAAAGGACCCAAATGATCCTTAACTGGAACACGAGGCAAGGGTGAACTTACAGCCATCGGTTGTCCCTCCGGTGTACTAGTTCTACTCCTCACCATTCTTTTCGACGTAGAACAAATGAAACTTTGTGATTGAAAGCTCTGAAACACTAGAACTAACCCCTCCTTCTAGCGCCAATGTTAACGCCAAGATCTTTGATGACGTCCCAATCACGTAAGACGCCCTAATCCTGCACAGAAAACACGATCAACACCAAAAGCTTGACGGCTGGACCGTCGGGGGATAGCTCCGGCGTGAGAGTCAATACAGGTGTTCAAGGTTTAACAATGGAAGGTGTAAAAAACGTCTAGTGTGTTGAGCTAGGTAGAAAGTGTATGCGTACCTTTTGTTAGGAGACCCCCTTGCTAGGTTATACTCTCATGCTCGGTTTTTTGTGCCACCAACCATAATCTGACACAGCCCCCTGCTTCTCTATGATCTCAGCCGTGTGCATGCAGGTTGTCACCTTTTTTGTACTATACCTGCCGCCGGCTGGATAAAATCCCATCCACATTAATGATATGCAGCCTTTTTGTCAACTGCTCTTCCTTTTCATCATTACAAGTCAAGGGTCTAGATATTAAAAGATTTAAGGGACCGGCCGCTTGACCCAGCCCATTATTAAGGAGATACAATAAAGGTAATATAAATGTTAAGCCCAATGACTATAAGACTTAATAGTAAAGGTTCACTAGGCTAATTAAATGGGGAGGCCCAATCCGCCCGGCTCAGTAGAGAAAATATCGTGACCCAACAGATATGATTATGGTATTAAAAGAATTTGTCTTTATGTACGATAATCATGTGAGGATATGATGATACTATATACATATAGTATTTGTTTAGGCTACTGTCCTTGATTGAATATTCATATATCGTACTTGTATAATTTCACAAAAATAATTATTATTATTTAATATATTTTTGGGTTAATTTGCGTAATTTTAATTTTTTCAATAAATATAAATTTATTTAGTTTTGATTAATATAATAATTAATATTATAAAATGAATAAAAAGAAATTACTAAATTCAAAAACATAACTAAAAATTTTAAATAAATACAGACTAAAATTTTATTTTAAAATTTCGTAATTTAAGTTGGATCAAAGTCAATATAGATACGAGTCTTTTTATGAAATTGAAATAGTAAAAAAAAACCACGGGGAACAAATGAAAGGGATGGGATGGGATTTGGGTTTGGGGGCTGGGGGCCATAGGAAGGAAGAGGAGTAATCGACAGCATTAGCCATCGCCGTCCATCACGTGCTTCCAAAGACTTTATCTTTCTTTTGAATTGAAGAAATAGAATGGAGATTAAAATTGGAATAAATTATTCTATGAACTCTCTTCTCCAAGACTCTCGTGGTTTTATAATAATAAAAAATTATTCATAAAACTTTAAACATAAAATTTTAAATACAAATATTAAATTTCAGTCGAAAATAATATTATAATCTGTAAAATGTATGACTATATATTACTATATCTCTATCTACTACAGAAGCATTTAGCAATATCTGTCCGCCTGTCCACGCCGGAATCTCTGACTATTTTCTTCATATATAGTAGTAGTAATGATCTGCGTGTTTATTGTACTACTAAACTAACAATATAAATAATAAATGCAAATAAATATAAATTGCACGTGCTGAGTAGTACTAACCCAATTTCAGAAAATTCATTGGTCTCCTAAATTCATCTCATCCATTTCGGGTAAATCATAAATCATGTTTTCCATGATTGTTCAGCGTTCAAACACCTGCATATAACGTTTTAATACCGCAATTTAGTTAAATACCCTCGATCCATTCATCAGAGTATATTATATTGATACTCCCATGAATGGATGGGTCGAGAGAGATAGGGGAATACAAGAAGTCTTTAGTAAACAGATGAGCGGCTATCTAACCATTCAATTGACTATCAAAATTCAAAGCCCAACAGGAAACCTAAAAGACTACCATCAGGCCTGTCCATCACTTAAACTCCCTATCCAAAATAAATTGGCCCTTACAATATTACTAACCCACTTATATGTATAATTGAGGATTTGAGTCGGGTCAAGCTTAATATTCCAAATTTGATTAAATTCCAATTTCAATTCTAAACTTTAAATTAAATGCTTTCTAAATTTTTTGAGAAAATAAAATGCACACTCTGTATTATTTTTTACATGAAAATGCACTCTCTATCTCTCGATCCTTCAATCCCTCATATTAATTATTTTTGTAATTTGGAAGTTTGAAAAAATATGTTTAATATTTCATATGCTTGTATTTTCTAGTGAATATTTAGTTGAAAAATAATGTATAGTATGCATATTATTTTTTATTTAAAAATATAGTGTGTATTTAATTTAAAATAAAGTTTAGAGGAAAAATCGAAAAATATAAGATGTATTTAATTTAAAATAAAATTTAAAAAATAAATCGATTTTAGAATTAAAGTTTAGAGAGCAAATTGATTTTAAATTTAAAGTTAAAGTTTAGAGTGCAAACTAGAATTTAGTTTTCAATTTTTCAAAAGTCGAATTTGAGTTGACTCGCTGGGTGAAGTAGGTCCCCCAATTCATCTTCCTCCTTTGATGAAAAGGTCTCGGAGTAACAACTGAGACCGAAGAAGAAGATCCGATCCGATCAGAAGGAGAAGCAAGAAAATGGATCAATCGTTTTTGATAATGCTTTCAAATCTCCTCCACCTCCAAAACCACCTAGATCCCACCACCTCCCTCCTCACCTCCACCGCCACCACCTCCGACACCTCCCCAACCTCCCTCCTCACCTCCACCTCCGCCGCCCCTCTCCTCTTCTTCACCATCGCCTCCGTCCTCTCTTACCTCACCACCACCGCCCCTTCCCAATCCTCCGCCGGAGAAAAGGATCAAAACCCAAAAGACCCATCTTCATCTTCCGCCAATTCCACCTCTCAATTCTCCATCTCCGCCTTCCGAGCCCTCTCCACGGAGCACATCTGGGCCATGGAAGCCCCTCTCCGTGACGCCCAATGGCGATCCCTTTACGGCCTCTCTTACCCTGTATTCACCACCGTCGTCGAAAAACTCAAACCCTACATCGCCCAATCAAATCTCTCTCTCCCTTCCGATTACGCCGTTGCAATGGTCCTCTCCCGCCTCTCTCTTGGGCTATCGTCTAAAACCCTGGCCAGCCGTTACTCCCTTGAACCCTACTTAATTTCCAAAATAACCAACATGGTCACTCGCCTCCTCGCCACCAAGCTCTACCCTGAATTCATCAAAATCCCCGTCTCCCGCCGCCGCCTCCATGAAACCACCCAAGCTTTTGAAGAATTAACCTCCCTCCCCAATATTTGTGGGGCAATTGACACCACCCCTGTCCAAATTCGCTCCAAAAATCTCCCTGGTACATTTGTTTCTAAGCACGGATTTCCCTCGGTTCTTTTACAGGTAGTTGCTGATCATAAAAAGATTTTCTGGGATGTTTGTGTAAAAGCCCCGGGTGGGTTTGATGATTCAACACATTTCCGAGATAGTTTGTTGTATAATAGATTGATTTCTGGGGATATTGTGTGGGATAAGGTTATGAATGTGAGGGGACACAATTTGAGGCCTTACATTGTTGGGGATTGGTGTTATCCTTTGTTGTCGTTTTTGTTGACCCCGTTTGGTTGGAACAGAACGGGGAATCCTGCTCAGAATGCCTTCGATGAGGCATTGATGAAGGGGAGGAAGAATGTGGAGGAAGCTATTGGGTTACTTAAGGGGAGGTGGAGGATTTTGCAGGACTTGAATGTGGATCTCAATCATGCCCCTCAGACGATTGTTGCTTGTTGTGTGTTGCATAATTTATGTCAGATTGCTAGGGAGCCTGAGCCGGAGCTGTGGAAGGTACCAGAGGAGAATGGAGAGGCTCCCAGAATTTTGGAAAATGAGAAATCTTACTACTATTTTGGGGAAAGCTTGAGGCAGGCATTGGCAGATGATTTATACCAAAGGCTTTCATCAAGATGAGATGGGTTTTAACACTTGTGCTTCTATGTAAGGATATACTTCTCCTTGTCAGTCTTGATTTAGAGGACAACTGACCTTGATCTTTACCTATAACTATCAGAATTAGATTTTGTTGTAGTTATATTCTATTGTAATGAATCTCTCTTGTAATTTAAGACACAAGTTTGAATGGTTTGGATGTAAGGTAGTCATGCATTGGAGAAAGCATCATTTACTCATCCATCTTCTGTCATATATTAAAACTAACTATTGATCATTTTTCACTGTGAAGTGTGATTGAAACTTGATTCTGTCCTTGATCAAAAAGAATAAATAACAAGAGTAAACACTTGATTGTAAGAGTTTAGCTTTGGTGGTTATAAACATGTTATGTACGTAACTTTTACAAAAGAGTGATGAAACGTTATGTTCAATTGATTTAAATGATATTAATATCTTTGAAAAGTTGGCACAAAGAGTTGTACTCTTGAGTATTTGTTTTATTTCTTATGGATACTCTCTTCTTGGAAAGGTGATGGGCAACTTAACCTTTTGAAGTGGATTCTTTTGAGATTTTATATCCTGTAGAGAAGGGTTCATTGTGTTGTTCCCCCCCCCCCCCCCCCCCCCCCCGCCCCACCCCACCTCTCTCTCTCTCTCTCTCTCTCTCTCTCTCTGTAGCTCTGGATGAGCAGCTTAATTGCCTTGTCAGTTGTGGCTCTCCATTTCTGCTCTAACTAAGAATAAGCTGAGGTACCTGTTCAGATGACTCCTTCCTGAGTTGCTTTCACCATTCAGGGAGTTGAGTTTCAGGTTTGAATAGCAAGAGTTGAAAAAAAAAAGTGACAGATAATGCCAAAGAGGTAATGGCGAGAACCCTTAGTAAGGTGTACAGAATTTTGAAGAACAGGGTAGTCTCAGAGTAAGACTAAGAGTAAGGGTGTTTAAGCTAAGTCGTTGCTGAAGTTTGATATGTTGGGAAGACTGCTTTCAACCGTTGAGAATTGACATTAATATGAGTGATCTTCAGTAAAATGCAGAATAAACTTGTGTCATGGACGACAATAGTAGACTGTCACTTAGAGAATTCTAAGCCATACCGTAAAGAAAGAATACATAGTGTGCTTTTAGGGATGACTAGTAACTGCATATTAGTTATGCGAAGAAATGTTTACTTGTTAAGTTGTTATATATTGCTCAGAGTATATCATGCCCTAGGTTTTCAAAATTAGTAGTGCTAGAGATCCTGCTTTATTTCTTATTGCAAAATTTGCATAATTACTAGCAGTGCTAGAGATCCTGCTTTATTTCTTATTGCAAAATTTGCATAATTACTAGCACTAGAAATCATGCGACACATTGCGGAATTGCCATTTTAAGCAAGGTAAGAGAAATAAAATAGCAATAAGCAACTTTATAAAATAGTGAGCATACAACCAACCTCAAAAACAAAAACCTAACCTAGTCCCAAAAACATGGGTATTACATGAACACCAAAGATCCAAACTTGAAAAATAACTGGAGCCTGGCAATCTGCTAGTGCAGTCATTCATTTCTTACTTCAAGGTCAATTATGAAGTTTTCACTATAACCACTTTTATCTTTATAGTGTCAAATGCCAATAAGCAACTTTATAGGCATCACATGATGATCCCTCATTTATCAAGGAATGCATTCGCAACATGGAGAAGAATTAGGGTTCAAGTTGGAAACATGTATACTAGAAATGAGCAGAAGGAGAGTCTACCATCCGTTTTTCACAAGGGAGGGGCGTTTTGGAGGATTAATAAAAAGCAGAAGCAATTGTTGGGAGAGAAGCAGACGGCATTTCAAATTCAGCACCAATTGTTGGGAGAGAAGCAGACGGCATTTCAAATTCAGCACCAAATTTTTAATGAAGATACACAAGATGAAAATGCAGATGGGTTTCAAATTCAGCACCAAAATTTTAATCCTGAACAAAAGGACTGGCAAACAGCACTTGCCGGAATCAACTTATGTACAACAAGCCTTGAAGACAAGCCGAGCACAATTGAATCTGGGAGATCATCTTCTCTTGATACTTCAATCCAAATCCTAGCAAATGTCAGAAGAACTTGTTTCCCATAAGGTTGCTACTGACAGAATTCATGAGACACTAGCAATACTAGCAAGGAGTTTGCAGCCAAAAAAATTCATTTCAAGAAACTTCATTCAGATCTTGTTTAATGCAGCCTCTGAGGATCATTTTGGGAGTTGAGAGTAAGCCAATAACTCTCCTGTTGCGCACTTGGAGTGCTATGCTTATTACATATAACAGGTCATCAGGAGGCTGATTAGCACAATTATCTTGACTCGTTAGAAAAGAAAGTGATCAAACTGCATTGTAATATCACCTCACAAGTTTCTCGTGGGAAAAGAAACGAGGCAAATGCGGACTTCTCTCAACTTTGTTCACCTTGTGCACACTATCTTTTCTTTGCACATAAACATATGCTCAATGATCTTTTGAGAAAAATACAATTCGTCATACAGTTTATCTCTAAGCATAGGTAGTTTTTCCGCTATTAGGAAGAAGACCATCCCTGGCCATTTCACTTAGAACATTAAATACCGCATCCAAGTTCCCTTCTTTGTGGTTGATCTCAACAAGGAGTTTAGCAAGCTCAGCATCAGTAAGCCGACAGCTTCTCATTGTGTTTTCTATAACTTGATTCAACTCCTCACTTAGCTCATTTTTCCGAAGGTCTTTGATGAGTGCAATTACAGTTGCAGTATGAGGAACGAATCCATGATGCACCATTTCCTGGTACAGATTATAGGCTTTGTGCAAATTGCCACCCCTACAATGGCCATGTATCATAACATTATAAACTGCTTCACTAGGCCTTTTATCATTCTGAAGCATTGATTCAAAAACTCGATCGGCTTCTTTCATCAAGCCCTTCATACAGAAACCCTTTATAAGTGCTATGGCACTCTTAACTTCAATGTTACTAGAGTTTTCAATTAGTGTGTTATATGTGACATCAGCAGGAACAGAGTCTTCATAATACAATTTGAATAGAAGCTGTTTTGCCTCCCTTGTACGAGCTTGTTTGCTAAGCCCATTGATTAGCACACTGTAAGTAACAACATCCGGAAGCAAACCCTTGTTGATCATTTCGTCATGCAGATAAAGAGCACTGTTGATATTTCCTTCAATACAGTAACCATTTATTAATGTAGTGTATGTACATTCATCAGGCGGCAAACCTTTTGCTATCATCTCTTGGAATAGATCACAAGCCTCAGCCTGTCTCCTCTGCTCGCAAAGACCTTGAATCAGTGACGAGTAGGTGATAGTATCTGGTAAAACTCCCTTTTTAACCATCTCACGATTTATCTGAAATGCCTTGTCCAGATCATGATTTCTGCAAAACCCAGATATAAGTGTACTATAACTTACAACATCTGGGGCTATCCCCTTCTCAATCATATCTCGAAGCACTCCCAAAGCATCTTCCATCCTCCCCGATATGCAGAGTCCATTGATTAATGCATTGTAGGTCACAATGGAAGGAGCAAAACCATTTCCAATCATTTCATCCAATACTCGATAAGCTTCATCCACACATCCCTGCTGAGAGAAACCATCAATTATTGTCGTATATGTTCTCTCATTCGGACGTAATCCTCTAATGAGCATCAGATCAAAGAATTCCACAGCTCGATGCAAGTTCCTAGCCTTACACATACTACTAATCAACGAGGTATACGTAACGACATTTGGTGAGAGACCATTCCTTATCATCTTTGCATGCAAAACTAGTGCTTGATGAAAATCACCAACTTTACAATACCCATTCACAAGCGTATTATATGTAACCTCATCAGGGACCAAACCCTTTCGACTCATCTCTTCAAGAATCTCACTTGTCTCCTTCATCCTCCCTTCTCGACACAACCCATTAATAATCACATTATATGAAATCAAATTTGGTTCCAAATTCTTCATAGTCAAAAATTTCATATATTTATATGCCTCATCGATCAACCCAATTTTACAATAAGCATTAATTAACGTATTATACGTAACCACATTCGGCAAACAACCTTTTTTCTCCATTTCATCAAAAAACCCTAAACCTTTATCAAAATCCCCAACCGCACAAAACCCACGAATCAATATATTATAAGTAAACACATTCGGCGAAATGCCAGTTTTGATCATAATATCCCAGTACAATTCTTCTGCTAATTCCATTGTTACATGATTATTAATTGCGGAATTCAGAACCCAGTTATACGACAATACACTGGGCATAAAGCCATGAGATTTAGCTAAATTTATAGTGTTCAAAGCTGCATCAATCATGTTCAAGTGAGAATAAGTTTTTACCATCAAATCGAAAACCGAAGAACTCGAATTGGAAGCATGGTATGAATCTTTCAGGCATTGAAAGACCCAATTCCCCCTATCGGCGACGGTAGCCTCAACGGCTACGTTTTCAGCTAGGGATTGAGCTGTTTTGTAGAGCTTGAATCTGGTGAGTATATGGAGAGTGAGACACTTACACTGCAGATCAAAAAACGGACGGTGACGAACCCAATTCAGGATTTTTAGGGTTAGGTTTTGGTCAAACTGGGACTGGAGGAGTAAATAGGAAGCGGATTGAGGAGTGAATTTGGAAGATAAAGAGTCGAGGTGTAATGGGTGGTGGCGTTTAAGGACGGCGATGGCTTTGTCAACGAGGACGATGTCGGGTGGAGAGGAGGGTGAATTTACGGGGAGGGGGAGGGGGAGGGGGAGGGGATGGGAGGTGTGAAAAGGTCTGTGGTGGGATTTAAGGAGGGGCATTTCGGGAATGCTGAAGTGGGGTTTTTCTGCAGGGAATGGGAACTTGCGGGGAAGAAAGGAATCATGAGCAGCTGAGCATAGATATGTAACTTTTGGAAGGGTTGGAAAGTGAAGCCATGGATAGACAAAATAAGAAGATTCACTGGTTTGGACCGAAAAACTATGGAGGGAAATAGATTAAAGCAGGGGTATATGAAGGAGGGAGGAACAGAGCTTGATTGCGTTAAGGAGTGAATTTTACTAAAAACTTGTTCAAAATTATGCCAACAAAATAATTTATGAGAATAATAGTTTACTTTTTGATTTAACATGGACAAGTTTTAGGGTTGTTTGTTAGAGGCATCTAAAATGGCATCTTAAATATTCAATAATATAATATAGTTGGTCATCTTTATAGATAATATTTGTTATGTAGATAATTTTATATTCTCGATAATAAGATATTCAGTAAAATGTCAAGATTTTTAGTAATCAAACCAAAAAATATATGGTAATATGAGAGTTGGAAAATTTTATTTAGATACAAATATAATTTATATTTAATAATTGAGACATAAATATCTTTATTAGTCACATAATATATTTTATAGTCCATTTCAAGGGCTCACCCCTTTATTTTACATATCATGCTCACCCCCTTTAGCGATGGACCAGGCAATAGTTCTGTCCGTCATTATATCAGAGAACCATCGTCTAAACTTTTAGCGACGGATAACATATAACGACGAATCGAACCTATAGCAACGAACCAAACTGTAAAACCCTAGATTTTATGAATAAATATTTAATTTTTCAAAATATTTTTTAAAATATTATGGTATGAATTTGAGATAATGTTATAGTTGTGGGCAATATTTATAAATTTTGCAAAGTATGCAAGTTGTTGTATTATATTTGATTGGTCGGGGAATATTCGTACGACGGCACAATTATTGGTGGACCCCACAACGGAATTATTGTCGGATTGAGAAAACGACAAAAATATTTTATGAAAATAACGGCGAAAGTTTTACCGTTAATACTGTTGAACTACTCGATAGTAAAAGTACAGTAATACATGTGGTTGCATAATAGCATACGGTATTGATTATTGAGGCTTACGTGATTAGTCACTCAGTTTGATTCAATTATTGTCAATTAATAATATGAATTATTTAGCGATAATGAAGTTTTGTTTTATTCGTATTGTAAGACCCCGAATTTTATGAAATAAAAGTATTCAATTTTTCTTATAATTACTATTTAGTAAATGGTTAAATTGATAAATGTTAAAGTTAAGGGTGATATATGAAATTTTTTTCGAAATACACAAGTGGTTATAAAATATTCATTGTTGTCGGGGAATATTCGCTTGGTCGTGGAATATTCTTACTGTCGGAGAATATTCGTACGACGGCGCAGTCTTGTGTGGGCCCCATAACGGAAAACGATTGGATGAAGAAAACGATAAAAAATGAGTTGTTTATAAATAACGGCGTAGTTGTTACCGTTAACACTGTTAGAATACCCGGTGGTTAAAATACAGTAATACGCGTTGTTGCACAGTAGCACACGGTATTGCACCAATTATTAATTTTTACGTAAGAAGGCATTACTCAATAATTGTTACAGTAATTACTGTTCAATATTGTATTTTATTGATTCAATAATTGCTGCGTTGATATTTTATATTACTGTTGTTTTAATAATTGTCACTACACAGTATTTTCTATTATCGGAGCAATAATTCATATTATCTGAATAATATTATTAGATAATATTATTGGCAATGTCTAGAAAGTTCTGTCTAAGGAGAGGTTTGGTCATCTAATTGCGCGCCAGTAAGGAAGAGATCCTTATTGGAAAGCCCCCTCTTTCCTGGGAACGGTCTGGTTGCCAGTACTGTGATTCTGTAATATTATTTGTGAATAATTAATTATTGATTTATATGATGAGGAAAATATTGATTTTATGTGGATATAGATGGAAAATTTTTTTAAATGTGACAATTGTTGAAAATTAATATTTTATCTTTTTCTGATAAGATAATTCATTTAAATATATTATTTTAATAATATATTAACGGTGATATTTTTACAATGAATGTGGGATATATGAGTATATGAGGAGGAAGAGTATTTTTGTGGCATTAAATGATTAACACATGTTTTGTGTGTTGGTGGACATAATTCTTGACCGAAAATTTATTATTGACTGTAAAATCGCCCGTTTGTGAATTTCGGTCAATTTCTGTTTGAAATTTAGAAAAACTTTCTTCTACAAAGTTGTAGAGAATTGAATTTCCTATAAAAACTCGCGAGATTTGAATTTTCTGATAAAAGGGCTATTTATTATGAATTATTGAAGTTCTGAAGTTCCGAAATAATTGATTTTTGGATGTTTTAATTATTTTTGTTTAGAAAAACGTTTTTTTTGTATTTTGTGGACATCATTAACATGTGTTATGGCTGAATTCAGATGGTCAAGGTGGGCTAAGGAAAATTTGTTAAATATATTATTATTATATTAAATTTTCTGCTTTGGTGTTCTAAGTATTTTCCTATAAATAGGGTGCTTAGGTTAGAATTGAAAATCACACCAGAAACTGAAGTTTTCTCTCTATTTCTCTCTCTATATTATCGAGTGTATTCTTGTGAGTTTTTTTTGATATCTTGAGTGTTGATATACGGTGCAAGTTCGTTCAGCGTTATTCCAGTCAGAAGTACTGCTCTTTTGAGGTAAGGGATTGTAAGGGATAGTAAGGGATGTTATTTCTTCTTAAATGATATTATTTTCTCCAATATCATTATGCCGAAGTATTGATCTGAACTTTTTATCAAATTTAGAACTTTTCATATCGGGGTTACTATTCATGAGTTACTATTCACGAGTTACTATTTATGAGTTACTATTCACGAGTTATTATTCATGAGTTACTATTCACGAGTTATTATTCATGAGTTACTATTCACGAGTTATTATTCATGAGTTACTATTCACGAGTTACTATTCACGAGTTACTATTCATGAGTTAATATTCATGGGTTACTATTCACGAGTTACTATTCATGACAAAATTGGTTTCTTTTTCTAACCAAATTATAGTTGATTTATGAATATTACTCTTGAGATTAAAACTATATGTTGATCATAATATTTTTTTTATCATATATAACATTTTTATAACCCTAATGATGATATTTCTCTTTGACTTGAGTGTAAAGATGGGTAGATTATTGGTATGATCATGACTAGGGTTCTCTTTGTCCAGTAGTGAAAAGTTGAATTGTGACTGGTATGATCATGACCATTGAATTTATAATTGAATATCTTTAGCTTAAGTGCAAAGGTGAAATGATCAACATGGTTATAATTATTGGTTATATAAATTCAGAAATGATTATATATTTCTTTGAGATAATAATATATTTGGCCTGTAGTGCAAATATGAACTATTGAGGAATATCTTTGGCCTGTAGTGCAAAGATGAGTTGTTGATGAATATCTTTGGCCCGTAGTGCAAAGATGACTTGTTGTTGAATATCTTTGGCCTGTAGTGCAAAGATGAGTTGTTGATGAATATCTTTGGCCCGTAGTGCAAAGATGACTTGTTGTTGAATATCTTTGGCATGTAGTGTAAAGATGAACTGTTGATGAATATCTTTGGCCCGTGATGCAAAGATGAATTTATTAGTATGATTATGAACAGGAACTGTGATTTGGTATAACCATGATCTTTGATGTTTCAGGTAAAGACAGGTGATGAAAATTATCTTCGTCTTGGATGCGAAATTTAGAATCACAATTATGATTATGAATTATTCATATGATTGTGGAAAGGAACTGTTGATTGATGTTACAGGGATAAAACATTGTTGGTGGACTTTTAACATGGAGAAGATAATAGACTTTATGGTCTATTAGACTCTTCTAATGGATTGCTCGTTCCGCTGCAACTATGGTTGAAAAGTTTTATCATCTACCATATGTTCTAAATTTCTGATTTATTACTGTTGAAGACTATTGATAATTTATCTTTAGTCATGATATTCTTTATTGGGCTAGTTGTGCTCACCCTTCTGTTTCACAATTCCTTTTAGGTAATAATAGTGTAGCTGGGTCGAGCGGGGGTCACAGGGGAATAGAACGGTGGTCATCATTTAGTAGTTATATTTGGTGAATCATCTAGGGTGAAGCGAACCCAACGTTGGAAGGGTGTTTTGCCACTATCATACAAGATGTCTAACGACACACAACCTCGTGTCATCATAAGACAAGATTGTGCTCATCCACTTGCTGAGTATATTTACGAGCACTACCTATATAATCTTGGTGTTTGTTTGAAGTATAATTCTCAATTAGAGACAGTGGAGATAATGATAAGTCAAGAGAAGACTCACCATTGAGAAGAATATGAAAGTAATCTTCTTATTTTTCTTTGGGGTCTATTGGGTCAACCAAGGATAATTCTGTGGCCATATGATATCTATCATAACCTAGAAGCATGGCCTCCCATGTACGAGGGTTTCCTTAAGCACTTCCCAAAGATTCTAATTTCTAAAACAGTTTTTGACTATACATTTATGTAATGTGTCATTGTGACGTGCTATCCAAGGTTGGGACATGAGTCACAGTTAGTATATGTTTGTACCCAAACTCATAGCATATGTGTTGTTGTATTTTGCACGATAATTGTTGTAATAAAGTTGTAGTTGTTATCTGTACCATGTATTTGGCGACTCAAAATGGGTTGGATGGAATGGACCTGTTTTGGGGACGTTACATTTAGTATCAGAGCTATAAGTAAAGAGCCCCGAGCCTCTCGCTGGTGACTTCCTGTTGATGGGGGATGCACCGAAGCCAGACTCTCCGTAGGGGACGCCGTTCTGCGGTGGCAAACTGATAGGTACCATTGTGAGGTGCTGTGGTTGAAGCACCATGAGAGTCACATTTGGTATCAGAGCTTAGGGATATGATCTCTGGCGGAGATCGGGGAATATGACTAGGAGGAGAGAGACGAGTAATGTGACGCCCCAAAAATAGGTATACAACACCCATTCTGAGTCGCCAAATACATGGTACAGAAAGCAAACTACAACTTCAATAATACAATTGTCATGCAAAATACGACAACACATACTGTGAGTTTAAATACAAATATTGTCTTCTAGACAATATCCACACTCAAATAAATCCTCATTACAATTATTCAAACACTATTTTACAGAAATAGTGAGAACTGCTAATACATCTTTCTAGAACCATCACTCCATACCCCGACTAGATCCTGCTATGTTCTCACCTCCTGAGAAGAAAAATGGAACAAAAAGGAAAAGGGTGAGCTCAACTAGCCCAGTAAAGAATATTATGACTAAGATAATATACAACAAATTATCGTTAGTCTTCAACAGGGAAAAATCTGATAAAATATAATCGACAACAAGTTTTAGATCAACAACTGCAGCGGAAACAGCAAACCATTAGAAGAGTCAAGTAGAGAAAGAATTCTACTATCTTCTAAGATTTAAAAGTCCATCATCAATATTTTATCCCTGTAACATCAATTAATAATCATCTTTAACCAAATATTCATCTTTGCACTACAGGCCAAAGATATTCATTTGTATCATCAGTCGGTCATGTTCATCTCAACACCTGTTCATCTTTGCACTACAGGCCAAAGATATTCATCAAGTAATTATACATCTTTGCACTACAGGCCAAAGATATTCAGTAATATCATCATTTAGGACTGAGGATGATGAAAAATATCTTAAAGAGAACGAATCCAGTGAGACAGAAGGACAAATAGTAGGGATTCGTATAACAGTTTATCCAAGATCAATAATACTTCATAATAATCAATTGTGAAGCAGAATTCAAAAATAAAGATCAAAACATGGATACAATCAAAGATAGTAACCATAATAGACATCTTGGACAAAAAGGGAAAATTTTATTTTTCGGTGAATAGTGCCGTATTCGTGAATAGTGCCGTATACGTGAATAGTGCCGTATACGTGAATAGTGCCGTATACGTGAATAGTAACCCCCGACACAAAAAGTTCCAAATTTGATAAAAACTCATATCAATATTTCAGCATAATGATATTGAAGAAAATAATATCATTTAAGAAGAAAATAATATCCCTTACCTCAAAATATCAGTACTTCTGGTCGGAATACCGGTATAAGGCTGAAAGAAACTTGCTCTGATGAATAGAAACTCTCAAAGTATCTAAATACTCACAAAATACACTCAATAATCTAGAGAGAGAAAGAGAGAAAACTTGTTTCTGGTGTGATTTTCAATTCTAACTTAGCCCTCTATTTATAGGAAAATTTTGGTAGGTTTGACCTGCAACCTGATGGCTTTACCTGCTACTATTCCCACCCACCACATTTGAAATATAATTCAGCACATTTCTTCACCAACCACAAGTGGGGCCCACCAATTCTAGAATTTTCCATCAAAATGATAAACTCCGAAAATTCAACAATTTCTGAACCAGTCATCTCGTAAAATTCATAATAAATCATACGTTCATTTTTAACGGTTCAAAATTTGTGGACATATACTCAACTTATATATGTATAACATATCCAAAAATTACCACGATCCAACGGTCGGATTAAAAATTATAACCCCCGCAAACTATCTCAAAAACCCTGATTTTTAATACCTCCATTCCGACAAAAATACTGACAAAAACCTCAACATTAACTCCTTCATTTTTAACCACAAAAATATATCCCTCATTTATATCCACATAAAATAAATATTTCCTTATCATATGAATCAATAATTAATTATTCACAAATAATATTACAGAATCACATTTATGACAACCAGGCCGTTCCCAGGAAAGAGGGGGCTTTCCAATAAGGATTTCTCCTTACTGGCGCGCAATTAGATGACCAAACCTCTCCTTAGACAGAACTTTCTAGACATTGCCAATAATGTTATCTAATAATATTATTCAAATAATATGAATTATTGATCTGATAAATGAAAATACTGTGCAGCAACAATTATTGAAACAACAATAATATAAAATATCAACGCAGCAATTATTGAATCAATAAAATAAAATATTGAATAATAACTACTGTAACAATTATTGAGTAGTGCCTTCTTACGTAAGAATCAATAATTGGTGCAATACCGTGTGCTACTGTATTTTAACCACCGGGTATTCCAACAGTATTAACGGTAACAACTACGCTTATACTTGTCGTTTTCTTCATCCAATCGCTTTCGTTATGGGGCCCACACAAGGCTGCGTCGTCGTACGAATATTCCCCGACAGCAAGAATATTCCACGACCAACCGAATATTCACCGACCAAAAATAAATATTTTATAACCACTTGCTTATTTTGCAAAATTTGCACATTTCACCCATAACCAAAGTATTATATCAAATTAACCCCTTATTATTCACAATAATATTTAGAGAAAATTTGATTTTATTCATTAATAAGTTGGGGTCTTACAACCTCCCCTCCTTATGAAATTTCGTCCTCGAAATTGACGTACGTACCTGATGTTTCAAAAAGGTGAGGATACCTCGCTTTCATTTCTGATTCCAACTCCCAGGTCATTTCTTCAATAGCATGGTTTCTCCACAAAACCTTAACTTGTGGTATAACCTTCGTGCGTAGGACATGCTCTTTCCTATCCAAGATCTTAACAGGTACCTCCTCGTACGTTAAATCTTCAGCTATCTCGTCTGGTTCTAACTCAATAATGTGGTTCGGGTCTTTAACATATTTACGAAGCATAGATATGTGAAAAACATTATGAACACGAGACATGCTTGGAGGTAATGCGAGTCTATATGCCACATTTCCTATTCGCTCAAGAATCTCAAATGGACCAACAAATCTTGGATTGAGCTTTCCTCTCTTCCCAAATCTTGTAACTCCCTTCCATGGTGCAACACGTAACAATACATGATCCCCAATATTAAATTCCACGTCCTTCCGATGAAGATCCGCATAACTCTTTTGTCGATCCTGTGCCGTTTGTATACGTTGTCGAATCGTTTGGATCTTCTCTGTAGTAATGCGTACCAATTCTGGTCCCAACAATGTTGCTTCACCCACCTCGTCCCAGCATACTGGAGAACGACATTTTCTTCCATACAACGCCTCAAATGGAGCCATACCTATGCTCGCCTGATAACTGTTGTTGTAGGAGAATTCCACCAATGGTAGGTACTTATCCCAACTCCCTTTGAGATCTAAGACACAAAGTCTTAATAGATCTTCAAGAGTTTGAATAGTCCTCTCTGATTGTCCGTCCGTTTGAGGATGGTATGCTGAACTGAATCGTAAATCCGTGCCCATAGCTTTCTGCAAGCTAACCCAAAATCGTGAAGTGAATCTTGGGTCACGATCCGAAACTATGGATACTGGCATGCCATGCAATCTCACAATCTCGTTCACGTACATACTAGCAAGACGTTCAAGGGAATAAGTCTCACGTATCGGCAAGAAATGAGCGGACTTGGTTAATCTATCAACAATAACCCAAATCGCATCTATGCCTTGAGAAACCTTGGGAAGACCTGTAACAAAATCCATAGTAATGTGTTCCCACTTCCATTTCGGAATCTCAAGTGGTTGCAATGGACCCTTTGGTACTTGATGCTCCGCTTTTACACGTTGACAAGTTAAACATCTCGAGATAAACTCCGCGATCTCTCTTTTCATATTGCTCCACCAAAATGTATGTCGAAGATCGTGATACATTTTGGTACTCCCAGGATGGATTGCAAACGGTGTGTTGTGTGCCTCCATCATTATTCTATGCTTCAAGTCAAAATCGTTAGGAACACAAAGTCTGGAGTTGACTCGAAGTATTCCTTCTTCATCGATTCTTGCTTCTGGAATAGCACCTTCTTGCACTTTCTTCTTCATACGCATCAGCTCTATATCCGTAGCTTGAGCAGCTTTAACTTTATCGATTAAAGTCGGTTCTACTCGTATATTTGATATCATCATGTGGGTACTTGGAGCCTTCATCTCTATCTCCATCCTTTGCAAGTCATACAAAATGGGCCTTTGTGTTAAAAACATTGCACTCGTACCCGCATATGATCTTCTACTCAATGCGTCAGCTACTACGTTTGCTTTTCCAGGATGGTATTGGATGGTATGATCGTAATCTTTCAACAGCTCAAGCCAACGTCGTTGCCGCATGTTGAGTTCCTTTTGGGTGAAGAAATATTTGAGGCTTTTATGATCTGTATAGATCTCCACTTTCTCCCCATACAGGTAGTGTCTCCAGATCTTCAACGCAAAAACGACTGCTGCCAACTCCAAATCATGAGTAGGATAATTCCTCTCATATTCTTTGAGTTGTCGTGAGGCATAGGCTATGACTTTCCCATGTTGCATGAGAACACATCCTAACCCTTTGCCTGAAGCATCGCTGTAGATAACAAATCCATCCGAACCAGATGGTATTGTCAGAACAGGTGCCGAAATGAGTCTCCTCTTGAGTTCTTGGAAACTCTTCTCGCATTCCTCACTCCATACGAATTTTGTATCTTTCCGAGTCAGCTGAGTTAACGGAGTAGCGATTCGAGAAAATCCTTCCACAAATCTCCGATAATAACCAGCTAAGCCCAGAAAGCTACGTACTTCGGTTACCGACTTCGGTTGCTCCCAACTTTGTATGGCTTCAATCTTCGCCGGGTCGACAGATACTCCATGTTTTGACACCACGTGCCCAAGGAATGCTACTTCCTCAAGCCAGAACTCGCATTTCTTCAGTTTGGCATATAGCTTGTTTTCACGAAGCCTTTGCAGTACCAGCTTCAAATGGCGCTCATGATCTTCACGGCTTTTGGAATAGATGAGGATGTCATCAATAAAGACAACAACGAACTGATCCAAATATTCTTTGAATACACGGTTCATCATATCCATGAAGGCAGCAGGAGCATTAGTCAATCCAAAAGACATTACTAAGAATTCATAATGCCCGTACCGAGTTCTGAAGGCAGTCTTTGGAATATCCTCAGTTTTAATCTTCAGCTGATGATATCCAGAACGAAGATCGATCTTTGAAAAGAATTGTGCTCCTTGCAACTGGTCAAACAGGTCATCAATGCGAGGTAGCGGATACCTATTCTTGATGGTGACATGGTTCAATTCTCGATAGTCAATACAAAGTCGCATACTCCCGTCTTTCTTCTTTACGAATAAAACAGGAGCACCCCAAGGAGACGTACTAGGACGAATAAAACCGATGTCCAACAACTCCTGTAGTTGGACTTTTAACTCCTGAAGTTCAATAGGAGCCATTCGATATGGGGTTTTAGAAATGGGCTTTGTACCGGGTTCAAGGTCAATAAAGAATTCAATTTCTCGTTCCGGGGGTAGACCGGGAAGTTCTTCAGGAAATACATCGGAAAATTCTCTAACAATAGAAATATTATTCAAATCTGACTTGTCTTTGTTCAAATCCATAACATGGGCTAAGAAAGCTTGACATCCGTTTTTCAATAAACGAATAGCTTTGTGGCTTGATATGACAGTGACTGATTTTAGTGGTTTAGTAGTTTGAATTCGTATGACAGGTTGGTTAGGAATATGAAAACTAACAACCTTACGAAAACAATCAATTTTAGCATGATGAGTGGTTAACCAATCAATTCCTAAAATCACATCAAAAGCAAGTATCTTTAAAGAGATAAGATCAACAGGTAATGTGATAGTGCCAACTTGGATCATGCAAGATTTATAAACTGTAGATGTAACGAAGGTTTCACCCAACGGAGTTTCAACAGATAAGTTAAAGTCCAATTTCTCCGGAGTCAAGTTTAAACGTTGAGCACAAGCAGGAGAGATAAAAGAATGGGTAGAACCGGTATCTAGTAAAGTATAAACTTCGCAAGAATTCAAGATTAGCTTACCCGTGATCACCTCGTTCGGGTTTCTCGCGTTTTGGCCAGTAACGACAAACGCCCTTCCAGGAACCGCTGATTTCGACTTATCCGGGATAACTTTTGGAGTCACCATCCCCGCTGAACTTGGTTTTGCTACAGAACACTCTCGAGCTATATGACCTTCCTTTCCACAGTTATAACATACCTTGGATTGTTGTGGGCAGTTTGGGCTGATATGTCCCTCTTTCCCACATTTGTAACATACGACCGGTGGTCGTTCTCCTCCCCTAGAAACAGTTGATGTTTGTGCTGACGTCTTCACGTTATCATTGTTGTACCTTCTCTTCTTGAAATCTCCTCCCGACTCGCTCCTTCTATTATCACGACCACGATTACCACCAGAGTGGTTACCGCTTTTGTCCGAATGTTTTCCTCCCTGCTGGTTTTCATTGCTTCGATGACTGCCGCCACCGGTATGACCCTGGTTGTGGTCCCTCGGTTGCACATACTCATTATCTCGCTCTAATAATTGAGCCCTGTTTACAACATCTGAATATAAAGAAAATTTATGAGAGATAAGATATTGCCGAATCTCGGGTTTTAGACCTCTCAGAAACATCCTTGTCATTCGTTCCTCATTTTCGACCAAATGAGGTGCAAACCTGGATAACTCTGCAAACTTCGCCTCGTACTGGGACACCGTCATGTTGTTTTGTTCCAGTCTAATAAACTCAACCTCCTTCATATGACGAATACTTTCAGGAAAGTACTTGTCATTGAACAGTTTTTGAAATGTTTCCCAGGACATGTTGAGTGCGTCAGGCTGGGTACGCTTCACAGACTCCCACCAGTAGTCTGCCTCACCGCGGAACATAAATGTGGCGAATGGAACCTTCTGTTCCTCCGTGCATCCCAAGACATCAAATATCTTGGTAATTTGCTTGACCCACGTTTCCGCCATGATCGGATCCGGCTTTCCCTTAAATTCTGGTGGTCCCAATTCTTTGAACTGCTTAGCTGTGACAAACCGCGCGTTGTTATCATTTCCACCCGTATTCTGCACACGAGTCTCCCTCGTCTGATTTTGCATGAACTGCAAAAAGCTCCTAAACATTCCATCATTCATCGTTTGCTCGGTAACGTTGTTTACAGGAGGAATATTGCCTTCCTGTTGCACGTTCCCCTGGGTAGTGATCAAAGGTGTCTCCACGGTCTGATTTACTCCATTATTAACGTTCTCAGCTGCCATTCTTAAATACTGCCATAAAACAAGGGTTAATAGTCATGTCATATATTATCCCTATACTCTGACCGACCAAATAAACACCAAATAAACTTAGTCAGGTCATACTAGCGAAGGAATTCCCCGTCTCTCCCCTCCTAGTTCTTGTCTCACATCTCAGCCAGGGATCATATCCCTAAGCTCTGATACCAACTGTGACGCCCCCAAAATAGGTATACAACACCCATTCTGAGTCGCCAAATACATGGTACAGAAAGCAAACTACAACTTCAATAATACAATTGTCGTGCAAAATACGACAACACATACTGTGAGTTTAAATACAAATATTGTCTTCTAGACAATATCCACACTCAAATAAATCCTCATTACAATTATTCAAACACTATTTTACAGAAATAGTGAGGACTGCTAATACATCTTTCTAGAACCATCACTCCATACCCCGACTAGATCCTGCTATGTTCTCACCTCCTGAGAAGAAAAATGGAACAAAAAGGAAAAGGGTGAGCTCAACTAGCCCAGTAAAGAATATTATGACTAAGATAATATACAACAAATTATCGTTAGTCTTCAACAGGGAAAAATCTGATAAAATATAATCGACAACAAGTTTTAGATCAACAACTGCAGCGGAAACAGCAAACCATTAGAAGAGTCAAGTAGAGAAAGAATTCTACTATCTTCTAAGATTTAAAAGTCCATCATCAATATTTTATCCCTGTAACATCAATTAATAATCATCTTTAACCAAATATTCATCTTTGCACTACAGGCCAAAGATATTCATTTGTATCATCAGTCGGTCATGTTCATCTCAACACCTGTTCATCTTTGCACTACAGGCCAAAGATATTCATCAAGTAATTATACATCTTTGCACTACAGGCCAAAGATATTCAGTAATATCATCATTTAGGACTGAGGATGATGAAAAATATCTTAAAGAGAACGAATCCAATGAGACAGAAGGACAAATAGTAGGGATTCGTATAACAGTTTATCCAAGATCAATAATACTTCATAATAATCAATTGTGAAGCAGAATTCAAAAATAAAGATCAAAACATGGATACAATCAAAGATAGTAACCATAATAGACATCTTGGACAAAAAGGGAAAATTTTATTTTTCGGTGAATAGTGCCGTATTCGTGAATAGTGCCGTATACGTGAATAGTGCCGTATACGTGAATAGTAACCCCCGACACAAAAAGTTCCAAATTTGATAAAAACTCATATCAATATTTCAGCATAATGATATTGAAGAAAATAATATCATTAAGAAGAAAATAATATCCCTTACCTCAAAATATCAGTACTTCTGGTCGGAATACCGGTATAAGGCTGAAAGAAACTTGCTCTGATGAATAGAAACTCTCAAAGTATCTAAATACTCACAAAATACACTCAATAATCTAGAGAGAGAAAGAGAGAAAACTTGTTTCTGGTGTGATTTTCAATTCTAACTTAGCCCTCTATTTATAGGAAAATTTTGGTAGGTTTGACCTGCAACCTGATGGCTTTACCTGCTACTATTCCCACCCACCACATTTGAAATATAATTCAGCACATTTCTTCACCAACCACAAGTGGGGCCCACCAATTCTAGAATTTTCCATCAAAATGATAAACTCCGAAAATTCAACAATTTCTGAACCAGTCATCTTGTAAAATTCATAATAAATCATACGTTCATTTTTAACGGTTCAAAATTTGTGGACATATACTCAACTTATATATGTATAACATATCCAAAAATTACCACGATCCAACGGTCGGATTAAAAATTATAACCCCCGCAAACTATCTCAAAAATCCTAATTTTTAATACCTCCATTCCGACAAAAATACTGACAAAAACCTCAACATTAACTCCTTCATTTTTAACCACAAAAATATATCCCTCATTTATATCCACATAAAATAAATATTTCCTTATCATATGAATCAATAATTAATTATTCACAAATAATATTACAGAATCACATTTATGACAACCAGGCCGTTCCCAGGAAAGAGGGGGCTTTCCAATAAGGATTTCTCCTTACTGGCGCGCAATTAGAGCATCTCCAGCAGCTAGACTATCTGATGGACTATATTTAGTCCATATGACATCAGTAAATGTCCTTTAGTCTTCCATCTTTCCAGCAGATGGACTATCCCGTGGACTATAATATAAAAAGATTAAAATAATCTATGAATTCAAAAAAAACTCCAATCTCCTTCCACTCTCCCATTTAAATATAATTAAAATTATAGTCCATGGACTATCAAGTTCCTAGATTTAGTCTTGTTGATGCTTCAAATATAGTCACAGACTATATTTAGTCTACCTGCTGGAGTTGGAAGATAAATCCTAGACTATATTTAGTCTAGGATTGTGCTGCTGGAGTTGCTCTTAGATGACCAAACCTCTCCTTAGACAGAACTTTCTAGACATTGCCAATAATGTTATCTAATAATATTATTCAAATAATATGAATTATTGATCTGATAAATGAAAATACTGTGCAGCAACAATTATTGAAACAACAATAATATAAAATATCAACGCAGCAATTATTGAATCAATAAAATAAAATATTGAATAATAACTACTGTAACAATTATTGAGTAGTGCCTTCTTACGTAAGAATCAATAATTGGTGCAATACCGTGTGCTACTGTATTTTAACCACCGGGTATTCTAACAGTATTAACGGTAACAACTACGCTTATACTTGTCGTTTTTTTCATCCAATCGCTTTCCGTTATAGGGCCCACACAAGGCTGCGTCGTCGTACGAATATTCCCCGACAGCAAGAATATTCCACGACCAACCGAATATTCACCGACCAAAAATAAATATTTTATAACCACTTGCTTATTTTGCAAAATTTGCACATTTCACCCATAACCAAAGTATTATATCAAATTAACCCCTTATTATTCACAATAATATTTAGAGAAAATTTGATTTTATTCATTAATAAGTTGGGGTCTTACAAGTAAATCCTTCGCTAGTGTGTCCTACCTAAGCTTATTTGTTGGTCAGTCATAATATCGGGATATTATGTGATATGTTAATTTGTTCAAATAACCTTTGTTTTGAAGCTGTATTCTGGAATGATATCTGAAATACAGGAGATGAGCAATGAAGAAATTATGATGACAGGAAAGATAGAATTTGAAATGAAAGTAAGGTATTCTCAACTCTTTGAAATATCAGGTACGTCAATTTCGAGGACGAAATTTCATAAGGAGGGGAGATTGTAAGACCCCGAATTTTATGAAATAAAAGTATTCAATTTTTCTTATAATTACTATTTAGTAAATGGTTAAATTGATAAATGTTAAAGTTAAGGGTGATATATGAAAATTTTTTCAAAATACACAAGTGGTTATAAAATATTCATTGTTGTCGGGGAATATTCGCTTGGTCGTGGAATATTCTTACTGTCGGAGAATATTCGTACGACGGCGCAGTCTTGTGTGGGCCCTATAACGGAAAGCGATTGGATGAAGAAAACGACAAAAAAAATGAGTTGTTTATAAATAACGGCGTAGTTGTTACCGTTAACACTGTTAGAATACCCGGTGGTTAAAATACAGTAATACGCGTTGTTGCACAGTAGCACACGGTATTGCACCAATTATTAATGTAAGACCCCAATTTTTATAAATAAAGATAAATTTTCTATAAATATCATTTTTGAATATTATGGAGTTAATTTGATATAATGTTATAGTTGTGGGTAATATTTATAAATTTTGCAAAGTAAGCAAGTTGTTATAAAATATTCGTTTGGTCGGAGAATATTCTTTTTGTCGGGGAATATTCGTACGACGGCACAATCATTGGTGGACCCCACAACGGAATTATTGTCGGATTGAGAAAACGACAGAATTATCTTTCTATAAAAATAACAGCTGAGGTGTTACCGTTAAAACCGTTAAAACTGTTGAACTACTCGGTAGTAAAAGTACAGTAATACGCGTGGTTGCATAGTAGCACACGGTATTGATTATTGATGCTTACGTGAGAAGTCACTCAGCTATACTCAATTATTGCTACAGTAATTGCTGCATCATATCTCTTAAATTATTGTCATAGTATCATCTGTATAATATGTTATATTATTGAGACGTTGTGGTAAGTTTGGTTATTTTATGGGGGGCCATATGTCATCATCTAAGAGTCTCTTCGTCAATAGTAATTACCGTCGTCAATAGTAATTACCGTCGTCAATAGTAATTACCGTCGTCAATAGTATTTACCTTAGTCAATAGTAATTACCTTCGTCAATAGTATTTACCTTGGTCAATAGTATTTACCTTGGTCAATAGTAATTACCTTCGGCAATAGTATTTACCTTGGTCAATAGTAATTACTTTCGTCAATAGTAGTTGTCCCTTCAATATTACCAAGAGTCATTTGACCCTTCGTTAAGACCAAGAGTCATTTGACCCTTCGTTAAGACCAAGAGCCACCCTCAGTTTTTCTATAAATAGAGGCCTAGGGCTTCATTATTTTTCACGAATTCATTCAAGCTATAGAGAGAGAAAGTATAGAGAGAATAAGAGAGAGAGAATAAAAGTATTCTGCTGCATCACTTTTCCAATATCCAGTTCTTTTAAGGTAGGGAATATTATTTCTTTTATATTCATGAAGAGAACTTCTGTTATTCCATTTGTTATTATTCTGTTGGAATAACCAGTATACGCGGTCTACCCTATACTTGGTGACATTCTTCTATTATTCTGTTGGAACATCCTGTCTGTGTGTTTTACACCGGACCTGGTTCCGTTTATTATTCTGTTGGAACATCCTGTCTGTGTGTTTTACACCGGACCTGGTTCCGTTTTATTATTATTCTGTTGGAATATCCTGTCTGTGTGTTTTACACCGGACCTGGTTCCATTATTTATTATTCTGTCGGAATATCCTGTCTGTGCGTTTACGCCGGACCTGGTTCCATTATTTATTATTCTATTGGAATAACCTGTCTGTGCGGTCTATCGCATGCATGGTGATTTCTTTTGTTATTCCATTCTTTATTGTACTCAGTTGGTTAAGTTTTGACTTCTATACTCCATGAAATTTGTGGAATATCCTTGATAGTTGCGTTTCATCCAGTATCTTTTCAAGAAAATATTCTTCTAAGCATTCTTGAATTTTACTCCACAATGCAGTATCATGTTGACAATTTGGACGTTGTTAATTCCTGGATAAATTAATTCTTGAACTTGTTTTATTGAATTCTTATATCATTGTCATCATCCTCATGTTTATAAAATGTTGAAAGTCATCTGTGGCCTGTATTGCATAGATGGACTTGGTATGATTATGACCAGGGATTATTCGGTATAATCATGACCGTAATGTTACAAATGATGTGGTAAAAGTCCTCATTGGCCCGTAGTGCATTGATGGACAGTTGTTGGCATGATCATGACCATTAATGAATACACGAATATCCTTGGCCGTAGTGCAGGGGTGATTCGATGATGTGGATTATTTTATTAAGCTGAGTCTCAGCGATTACAGTGTTGAAAAACTTTTTAAATCATAAAAGATAGTAGAGTTTATTTTCTACTTGACTCTTTTAATGGATTGCTTGTTCCGCTACAGTTAAACTTG
Source organism: Panax notoginseng (assembly GCA_016801055.1). Lineage (NCBI taxonomy): Eukaryota > Viridiplantae > Streptophyta > Magnoliopsida > Apiales > Araliaceae > Panax > Panax notoginseng. The sequence continues at coordinate 1,474,850 of CM029017.1, forward strand.
ATGTCTATTATATTTTATCAGTTTAACATTGTTGAAGGCTAATGATAATTTATTCTGCATTATCTTAGTCATAATATTTCTTACTGGGCTAGTTGAGCTCACCCTTTCTTTCACTGTTCTCTTCAGGAAATGAGAACGTAGCTGGGACAAGTCGGGGTACGGAGTGATGGTCCGAATGATAGTATTAGTTAGTAGTCCTCACTATTCTATGTAATGGTGTGTTAATAAATGTAATGAGGACTCCTTTTGAGTATGAATACTCTCTAGAAGATAATATTTGTATTCAAACTCACAGTTTATGTTTTGTCGTATTGTACACGACAGATGTATTAATCAGTTGTATTTGTATTCTGTACTATGTATCTGACGACCCAAGATGGGTGATGTATACCTAATTTTGGGGGCGTCACAATTAATTTTTACGTAAGAAGGCATTACTCAATAATTGTTACAGTAATTACTGTTCAATATTGTATTTTATTGATTCAATAATTGCTGCGTTGATATTTTATATTACTGTTGTTTTAATAATTGTCACTACACAGTATGTTCTATTATCGGAGCAATAATTCATATTATCTGAATAATATTATTAGATAATATTATTGGCAATGTCTAGAAAGTTCTGTCTAAGGAGAGGTTTGGTCATCTAATTGCGCGCCAGTAAGGAAGAGATCCTTATTGGAAAGCCCCCTCTTTCCTGGGAACGGTCTGGTTGCCAGTACTGTGATTCTGTAATATTATTTGTGAATAATTAATTATTGATTTATATGATGAGGAAAATATTGATTTTATGTGGATATAGATGGAAAAAAAATTTTAAATGTGACAATTGTTGAAAATTAATATTTTATCTTTTTCTGATAAAATAATTCATTTAAATATATTATTTTAATAATATATTAACGGTGATATTTTTACAATGAATGTGGGATATATGAGTATATGAGGAGGAAGAGTATTTTTGTGGCATTAAATGATTAACACATGTTTTGTGTGTTGGTGGACATAATTCTTGACCGAAAATTTATTATTGACTGTAAAATTGCCCGTTTGTGAATTTCGGTCAATTTCTGTTTGAAATTTAGAAAAACTTTCTTCTACAAAGTTGTAGAGAATTGAATTTCCTATAAAAACTCGCGAGATTTGAATTTTTCTGATAAAAGGGCTATTTATTATGAATTATTGAAGTTCTGAAGTTCCGAAATAATTGATTTTTGGATGTTTTAATTATTTTTGTTTAGAAAAACGTTTTTTTTTGTATTTTGTGGACATCATTAACATGTGTTATGGCTGAATTCAGATGGTCAAGGTGGGCTAAGGAAAATTTGTTAAATATATTATTATTATATTAAATTTTCTGCTTTGGTGTTCTAAGCATTTTCCTATAAATAGGGTGCTTAGGTTAGAATTGAAAATCACACCAGAAACTGAAGTTTTCTCTCTATTTCTCTCTCTATATTATCGAGTGTATTCTTGTGAGTTTTTTTTGATATCTTGAGTGTTGATATACGGTGCAAGTTCGTTCAGCGTTATTCCAGTCAGAAGTACTGCTCTTTTGAGGTAAGGGATTGTAAGGGATAGTAAGGGATGTTATTTCTTCTTAAATGATATTATTTTCTCCAATATCATTATGCCGAAGTATTGATCTGAACTTTTTATCAAATTTAGAACTTTTCATGTCGGGGTTACTATTCACGAGTTACTATTTATGAGTTACTATTCACGAGTTATTATTCATGAGTTACTATTCACGAGTTATTATTCATGAGTTACTATTCACGAGTTACTATTCATGAGTTACTATTCACGAGTTACTATTTATGAGTTAATATTCATGGGTTACTATTCACGAGTTACTATTCATGACAAAATTGGTTTCTTTTTCTAACCAAATTATAGTTGATTTATGAATATTACTCTTGAGATTAAAACTATATGTTGATCATATTATTTTTTTTATCATATATAACATTTTTATAACCCTAATGATGATATTTCTCTTTGACTTGAGTGTAAAGATGGGTAGATTATTGTATGATCATGACTAGGGTTCTCTTTGTCCAGTAGTGAAAAGTTGAATTGTGACTGGTATGATCATGACCATTGAATTTATAATTGAATATCTTTAGCTTAAGTGCAAAGGTGAAATGATCAACATGGTTATAATTATTGGTTATATAAATTCAGAAATGATTATATATTTCTTTGAGATAATAATATATTTGGCCCGTAGTGCAAAGATGACTTGTTGTTGAATATCTTTGGCCTGTAGTGCAAAGATGAGTTATTGATGAATATCTTTGGCCCGTAGTGCAAAGATGACTTGTTGTTGAATATCTTTGGCCTGTAGTGCAAAGATGAGTTGTTGATGAATATCTTTGGCCCGTAGTGCAAAGATGACTTGTTGTTGAATATCTTTGGCATGTAGTGTAAAGATGAACTGTTGATGAATATCTTTGGCCCGTGATGCAAAGATGAATTTATTAGTATGATTATGAACAGGAACTGTGATTTGGTATAACCATGATCTTTGATGTTTCAGGTAAAGACAGGTGATGAAAATTATCTTCGTCTTGGATGCGAAATTTAGAATCACAATTATGATTATGAATTATTCATATGATTGTGGAAAGGAACTGTTGATTGATGTTACAGGGATAAAACATTGTTGGTGGACTTTTAACATGGAGAAGATAATAGACTTTATGGTCTATTAGACTCTTCTAATGGATTACTCGTTCCGCTGCAACTATGGTTGAAAAGTTTTATCATCTACCATATGTTCTAAATCTCTGATTTATTACTGTTGAAGACTATTGATAATTTATCTTTAGTCATGATATTCTTTACTGGGCTAGTTGTGCTCACCCTTCTGTTTCACAATTCCTTTCAGGTAATAATAGTGTAGCTGGGTCGAGCGGGGGTCACAGGGGAATATAACGGTGGTCATCATTTAGTAGTTATATTTGGTGAATCATCTAGGGTGAAGCGAACCCAACGTTGGAAGGGTGTTTTGCCACTATCATACAAGATGTCTAACGACACACAACCTCGTGTCATCATAAGACAGGATTGTGCTCATCCACTTGCTGAGTATATTTACGAGCACTACCTATATAATCTTGGTGTTTGTTTGAAGTATAATTCTCAATTAGAGACAGTGGAGATAATGATAAGTCAAGAGAAGACTCACCATTGAGAAGAATATGAAAGTAATCTTCTTATTTTTCTTTGGGGTCTATTGGGTCAACCAAGGATAATTCTGTGGCCATATGATATCTATCATAACCTAGAAGCATGGCCTCCCATGTACGAGGGTTTCCTTAAGCACTCCCCAAAGATTCTAATTTCTAAAACAGTTTTTGACTATACATTTATGTAATGTGTCATTGTGACGTGCTATCCAAGGTTGGGACATGAGTCACAGTTGGTATATGTTTGTACCCAAACTCATAGCATATGTGTTGTTGTATTTTGCACGACAATTGTTGTAATAAAGTTGTAGTTGTTATTTGTACCATGTATTTGGCGACTCAAAATGGGTTGGATGGAATGGAACTGTTTTGGGGACGTTACACGTATTATTAACGTAATAAAACAGAAACATCTTTTTATATAAAACAGAATATTTTATTAAAGTTATTCTATAAATAGAATATATTATATTTTATTTAAAAGATTTTTCTTTAAATATGGATCGTCAGATTAAAGTAAATCAATCTAGACCGTTCATGGATTAGTTACTATGCATTCCATTTTCCTATAAATAGAAGCTTATTCCTTCATTATTTTTTTACGAATTCACTGAAACTCTAAAGAGAAAAACTATGGAGAGAGTTCTTCTTCTATAATCTTGAGCGTATTTCTTTAGAGTTTAAGAAAGTTTTGAGCGTAGTGCAAGTTTTCTTCGAGTATATCCTCGCCCTACCAGTCGAAATATTCTTCTTTCAAAGATAAGGGATATTATTTGTTGTACCCGTAAGGGATATTATTTCTTTTGTATTCATGAAGAGAACTTCTGTTATTCCATTCTTTATTATTCTGTTGGAATAACATGTATACGCGGACTACCCTATACTTGGTGAAATTCTTCTGTTATTCCATTCTTTATTATTATGTTGGAATAACCTGTTTATACGAAGTATCGCATACATGGTGAATTTATTCTATTATTCTGTTTATTATTCTGTCGGAATATTCTGTCTGTGCGTTTTACGCCGGACCTGTTTCCATTATTTATTATTCTGTTGGAATATCATGTTTGTGTGTTTTACACCGGACCTGGTTCCATCTTTATTATTATTCTGTTGGAATATCCTGTCTGTGCGTTTTACCCCGGACCTGGTTCAATTATTTATTATTCTGTTGGAATAACCTGTCTGTGCAGTCTATCGCATGCATGGTGATTTCTTTTGTTATTCAATTCTTTATTATACTCAGTTGGTTAAAACTTTGACTTCTATACTCCATGAAATTAGTGGAATATTCTTGATATTTGCGCTTCATCCAGTATATTTTCCTGAAAATATTATTCTAAGAATTCTTGAATTTTACTCCACAAAGCATTATCATATTGACAATTTGGACGTTGTTAATTCTTAGATAAATTAATTCTTGAACTTGTTTTATTGAATTCTTATATCATTGTCATCATCTTCATATTTATATTTTGTTGAAAGTCATCTATGGCCTGTAGTGCATAGATGGACTTGGTATGATTATGACCAGGGATTAATCGGTGTAATCATGACCGTAATATTACAAATGATGTGAAAAAAATCCTCATTGGCCCGTAGTGCATTGATGGACCGTTTTTGGTATGATTATGATTATGGATTCTCTTTGGCCGTAGTGCAGAGATGAATTGTTTTATGGCATGATCAGGACCGTTGATGAAAACATGATTATCTTTAGCCGTAGTGCATGGATAATTCGTGGTTGTGATATTAAAGAATATCCTTGGCCGTAGTGTAGGAGTGATTCGATGATGTGGATTATTTATTAAGCTGAGTCACAGCGATAAAAGTCATGAAAAACCTTTTAAATCATAAAAGATAGTAGATTTTATTCTCTACTTGACTCTTTTAATGGATTGCTTGATCCGCTGTAGTTAAACTTGATGTCTATTGTATTTTATCAGTTTAACATTGTTGAAAACTAATGATAATTTATTCTGCATTATCTTAGTCATAATATTTCTTACTGGGCTAGTTGAACTCACCCTTTCTTTCACGGTTCTTTTCAGGAAATGAGAATATAGCTGGGATGAGTCGGGAAACGGAGTGATGGACCAGATGATAACATTAGTAGTCATCACTATTCTATGTAATAGTGTGATAACAATTGTAATGAGGACTCCTTTTGAATATGGATACTCTCTAGAAGACAATATTTGTATTCAAACTCACAGTTTATGTTTTGTAGTATTGTACACGACAGTTGTATTAGTAAGTTGTATTTGAATTCTGTACCATGTATCTGGCGACCCAAGATGGGTGATGTATACCTAATTTTGGGAGCGTCACACGAACCGTCGTCCGGTATTTCGCTAAAGTGGGTATGTAAGGTATATAGAATTAAAGGGTAAGCCATTAATCTTGTCCCCACACACACACACACACACACACACACACACACACACACACACACACACACATATATATATATATATATATATATATATATATATATATATATATAGTCCACTTCTTTAGCGAACTGCAAGGAGCGAACTAAGAACGAACTGGCTATAGCAACGGTTTTTTTCCGTCGCTATAGCATAGAAAGCTGGTTTTTTTATGCTATAGCGACGATTTTCACCGTCACTATACATCTACAACGATATTTTTGTTGTGAAAATAATTAAAAGTGTTGTGGAATTAACACCTCTCTCTCTCTCTCTCTCTCTCTCTCTATATATATATATATATATATATATATATATATATATATATATATATATATATATATATTGACGACATGTTTTGTTTAACTAAAATAACTAGATGTCCATACAAAGTATGTGGTGGTGTTTTTTACTTGAAATTTTGTGTTTAATAATTGAATAAATTATTAATTGTTATTTTATAAACATATTAAAATTTTAAATGCGATTTACTAAGTAATACTGAATTAATTAGTTTAATAGTACTTTATTAAGAATTACATTTGACAATAACTATATGGGTGAATTATTAAACTAAAATTAGTACAAGGATATTTTAGTAAAAGATCAATATTAGAAAAAACATACTCACATTAACCATTACAGATAATTACATATCTTCTATCAAACAAATAAAATAATACGATCATTTTCTATTACTAGTAATTAGATACCCAATAATCTATGTTTAGGTAGGTATTCATCGTACTTATAACAAACACCCCTTTATGCAAATTAGACATGAAAATTAGATTTAAGTGTATGCAAAGGTCGTGCTTTCCTTAAATACCCGCCTAAAATTAGATACGAAGCTCACATCATCATGATGACGAGAGAGAGAGAGAAATGATAATGGAGAATATACAAACAAAAACTCTATTTGGACGTAAATGTATTTGAATTTCACTTATTTATATTTTGACCCTCAATGGTGGATAGAAATATAAAAAAGTAAAATTCAAATACACACTCATATTCAATTTTCATGTCCTCCTAGAAAAGCAAGTTTTATTTACCATCTCATTATGTTAACAGTTTGTATTCCAAATCCTAGTCCATTCCTCAAGGACTACAGATTTTTTCCAGTAAAAATTATTTTGCCTTTTGCTAAATAATGATAATACATTTACAAGCAGTAATATTTCTGCCATAGATGTTTTGGAAACAAGGGAAACAAATACAGTTTCCCCTGCTACATGGCAATGACTGGACTACAAGAGAAAACAAGAGCACAAAAAATTTGACACCATTTGCCAACTCCTTATAGTAACATATCAACCTTTCATACCAGTTTGCAAATTATCAGAGAATTAAAACAACATAAGAAGCCTCGATCACCAGAGTTCATTATCTTTCAATGTGCATTGAAAAGCTATTAAGTAAAAAAATTCATTCAACTCTAATCTAGAAACAATAGATATTAAACATTAGCAAAGGCACACCAACTAAAACTCAACTTTACTCAGCTGGTGACTTGTGGTTCTGAAGTGGAACAAGAGAGCCTGCAGATTATGGCTAGATGAAGCAACTTTAAAGAAAATAGCATTAGAGTGAGGCTCCTACTGTTGTGCCAAAGCTAATTGCTGGGGGGCTGAACAACTTTGTAGATTTCATTGAAACTGTATTGTAGATCTCTTTCCATCTCCCTATTTATGCTGTTCTCAAAACATACTTCAAACCCTTACTTCACCTTCCCAGTGGTTCGGATGGACACACCATGCAACAATTTGACAAAACCAAGGAAGCTTAGCTTCCCGTCAGTAGGCCTTATCCAGTCACGTATAACAGCATGGACGGAGACTGAAGGACCAACACCAAGTTCCTGAGACAATATATAAATAAAATTATGAAGTGGTAACGTTTTTTCATATGGTACTTTGTGTTTCTTATTCCCCAAAACTAAAAGAAGGAAATTATCAGAGGAGTTCGTTCAAAGTTTTGATGCACTGCACGAAGTATATTATCAAAGCTTGTGCTTAAGAAGCATCTGAGCCATAGAAGTAATCTTCTTACAAAGATTAGATAAAAATTCCATATGGACCACCAAAACTAACAGAAACACAATAAAACTCAACTTACAGATGCAAGTTCTTCGATAACAATTGCCCTATTCCCGTCATCTTCAAAAATTTCATATGCACAACGAGTATGTTGTTCCCACTGATCAAGTGCCTCCATCTGATGGACACTTAGTGCAGCTGTGCAGAACTCTTCAAAATCCATCCTTCTGTACTGAAGTACGTTTAGCTGTCCAATGAAAATTGAAGAGTACCCATATGAAAGAGCTATAATAATACAGAATCATGGAAATGTATGCAAACAACTAGAGCTTGTGTTACTACCGAGGCCAGATATTCAGGCGTTTGAGACTCCTTCATAGCATCTGTTGCCTGTTTCATCAGGGCCTGTTCAACACAAAAAGAACACAAATACATTTCGTTATACAGTCTTGAGTTATTCCCCCAACACAAAGAAATTATTAGAAGTGGAAAATCTACCGATCTAATGCTCTCTAAGGTTATGCAGCTGCTTTTGTTTGGCTCCAATAGTGCAAACTGCTCCTTCAGGTAGGAAACATCATCTGTATTCAATGTCTTTGACAATGCCTGCCACATTTTGAATATTATATCATTATAAAACAATTTATGTTGAACCTTCAGAATGGAGAAGTATTACAATTCTACAATGCACAATAAATTATCTTCCAGCAGAGCAATTATCAAGTTCAATCTGTTCGTGAACAGATAACCGTTGGGAACCTAAATAAATAAATCAATAGTGTTGTCCAAGTGAGAAAAAATGCAACACTGTATTTTTTTTCTTGTCTTCCCTAAATATGTACAAACCATTAGGTGACAATAAACATCCTTCACCGATACTTCCCACTCCCACAAATACAGCAAAAGGATGATATAAGCATTCTGATTCACAAAAAGCAAAACGAAGGGATAGTGGTTGGATGATATATAAAGTCTAGATTTAATAGATAATGATAATATTTCATCATTCAAGCATATACACACCCTTAAAGCAGCCTTACGCAATGGTGTTGATCGCATGTAGGATTTCATGAGTCTGAAAATAAGAATGTCAAGCGGGACTTTTTTGTCATTGTAATTCCGTATCCAGGGATGACCTGCAAAAAATTGATAATTAAGAGTGAAGGAAAAGAACACCAATTCCTTTTATCGTTGAGCAAGAGAAAACACTCACTTAGAGCTTGTGCAGCCGTCATTCGTTTACGAGGGTCTTTATTTAATAAGCGCTTGACAAAATCTTTTGCCTCTAAAGATAATGAAGGCCAAGGTTCTTCGTCAAAACTTGGTTCAGCCTTTACAACTGCTCGAAAAATTCCAGACTCGGTTCGGGCCCAAAATGGGCGACTTCCACACAGAAGTATATATGCTATCACACCTATACTCCATACATCAGAATCTGTACTATAAGATCTATGTAAGACTTCTGGCGCCACATAGTATGCACTTCCAACAATGTCATTCAATTTTTCATCTGCACACCACAATTGACATTGAATAACGCAGTACGAACTACTAAGTCTCAGGGGGAAACTGATAACTCTTATTGAATTCATATTGTCCAGGTGGAAAGAAACTTGCCTGGTCTGACATAATCTGATAACCCAAAGTCAATGGCTTTCAACTGAGAGTTTTCTTCCTTTGTGGCAAAGAGGAAATTCTGCTTCATTAAAAACTAAAATCAGATTAAACATAAGGGAAGTAAGTAATCACGTACCTCTGGTTGTGACTACAATTAACATCAAATTATTTGATCAAGACAAAGATACATAAGAGAATAAGTACTACCTCTGGTTTAAGATCTCGGTGCACCACACCCTGTAGATGGCAAAATGCAACAACGTTCAATATCTGTACCATAACAACCTTTGCATCATCTTCCGAGTATTTCCCACCCCTATAAAGTGAAGTATGCATAATTAATAATAATAATAACATTAAAATGTATACAACTAATGAAAGAGCAAATGAATAAACAAGTAAGGCCGATTAAGAGTCTAAAGAACAAGGTCAAAATTGCAACATACTAATAAAAGAAACACCTTGCAAGTATTCTATCAAGGAGCTCCCCCCCTTCGCATAACCTGAAATGGACACCGTAAATTGGTTAGTTTCCATGTTGCCTTAGATCTTGACAATATACAAATAATAAAAACAATAATAATATCTTAATAAAACACATTTGCGGTAGCTTACTCCATTACTATATAGACATTATCTTTGTCTTCAAATGAATCATAGAACTGTGCAAGATTGTTATGTCCTTTCAAACCTTTCAATATTTTCACTTCCCTTCTCACATCCTCTATTGCAATAGCAGTTGTCATCTGGCACGAAAACAGAGGATACAAACTTTAAAGAACAGGCAACCCAGAATATTTCAAGATATACTTGCACAAGTATCTATGAAGGTATATGTGATTTAATTCTTTCAAACTAAACAACTTGTTGGGGAGCTGGGAGACTCCATAACAAAGCCCTAATACACAATAAATTAAATTCCTGAACCAAATTGAAAAGACTGAAATTTAATAAGATCAGAATTTCCAAGAAAATAAAGCACAAATTTACCACAATTTATATACACATCAATATACAAATAAAAATTCAACTGAGTGAGAAGGTGAAACCAACCTTAGACTTGGGAATGATCTTAACAGCAACTTCTTGACCTTTAAGCTCACCCTTCAAGGCCTTAGCAGAACAAGTATACCCAAAATGCCCTCGCCCCACTTCTTCCCCAACTTCATACCCACTCTTAAACTCCTTTGAATACCCAAAACTCTTATCCAAACCTCCCTTTTCTCCCTCCTTCCCTTCCTCCCCATTCCCCTTCCCCTTCCGCCTCACCAGAACCGCCTTTATGTGCTTCGCCGGCGACGGCGGCCGCCTGAAAAACCTCCTCGGCGTCGAGTTCCCCGGTGCCGGAGAAGATTTTCTCCCTAAAAAGTAGCGGGCTGGACTCGGACTGTAGAAAGGGAAAATGGGTGTTTTCTTTCCGGCGCCGGAATCATTTTCCGGGGCCGGAGTTAAGGAAGGATTTGGGGTTTCTGGGTATTCTGTTTGTTGTACGGTGGGGGCATAAGGGTTTGGATTGGAATGCTTGGAGGTGCAAGCTCCCATGGTGCCCTTCTGATCAGAAAGATCAAAACTTTTCAGTATTTTTTTTTTGCTAAATAAAACTTTTCAGTATTTGAATGCCATTTCAGTATAAATTCATTGAATTTATTGGGCTTTTGATTATAATTTTCTTTGTTCTTTGGTATGATTTTGGAAGGAAGAAATGGAGAGGGGAGAGAAAATGTAGATGATCCTCCACTAGTAGTAAGAGCTTGTGTGTATGTGTATATAGTTGCAGATTTCAGTTGTACAATCTCTTTCTGTCCACGTGGATTTTCTTCGATAATTAATTAAATAGATGGTGGAGCAGTTAGTACTAGTATAATTCACACCGACAATTATTGTCTAATACTATCTGATCACATTTATAAACAATAAATGGACAAAGGTTAAAAATGACCTTCTCGAAATTTTATTTACATCTTGAATAATTATTTTTTTTTTAAAGTGTACTTGACGTTATAAATTTCAGCTCAACGCTGCCTCTCTGGTTAACAATCTTGTCACCTAGACGAATGGTGGGTTGGACAAATTTTGATGACAAGGCATGAAAAGAGAAATTAGCTCCAAATTAAATAACTTAATTTTATTTGAAGCCATTGAACTTGATTTTACCAAGCATACGAAATCCGTGAAAATCTCATATTCATTTTCTGTCTCTAAAGCTTAATTCTCTTGCTAAATTCAAATCTATTTTCTGTCTAAATTCATTGTCGATTCAACAACACAATCTGCTAAACCCAAATCCATTTGCTCGCTAAATTTTCTACTCTAACGAATGGATTCACAATCTGCTAATTAATGGAGTACTAACTTCACCCACTTGTATGGAGTACTAACACAATCTGTTAAACGCTCGCTTTAACAGACGACCAATTGAGATTGAGAGTGAGAGTGAGAGTGAGAGTGAGAGTGAGAGGAGGGAGAGGAAGGATTAAAGAGAACTCTGTTTGTTAAAAGTTACAATCTAAATCCAAATCCATTTTCTCTCAAAAGCTCTCTTTAAAGCTTTCCTCGTCATAATCTTTCACGTCGAAGGACAAAAACGTGAAACATAAACATAAAAATCAAACCCAAAAATCATTCCATCACCATATTTGATCTGTATCAAACCCAAAAAAAAACTCCCTCCTCTGTCTACTTCATTACCTTCATCATGCAAACAAATCCCAATCACCATCATCCACAATCCCAAGATATATATATATATATATATATATATATATATATATATATATATATATATATATATATATATAGACAGATTGTATCTAGCTAGGTAATAAACCCTAAAATTCACTTGAATTAACTAATAAACCCCAAAATTCACCTTTCGATTCTTCCATGGCCCTCACTATTTTAGTCCTCCTCACCGCCCTCTTCTTCATGGCCTTCTTTGTAAGACCCCGAATTTTATGAAATAAAAGTATTCAATTTTTCTTATAATTACAATTCAGTAAATGGTTAAATTGATAAAAAGTTAAAGTTATGGGTGAAATGTGAAAATTTTTCAAAATACATAAGTGGTTATAAAATAATCATTGTTGTCGGGGAATATTCGTTTGGTCGTGGAATATTCTTTCTGTCGGAGAATATTCGTACGACGGCGCAGCTATTTGTGGGCCCCATAACGAATAACTGTCGGGTGAAGGAAAATGACAAATTTGAGTTTTTACAAATAACGGCGTAGTTGTTACCGTTAACACTGTTGGAATGCCCGGTGGTTAAAATACAGTAATACGCGTTATTGCACATAGCACACGGTATTGCATAGTATTTTTAAAATTATTGATTCTTACGTAAGAAGGCACTACTCAATAATTGTTACAGTAATTACTGTTCAATATTTTATTTTATTGATTCAATAATTGCTGCGTTGATATTTTATATTATTGTTGTTTCAATAATTATTGCTGCACAGTATTTTCTATTATCAGATCAATAATTCATATTATTTAAATAATATTATTAGATAGCATTATTGTCAATGTCTAGAAAGTTCTGTCTAAGGAGAGGTTTGGTCATCTAATTGCGCGCCAGTAAGGAGAAATTCTTATTGGAAAGCCCCCTCTTTCCTGGGAACGGCCTGGTTGTCATAAATGTGATTCTGTAATATTATTTGTGAATAATTAATTATTGATTCATATGATAAGAAAATATTTATTTTATGTGGATATAAATGAGGGATATATTTTTGTGGTTAAAAATGAAGGAGTTAATGTTGAGATTTTTGTCCGTATTTTTGTCGGAATGGAGGTATTAAAAATCAGGGTTTTTGAGATATTTTGCGGGGGTTATAATTTTTAATCCGACCGTTGGATCGTGGTAATTTTTGGATATGTTATACATATATAAGTTGAGTAAATGCCACAAATTTTGAACCGTTAAAAATGAACGTATGATTTATTATGAATTTTACGAGATGACTGGTTCGGAAATTGTTGAATTTTCGGAGTTTATCATTTTGGTGGAAAATTCTAGAATTGGTGGGCCCCACTTGTGGTTGGTGAAGAAATGTGCTGAATTATATTTCAAATGTGGTGGGTGGGAATAGTAGCAGGTAAAGCCATCAGGTTGCAGGTCAAACCTACCAAAATTTTCCTATAAATAGAGGGCTAAGTTAGAATTGAAAATCACACCAGAAACATAAGCTTTCTCTCTTTCTCTCTCTAGATTATTGAGTGTATTTTGTGAGTATTTAGATACTTGGTGAGTTGCTATTCATCAGTGCGAGTTTCCTTCAGCGTCATATCCGATATCCAATCTGAAGTGCTACTCTTTGAGGTAAGGGATTGTAAGGGATAGTAAGGGATAGTAAGGGATTGTAAGGGATATTAAGGGATTTTAAGGGTTGTTATGATTTTTAATTTCGTAATTTTTCTGACCTTCAAAAATTCTGAAAAAATTTGAAATGTTATTTTGATGAGTTTTCTTGATTGTGTCCAAAAATGGTGATTTTTGGATGTATAGATTGAGAGTTATGAATTTTACGGGAAAAGACTATTTTAAAAGTAACCGCTTATAATTCCTTGTGGTTAACTCCAAAATTGATGAAATTTTTATTGGGAGTACATGTATATGATAGAAGTATACTCTGTAAATTTCAGAATTTTTAGACAAAAGTACAATTTTTGATAAATGTCTAAATATTCGGCTATTTTGGCCATATGAAAAATAGTAAATGACTTTTAAAAATTCTGAGAAAAATATATGTTCACTATGGGACTATATTATGCTAAATCCCAGAAAAGAAATATTTTTGGACTGATTTGGTATTTTTCATGAAAATAGTCTAGTTATGAGTAAATGAATTAAATATGTTATGTGAAGTAAGAAAATTGGAAAATAGGATTTTATGGCTTGAGAATCCTATATGAGGTATATGCAGATTTTTGATGAGGGTTTTGGTTATTGATGAT